>OZ020237.1:20634020-21020669 GCA_963971235.1 Cryptus armator
AACAAATTGCACCATCGTACGCTCCTCACTGAGTTGAAACAATGAAAATATTTTCCATTCGTTAGAAACAAGTGATACGCCACAATCGCATGTTGACTTTCTATGTAAACTTCAAAATCCGCGGCATTAGCATCCGCCTTCTCTATGCTTCTATCGTTCTTTCCCTTCCATTCGTATTGAAAAAAAAAAAAGGAAAAAAAAAAGATTTACCGATAAAATAGGACAATTCGCCGAGTAAACCAAACGAAACGAATGAAAGAACGCAAAGAAAAAACCGTCGGGTCAATCTTCATGAAATTTTCAAACGAACATTGCTTTGCCAGCTATGATTGTTATTGGATTTTTTTCTATGCCATGGGGAACAGCAAAAAAAAAAAAAAAAATTCATCAACACTGAGGAAAAACAATAATCGATATTCCATGACGATTTTTTCTGTTCTCTACAAGAATGATTTTTTTTTTTTTTTTTTTTTTTTTAAACGAAATCTAATCGAAACCGACTAACCTACTTCGAACTATCATCCCTCTTTGTATTCCCTCGTTATATCGAACGAAACCATCGTTCATTCGCGGGTATTTCGATTTTCGATTTTATCGAATATCAGTATTCACGCGATTTCGTTGTCCGATGATTTTCTTCTTCAAACAGCCTTCGAATTTCTCGAGTTATTCGCGATAGAATGAGAAAACAAAGAGACCTGTATGCATACGGTTCAGTGATCGAAAATTGACCCTTGACCGACCGAGACGCGCTTTCGAGTGTAGAAGAGCCCCTGCGCAGTCTTGTATACGCGATTTGACGCGCGTTCTTTGGATCATATATACATATTTCTTTATTCCACCCACAACCCCGTCGATACAGCTACTGCAACTTATTGGTCGGGCGCTTCACGCGAGAGAAAACACGAATATTCGCGTATAGCACCTAACAAAGGGGATTCGGGGATTAGTTTTATAAAATGTGCCAACGGCGCCGTGACGCCGAAGGGGGCTTAACTTCCATGACGAAATTTCGAAGGTATATGCGACGTTCGCGAAATCCTTCGAACGAATTTTTTTTTTTTTGTTTTTTTTTTTCAGCGATAACGCTTACTATAAAACTTCACAGTCTCACCGCTTATCCAGCAGAAAATTTGATTTTCGATGTTTGTTTGGTGAAAATTCGATCGAGTCTCTGGCTTGTGGCTTTATCGCGCGTAATTTTTGTCACGAGCGGATGATAATAGGATATTAAAAAAAAAAAATTAAAAAAATTGTCTGGCTATTTGTTGGGGAACGATGTCGGCTATGTGATTTTTAAAGAACGCAATTTTAGAGGAATGTGGCGAAAAAATAAATCTTTAACAATTGGTAGCGGAACTTTGAAGCCAAACAGCGGTTTTCGTTTTTTTTTTGTATATGAAAAAAAACGTCGAATATGATAAATTGTTCAAGAAATTTCATTTTTTTCTTTATTTATAATTTTTCAAATTTTTTTTTTTTCACAAAAAAATTAAACGTTTCCTATAATTTTTTATATTTACCTGAGATTTTTTTTACGTCGTCAGTACACTATTACGAGCGAACAATCGTATGAGATTAGTGATTCGATGTTCTTTTCTGTATAAAAGAAAATATTGATTGCGAAGCCCACGATGTTATTTCGAACTGAAAGACCGCGCCGTTTCGCGAAAAAAATTATTAATAAAAAAATTGTTCCATCGGTTTTTAAATCCGTAACTATTGCGGATACAAATGCACCGGACAGCTTTCTCGCCACCGTTTACGCTACGTTCGCAGGAACAGTAGTACCGAATCGCTCGAGTGTTTCTCGCGCGTCGTTGTCTGGAAATTTCAGCTTCAAATTAAGCATTTTCCGTCATAAACATTCACGTCAGTTGGGGTGGAAACGGGAATACTCTGTACTCTGTAGCCGCGAATACCTGCGTTCATAGTCTCGTTTGTTTAATTGAGTGACGAGCGAAACGTTGCGTTTGAAAAGCCAACGCAATGTATATAATTTGATCGGCGTGGCGAACTGTACATCAGCCTTTCACACCGTCTATGCATTCGTGATACCGACAATCATTCATTGTTTGCCTTGAAATCAACTGCATTTGATTTCGCGAAGGTCAGATGAAATTTAATTATTTCACTCATAAACGGATATAATTATAATGAAATTTTGTTTTGTCGATAAATAACCGCGCGGAACATCAATTGGCTTTAACGTAAATTTAATAATACGTTTATGTTAATATTGCATCCGTATCTATCGAAATATCGAAATAATATATAATTGGTATCGAAATAATATCAATGATTGAACGCTTTATAATCGTTGTATTCCTTCGGAATGGAAGGTAAAAATATTAATAAGCAATTTTAGTTGTCGTGAAACTAAAAAAAAAAAAAAAAAAAAAAAACATCGCTGTTAACATCTGTAAAATTCGTTTTATCGTTCCGAAACCGAAATATCAATACTCAAAATTGGACCATCAAAACGAACACACGAAGTTTTACGGCGGTAAATAACATTCCTTACATTTTTCATTAGTCTCCTGTCGATATTAAATGTTTCATAGATTTTTGTAGGTTATGCCGATAAATTTACTAATCGAAAAGATCGAAAACCGATTTTTTTTTTTTTTAAATGGGTCGTCTAACATTTTTTTATTATTGTTTCGAGACTATATCCAATATAACTTTTCGTGACGATGAACACGAATCCTGTATAAAGCTGTAATTACATTTTTTCGCACGATATGAATGACGAATGAAAAAAAAAAAAAAAAAAGGAAAATCGGTGTCTCATAATTGTCGAACACGAGTCTCGTTTATCAGCGATACGGTTCTGGTGCGTGACTCGAACTTTCGTTGTTCACCGAAGCAGTTTTATCCATCCTGCTCACTCGATTCTTCGGGGAAATAAATCCGCGATACTTTCTACCGAGTCGGCGCGCGCGAAGGGGCGAGATGATTTATTGATAGGTCCGAGAGGATTCTCCGGCAACGGTTACGTTCAGACACGAGCCGCGCTCGTGTCTGAACGTTTTTTCTTTTTCTTTTTTTTTTTTTTATCATACGTTGATACGTTTTTCAACAAAAGACACAAGAGGAAGAAAAGTAATAACTTAACTGCGCGAGAAGGCGAGAGGCAGATCTTCTATATATATATATTTACTTCGTTGGAAAGGAGACAGAATTCTATCTCTCTAGAAAAGCGAGCGAAATCATTGTTGGTCTCGAGGGGTGTGTCAGTTATGCGAGAAGAACACGAAAGCTGCTGGGCAAAGCGAACTTAGATAGACAGCTCGTGCGGAAACAAGATCCGAAAATCCGAGTCTCTACTTTTTATTTATTTTATTTCTTGTTCCAACTGTCCTTTCCCTTCCATATTTTTCATTTTCTTTCTCTGTCACGACTCAAAGGATCTTATAATAAGTTTTCAAAATTTTTCGACTAGTTTTTGGATTTCGGAATCGCGTAAAAATGAAAATAATAAAATGTAGACATTCGCGAAATAATAAAAAAAAAAATTCCATTACCACGTTGTAAATTTTTTTTTTTTTTCGAAATTTGATATACCGGAAGTTTTTATGCACAATCTGGTATATCAAATTTAATGTACAATTATAGTGAAAAATGTACGAATAGTATATTAAAAGCCGCAGAGATACTGTACTTTTAATAATTCACTATAATTCCACTGTAAAAGTACATTAATTTTTCATCACTGCAATTCGTCTTGCAATTTTTTTTTAACAATATATATATATATATATTTTTTTTTTTGAAAGAGTTATTAACAGCGATGATATCGTTGATTTTTAAACGGAGCTTTGAACTCGGTGCGGGAGAATTCGGAGCTTTTGTTTAGTTCGGAGTTTCGATGTTACCGCATCGATGTTTCCGGGTTTCGCGCCCGAAAGCCGGCCGTTCATATAAAAACGGCAGTTGTCGATATCACACAAAGAGATCGTATCGTATCGGCAAATATTCGAGGGTATATATCAAAGCTCATCGATAGAATTGCAAGCAATTTTTTGACACTGTATTTCCACTGATTCTCACGATTCTGGGAAACATTTCATCATTTTTTTTTTTTTTTTTTTTTCGTGCGTTAAATCGGCTCGTTTAATAAATATTTGGCTGAAAAATTTCGAGAATCATTCATCCGAGTTATTTACCTTGCGAGTTGCTCGATGTTGAGGACATAAAAAAATAAAAAAAGATCGACGAAAATGTTGTATCGTATCTGTTTATCTCGCGTGCGTTCATAAAAGTGTCTTTTCAATGTCGGCTTAGGGTTGAAGAAATTCCGTGATGTTGGTACGAAGCACGTCGACCCGGCGTACCAGGGCGTCGCGGAACGCCAGTGGTTCGCCGCAGGGCCACATAGGAAGTGGTGTGACGACCTCGTCACCGGTGTCAAGAGGTCGGAGGGCTTCCGTGGCTACGGATAAGGCGGTCTCTTTGGGTCAAACATCGATTGACAGCCTTATGGACAGACAGCGTTCACCCCGCGGCAGTATGGTGCCGAACATAGCTCTCGACAACGACGCTGTCACGCCGGACGAGGTTTGTCATCATCAAAATTATTAATTATTATCAAAAGGGAGGTTCGGTGATTAATGGTCTTCAGGCAAAAGGAAGTGTTTTAATCGTTTTATAAGTGAAAAGGAAAACGTATGACGACATCCCACGCGATGTTTCGTTGGTGACAGTGTTCCGATCATTTAATACAATCAAACAATAAAAAAAAACTGAAATACAAGCAATTAAAATGATATAAATACGTTATTTTCTCTGTAATTGCCGAATCCTGAGCTCAAACGAGACATAGGCGTTCAGAAAATTAATTTGAAGCAATTTCTCATCCAATCAATGAAACATCGATTTCCGAGCTTTCAATCGATCTTTTTAAGCCGTTTGCGAGATAATACCAATTTTGGTATTTTAATCCGATGAAAATCTTTGGGGTTAATGTTGATTAAATGTTATCATAGAGTCGCTATGAATTTTCGTTTGGGTTTTTGTTTCTTTTTTAATTAACAGCCAGTAGGACGAAGGTTCCTACCAGATCCGGAGTTGTGTACTTCGACCAGAGGAGGTCTAATGCCGGGTGTCAATCGAAGCCCCCGAAACTCTCTGGTGCCGGAAGATTACTGTCGCAGTCCTAGAGGTTCATTGGTACCACCCGAATCGAATTACAATCGAAGTCCGAGGAGTAGTTTGGTTCCGGGAGGACTTACGCACTCCAGAAATTCGTTGATACCGATTGAAAATGGTAGTTCGCGAAATTCTACGCACTCGTTATTACCGGAAGGAGCGAGAAGTCCTCGAGGAAGTATGGCGAATATAGAATTTGATCGAAGTCCGAGAGGTTCGATATGCCCCGACGTTAGCCGATCGCCTCGTGGTAGCATTGCTCCAACGGATCCGGACAGAAGTCCACGCGGTTCAATATGTCCAGAAATGTCGAGATCTCCAAGAGGAAGTATCGCCCCAATCGAAATGGACCGAACGCCCCGAGGTTCCGTAATTCTCGAGTATCACAATCAAAGCCCAAGGGGATCGATAATGCCGGAACCCAATAGATCGCCAAGAGGATCTATAGCACCGGATCCAAACAGATCGCCACGCGGCTCGATATGCCCCGATGGCAACAGAAGCCCAAGAGGATCTATAGCGGCTCATGATATCAACAGATCTCCAAGAGGTTCGGTCGGACAACCTGATTTCGATAGAACCCCAAGAGGTTCTATCGGTGGTCAAGGTGATGCGGAACCAACGACGAAGAATAGAAGCCCTCGTGGAAGCATTGGGCCTGAAATTGATAGGAGTCCTAGAGGGAGTCTTGGTGGACAGGAGAGAAGAACCAGAGCGCTTACACCACAGGATCCCAGGAGGGCATCCGCGGATCAAGGTAAGATCTACGAGTAACTTGTTAGGATGCTTTTTCATGATCCCAGGCAATCAGAATTTGCAGTTCTGTTCATTTTTAACACTTCACTGAAAAAGAGGAGTGCTATGTGTTAGAGATTCCTGTAAAGTTATGCTTTTCGTGATCAATTGGATCAATCTGATTGAAAAACAAGTGAAATTACCCTGAGAGTTCGTTGATCCGCTGAAACGAGAATAGAAGCTAAAATTGAAGAAATGGTGGTGCAGATGAAAAAGAGAAGTGCTATGTGTTGGAGATTCCTGTAAAGTTATGCTTTTCGTGATCAATTGGATCAATCAGATTGAAAAACAAATGAAATCACCCTAAGAGTTCGTTGACCCGCTGAAACGAGAATAGGAGCTAAAATGGTTGCGGAAATGGTTGTGCAGATAATTATTAAGATATCAACTGTATATCCCGTCGTGGTGGAGTGAATAAATTGCGGGTGAAAAAAAAAAACGATGAAAGATATATCCCGAGTGCGTGGAAAGTGAGACTTTTAGCATATTCCCTCGTGTAATGGTGTCGTAATGTCGAAATGTTACTCGTTAGACCATATCTTTAACGTCAGCCCTCGGGACAGGGTGATGGAACCGCGGTCGTCAAAGAAAGGGGAGGTTCTCCCCGATACCACCCGTTCGTGGCGTGGGGATGGTACTTTTCTGCGATATTATAACTGTAGGGTCGTTGCGATACATCTCGAATGACGGATAAACGTGTCCGATAACGGAGCACGTCGGGGAAACTAAAATCATTGATAATATATAACCAACCACTGGATTATTTAACGAGGACACGTTGGAAATTGAACTAAAGTACACTTGCGGACAACGCGGATAACAGGGGATTTGAAAAGAAAAAATAAACAAGTAGTTCGTCCACATAGTACTCCTCCCTTCAACGGAAGTAGGCTAATGGATAACGAATGTGATACTAATAATAAATGTGATTAAATAATGATTAACCAACGAAAATAGTATTCCCTTTGAAACAAAATAAGTCGACTAATGAACATCAAATGTTTGAGAATAATTTTCGTGTACAAAAAAAAAGGTATTTGCTTACTTAACCCTTCGGATATACAGTTTGGACGGTTTTATTGTATAAAACGGGTTGAAAAAAAATTTAGGTACGACGAGCAATCGAAATACCTCATCGTATCGACAGCGAGAAGGCACAACGGGAAGTGGACGCTCCACGGGAAATTATGGACCGCAAACGAATCTCGGTTACGGAACTAACGCTTGGGCCGATTCTCGAAGGGCCAGCAGTTCGGTCTCACAGGTGAATATTGCGTTACAAACTTTAGTTATGAATGTGACATGAATTACGTCACAATTTGCTTGAGAATTCAATGCAAGCTTTACTCCCTATGCTCGACACGTGTCTGATGAAAAGGACTCTTCATTTGCACCCGGAAAATGATTAGAATTTCGCGAATCGGTAGAAAACTTTTATGATATATAGCATTTCAGCTCAATACCAACTTCAATAATGTTTTTTGAAGTCACCATTTTTTTTTTTTTTTTTTTTCGATTTTATAAAATTATACGCGATAAGTGAATTTTTAGGCATAGTATGCAAATTAATTGAAACAACTGGTATTTTTCGGAACGGAATTGATGCGACTAAAAAATAAAAAAAAAATAAAAAATTGCCGAAAGTTGATGCATTTTTTTTTTTTTTTTTTACATAAGTCCCATAGAGCAAATCACTATAAATTGCAAATATGTCGAAAGCGTCAACGAAAAAAGCCGATGGATATGCATAGCCAGGTATTCATCTACATACCGTATAATGAAAGAACAACCTGAATCAACAAATTTTCGTGTAACAGAGCGGTGAAAAAGCGCTTCGGTACGACACTAAAGACTCACTAGTCTTTTCGAGTTGAGATGCAATTAAAATTTTACGTGCGGTAATTGCCTCTTCAAGTTCAGCCAAAACGTGAGAAATTCGCAGACAGTTTCTTCGCCGATGATATTAAAATTGCTTTTGGCGAATTAGAAGAAAAATTCTCGTGATCCGGTCAAATTTTTTTTGTCGCTAATTTGCTCGGGAAATTGTTAATCGCGTTAGTAATTTTTTTTTATTTTCTATAATATCCGTTATAGTAAAATTATTTTTTAAATATGAAACACAAAAAATCGTAAACTTTAACATTTTAGTCGATATGCGCGATATGAAAAATTCTATATCCCGTCACCGTCGTGGCAGTGACGATAAGATGGGTGTTCCTCGCTTACGGGCGAACGTTTTTTAAGAGCAACACTCAAGCCTCAGTTTGCTTTGGAGCTCAAAACTTCTTGCATACTTTGTCCCCTTTGTGCTCAACAGAGATACATCTCAAAAGAGAAACTTTCTCTGTACTTTCATATTCGTTCAGCATGCCATTGCGAGTAGAGACTCGGGTTATTCGCGGAAAAATTCAACACACGATCTTTGAAGTTCGGCTTTGAATATTGCATCCAGATAATACTAATAATAATAATAATAATAGTAATGCTCTCAGAAATAAAATATATTCACTATGAATGAATTTATGAATATTTTACAAATCGTAAAAAAGTACGTTGATAATATTTAATCTCCAAAATTAACTCATTTTTTTTATAATTTTATTCCGCACAAAAAAAAACAGATAATACTAATAATAATAATAGCAATCTAAAGATAAAAAGAAAAAAGATTAAATATATTCGAGTTAAATAAATTTATGAAATTTTTTTTTTATTATAAAAAAATATTTTGATAAAATTCGCAACTAAAATAAATTCATTTTTCATCATTATATTCTGCACAAAAAAAAAACTGACGAAATGCGTGTGCGTTTTTTTTTAAATATCAAAGTTTGCATTTTGTTGAATAAATAATGTATTTTTCTGCGCACTTATCTAAACTGACTGCCAATATCAATTCACCTCTGGACTGTCCGCACTATCAGCTCGAATGACGTGATTTAGTATAAAAAAAAAAAAAAAAAAAAAATCTCGTGAATATTTATCAGGTATGGAGAAGCCGAATATTTTACAAAGTATCGTGTAGTTGAAAGAACACTTCGTGAGAAGGAATGTGAATCTGTCGGGTAGGAAAAGCAGTTATCGGATCGGACGCGCTATGACCGGAAGGGGAATGACGGAGAATTATCGAACGGACAACCCGCCAATGAGACACCCCGACTCCTGCTTCAGTTTTCAGGGGACGAGTCACGGAGGCTTTGCGGGGGTGTCGTTAATTCGATGGAGAAAGGTTCATCCGGTTCCGGTCCACTGGGTGTTGCGACTTACGGTACATTGGTGTTTCAACTCAAAGACGCCCACCGCGAGGCCAGCGGTACTTGTGATTTTGTTTGTCGCGCTATGAGGGTCGTCAGCAAAACAATGGTCGTTACCGTTTGTCTCGCTTGTCTGTCTACCGTACCGATTCTTATGCTCATCATGGGTAAGTTTTTGCAAATTTAATAATTAAAATTATATTTATAAAATTTGAAAAAAAAAAAAAAAATTATAATTTTATCGTCACTTTTTGTTAAATTTTTTTTATCATTACATGATACACTTTGAAATAAAAAAAAAAAAATGCTCGTCTTTATTTTATTAAAAATTGTTTCCACATTACATAACGAAAATTATATTTATAAAATTCGAAAAGAAAAAAAAAAAAATGTATCGTCACTTTTTTGGTAAAATGCTTTTTTAAACATTACGTGATACACTTTAAAATCGGATTTTTTTTTTTTTTTTTTCGTCTTTATTTTATCAAAAATTGTTTATATATTGTTGCGTAACGAAAATTGATATTAAAAAAAATAATTTTTTTTTTTGTTCTCGTCAATGTTTCGTGAAATTTTTCGTTCGGTTAGTCAAATAAAAATTCGCGTGACGTTTATTAGCCTAAAGGAAAGAACAAAAATATCCATACCAATTATTTTTTCTCGTGATTCGATCACCGGAAGAGTTTCATTGAAGAGCACGTGTCAGCGAAATTGTAGTTGAAATATTAACCGTCAACAACAAACGAGTGGTCGTTTGTTAAACTCCGCGAACGGTGTTATTAGCGCTCGAGAAAACTCCCAGTTATAGACGATCGCATGTCTGGCAATCCTTAGTCAAAGACATTGAAACACAAGACGTTATCATTTCGCGTAATGAAACTCCGGCACTACGAGCGAATTTGACGAAACAAGTTAATTTACAAAGAATAAATTTATGACCGGATGTCCGAAAAGTCGAATTGGAGGTTTATTCGCTATACGAAATTGTTTTCAAAGGGTTCATCAAGGGGGAGAAACAGAAAAATACATATATATTTGCTGATTTATCATCGTCGCGTTCGAAGAAACTAAAAGAGACAATTTTGATCGCATCGTAAAACAACTGCCATTGTATATACAATGAAAATAGTTCCATATACCGGAGACCGGTCCGTTTTTCGATGTTTGCTCCCTTTCATTGTTTACCGTTTACGAACGTCGAATAACTATTTGCTCGCGTCAAACAAGCGGAGAAAAGCCGAATTTATTGGGAAATCGTCAGCGTTCGTTTGCACGTGAATTTTGGAATTCACGTGATTGTCGAACCGATAAATCAATGTACAAACATGAGAACAAAGTGCATTAAACGAGACACTACGGTCCCATCTGATTCTCGGTATCGTCGACGTGAAAATCGAGTTCACCAATTTATTCGCGAATTTTTCATTTTCGCTATTGAATTTTCCCAAAATTTCGTTGTTTTCCACACTCTCGTTGTATGTTTCATTCGATTGTTAATAAACGCGAATAAATTAAAAATAAATTTCGTGGTATTAATTGATTACCGATTGGCAAGATGCCAATTGTTGATTTCCACTGCCAATCATCGTTACGCTGAATCAACTCTATTTTTTTCCCGTTGAGACAATTTTATTGCGAATTATCGACGCCCTCTTGAAGAATGCAATTTCATTCCTATAGGAAGCTCTCGTGTAAATTGGAATATAACATAAGACGCCCACTGAAAAACTCTCGCATTTCTTTCCCGAGTGCAAAAAAATTGAAGAAAATAAAAGTCGATGTAACAGGAAATTCAATTATCAATAAACTCTTCTTATTTAAAATTTTTTTATTAATACGCGACAAATTTTACAATCTTAGTACACCGTTTCACCACTGTGCGCCAAAAAATCGATCGATTTTTCGTAATTTTTCTTTCATCACTCATTTTTCCGGTCGCATTGTTAATTTTCATTAATTTATTAATAAAAATTAATAATTTGAATTTATAAAATTTATTATTATTATTAATTTTTATTTTTATTGATTTATTAATTTTTTAAGAATTATTAATGTTGCAAACGAAATTTTTTTTTTTTTTTTTTTTTTCAAATGATATTTATGCGTTCGAAATATTTGTGTGTTAAGGTTTGCAGTTTATAAGGGAATGTCCCAAAGAGCCAAACATACCGTTGTACATGGTAGTCGGTGGGGCGTTGGGGAGCTTCAGGATGTTTTGGGCTCTCTATTCACAAATACGTTCCCGTAGACTGGAAGTATTGAGCGTTCCGAACACGAGACCTCACGTTTCGCCGATGCAATTGGTCTCCATAGCCCTCTCATTGTTTCTATCGATTTGGTTCGTTTTAGGTGAGACGCGATAAACCAGACGTATGTTAACTTCAATTCTCTCCTATTAATACGAATCTACCGCTGTCTCACGTACGCCAATTTCAACTGATAATTCTCCATTTCACTCGTGTCAATCCCATCCAATCCGCGAACTGTCTGCTCCGTCCGTATCTAATCCCGTTACACCGCCCCCTCGCGGTTTGTCATTCCCGTCCATTCATCGTATAAATTTAAATTCCCCGTTTTACTAATCGACGCATTTTATCGTATTACATCGCAGTGTCGATTATTCCTCAGGAAACTATTGGATTTGGAGCATAAGATGGCCGGATTATGCGCCCAAAATGTTCGATCCCGATCACTGGTGCGACAAAACACTTTACATATTTTCCGTCGTACATATCGGCATTGTTTATGCTGTTCTCGCCGCGTGCATCATCACGGCTATCTGTCTTGCGATTTGTAGATTTTTCGCGTGTCCGTGGTTCGAGAGGTGAGTAATATTTCATTTTTATGGTTATTAAATCGTGAAAAATATTATTAAAAAAAAATCGTCGTAAAAAAAAAATTAAAATATTTCGTCGTATCCGATGCGTTTTTTCGTATCAAATAATAACGCGGGAGAAAAAATACATCGAATATTTTCCTTTTCAATAAAATATCGCGACAATGCCTGTGAAAAACATCGAAAAATCGTAACAACGGACGCGCGCCATTTTTTTTTTCGTAAAAATTCAATGCCAAAAAAAAATGTTTTAGATTATGTATTTTCGCAATTAATACGAAACGGATAACAATTAAAAAAAAAAATGCAGCGCGATTGTTAATCCGAACGAATCCTATTATACACAGTGGAAAAACTTTGGAATCCATTTGTCAATTAAAAAATTCTCGTCTATCTCGTGTAGTGCATTCGTTTGTGCAAATTTTCCGGGCGGCGACTGTGACTGGTTAGCTAAAATGCATTCGGCGCGAAAGGCTTCAACAGGGGTTTTTTTCATGGCGAAAAGCACTTTGCTTTTCTTGAATGAGTTGAAAGGGTGGTCCATTCACGTTTATACCGTATAGTATGCCGCAAGCAACCCCTCTGTGTCTCGCAGACGTTCTTTGTTTAGCGAAAACATCTTTCGCGAGAAATTTTTTATTTTTTCTTTTTTCACTGTACGGACAACGCATGCGCCGTGCGCGCTCGCGCGTCACTGTTTATTCGTCGCATGCTTACAGTTATAAATCTTTCTATTCAAAGCTCCGGTACTCTTCTTTTATACCCACCCGGTCTCCTCGTATTACAATATTTACGGACGTATGCCAGCGGCCAAAAAATGAGAAAACGAAATTCAGGAAATTCATGAAAGCTCTCCGTGAGATACCGGAAAAAGTGTCTCGAAATGTGGGTCACTTCGGGTCGTTTCGTATGTATCACGTGTGAACATAATATTTCACGATCTTTTTTGCCTTTGATACTAATAAATTTATCGCGAAAGTTTTTTTGTTTTTTTTTTTCTTTTTTTTTTGTTTTTTTACGAAATCGTAAATGGGGTTTTCGTCGATATATCGAGCCAAATATGGTACACCTCCGTTCTCTCGTGACAGACTCATTTAGGTAGTCATTTAGGATAACAACCCGGGAGAGGCGTCGCTCAATCCATTTCACGAGGCCACATAGGAGGCCCTGCGGAGTGCGACCACCGCGTGATTGCCTTTAGAATGTTTGGTCTACGGATCGCGTGGCACTATGTGCTCTTCAGTGACGTGCACCCCTCGTTCAGGGCTGCTGCTTCTCGCGCAATTACCGAACGGCTTAAACCGCTATCAATTCTCCGCGAACAACTAACGCTTCTTTGGCAACTGGCAAAGGAGTTTATTACGCGAGAAAACGAAAAAAATGCATTTTTTTTTTTTTTAAATAAAATTTTTTAAATAAAAATAAAAATTTAAATTATCGATGTTTATTTTTTATTAATTTTTTTATTGAAACCTATAGCCCATTATACGGTACGTTCGTGGAACGGCGAAAAAATTTTCGCCTAAATCAATATTTGATATCGAAATCCGCGCGGAACGCGAAAAAAAAAAAAATCATTTTGTCGAATATTTGTTTCCGCGAAGCTGTTAGTATTTTCGCGTTTTAATCGAAATAGACGAGTTGCGAAGAATCTGTTCGATGTTTTGATTGATTGAAAAACGAGTTTGTTGTTCGATCGGATTTTACAAAACTGTTAGTCCGTTTGATTTTCTCGCAATAGCGATTTTTTTATTTATTTATTTAAGGATCCGGGAAATTGAACGATACACGATACGAAGTGTAGAAAATAGGGGATTACATCGCGCCGAACATTTTTCTTTATCGTCTGTTATACAGATACAAATAACCACGGAGATCCGTTCGCTTGAGGGAAGGTGTGGGTGAGAGAAAAGCGGCTGGCGTCGCAAGGGGTCGCGAGAGAATATCTCTCGACGGCAAAGTCCTGGAGGAGTTGAACGAGGATGACGAGGAAGAGGCCGAGAAATCCGCGGACGCGGTTGCCGGAGTACGGGAAGTTCGTTGGGTCGACCATGTCGTACACGAAGTCAAGTTTAGCAGCAAAATGCAGTTTCGAGTGCCGGATATAATTGAATTGTAACTGACGCGAAGACTCGAAGAAGTTTCGACAAATTTTTTGCATCAAACTCCCTATTCGGGTTTAAAAAATTCTTCCGACGAAAAAAAAAAAAAAAAAAAAAAAAAAAAACGCTGATGACGCAAGAAATTTTTTTTATTTCTTGCAAATTGAAAATATGGAGGAAATGCGAGGACCGGCATCATAAGACTCCGTTCGAGGTAAGAAAAAAAAAAAATCTTACGTTTCTCGACTGAATCCATTTCGCATAGATCGCGCGCATTGGATTAACTTTTTTTTTTTTTTTTTTTCATGCTGATTACGACGATTGTTAGATGATTTTTAGAGACATATGATAAATAATGAGTGTATAGATAGAGATGGAGGTAATGCGGGTCATTTAAAAAAAATTATCTCATCGGTGAAATAAAAACCAAAAAAATCATTAATCCAAACGATTAGTCGACGAATTAGTTGAATAAAAATCTAAAAAACTTTTATTGGAATTTTTTTTTCCTCGAAAACGCAGGCCGCGTTGTTTTTATCTTATAAAAAAAAAAAAAAAAAAAAAAAAAAAATTCAGGTAGAAAAAGTATATAATTAGTAGCGACCAACATATTGGTTTCCATCGGGTTATACGTTGGACAATATATTCACGACTATTGCGTGGAGACAGACGCGACTGCAAATAAAACTTTGGTACGATAAATCGTTTGTTTTTATCGGGCGACAGGAGGAATAAAAATGTTTCGTTATATCGCGATAGCTTCGGTAGTAACCACTCCTCTTTTTCGATATAAACTTTCTATGAAAAAAAAAAAAAAAAAAAACGCGAAATATCATTATCCACATAGCGATATCCAAGCGCTGCCGTCCTTCTCGCACGTGACACTCGATCGCTATTTATTATTCTTGAATTAACAATACAATTATTATATCGTAATCGCAATTATAATATTTGAATAACGCGCGATGTTTCCTACGAAAAAAAAAAAAAAAAAAAAAAAAAAAAAAAAAAAAATCATTATATAAAATAATTTAAAAAAAATTAATAAAAAAAAATAAAATGAAGAATCAGACGGAAGGAAGGAAGGACGGTAAAGAATCAGTAGCGAGTATCTCAAGTCTAATTTTATCTGTAAGTTAGTGTTTAGATAACGTATGCGAGGGGACGATGGACGTTCGAGAGGCATAGATAATAAACTCCTTTGAGAAATCGGCTATAGGTCATTCTTATTACGGATGTATAATAGATAATCGTCCAACTGGGTAGCGTCCGAGAGAAAAAAAAACGTGTGTAATGAAATAAGAGAGTCAATTAAAAAAATATAAAAATAAAACGTATGGAAATAAACGTCCCAATTTTACGTGCGCCGTATTCATTAATGTGTCATCGTCGCTGCGTAAATGTCAACGCGTAGAAAAAATAAATAAAAAAAATATGTCGGGGGTAAAATTTTACGTGTCCGCGTATACGTATGTGTGTGAGTAGCATGTTGTGTTTATCCGACGCGTAACGAGGACCTGACCAAGTCGTCTACGATAGTTAAGTATAATGACTTAGCGATCGAAAAAAAAAAAAAAAAAAAAAAAAAAGCCTCCAACTTTAATTCAGCGCGCTTAGCAAAGATAACTCGGGAGAATATATATATATATAACACAACTAAACGTCGAGTAGTAATTTTAATTTTGTGCTCGCGGCCGCGCAAAGGTTCGAAAACGGGTCCATGAATGTCGTGTAAAGGAAACAGAAAAATAAAAAAATTAGATACTCGAGGCGGATGTCCCCATCGAGGGATATATCGATTTGAACAGACAGATGTTGCCGCCGTTGAAAAAAAGGGATTTCAAGTGTAACAAATAAAGAAAAAAACAAAAAAATTAAATAGCGCCACAAATTTCAAACTGGTATATCGCTCGTTATATTACGAAAATAGAAAAAATTTGGGGACATCAGCTTCAACGATAAAAAAATTAAAAACAGATTATTCTTAGGAGAAATTTAAAAAAATTACCGAAGCTACGAAAAAAAAAAAAAAAATCAGGTTGCTATATATCCTATTTGCCCACGTCGTCTAAAGTTTAATGTCTGACGACAGGAGTCAGAATAACGAAAATTGTAATTTTTTTTTCTTTTTTTTAAATTTAATGCATAGAATATTTCGCATTGACGATATTTTTTTTCGTTCACCGGTCGATCCTAATGTCGATGTTACGATAGACGATAAAATTGTAAATTTAAACGTAAATATTCCTCGATAAAGATTATCCGTAGGATTAAACGCTGTAGAAAATGTATATCATCGAGAATAAGAAACATTTCTTTTCTAACCTAAAAAAAAAAAAAAAAAAAAAAAAAAAACACGTGTCTTGAAAGTTTCTTTCAATTTCACGCGGGACACGATATGATATTTCTCCTTATGGAATCGAGTAGTTGGTACACAGGTTACTTCTACGGCAGCGGTTCGGGAGATTGATAATAGAACGACGACGAGAGTGGACCACAGAAGGGAGGAGGAATATCCGGTTTCGCTCCGTTTGTTCTCTGGTGTGACGAGAAAATCGTTTCGCCTGCCTTTATCCGCGAGAGAAACCGCGGATTTACTTTGATGAGAAAAGCTCTCGGCAAAAGTGAATGACGCGCGGTTTTCGCCCGACAGTATTGTCGTACGGATAAACGCGCGTTATACCGTAATAACTCGAACCCGAACATTTTCCTCATCTCCGATCGCCGTTACAATATCGATATCCGAAGAGAGACTATCAATAATCGGAGAAAAACAAGTTCCGCTTGAAATAACGTTCGCGAGAACATTTTTAATCCAGCGAACTACGATATTTTTGTATTACGAAGTATTATATTTTTTATTATAGCGAAGCTTTGCCACGATCGGTCGGATAACTATATACTACGTGTTACTCTTATCCATCGTAGTTTTTAAAAATTACGTCATTGGCGTCCAATTCTCGCACGAGCCGCGAAATTACGAAACTTCGATAACTTTTTTTATTTTTTTTTAATTTTTTACCGAAAATAAAATATACTCTTTAAAATCGGCAGCGAAAAAACATAATCGGTATCACAGTTAGAGGTTTCAAATAATAATTCAATTTTATTTTTTTTTATGAAAAAAAAAAAAAAAAGGGAAAAAAATTTGACTTGCAAATCGGAATATATATTATTATTATTCATTGTATATTAATTTATTAATATATTATTTTTCGGCGTCGTAAGTGAGAATTGGATGAATACTATTCTTCTCAAGCCGAATAGACGATAAAATTGCGTTTCCCCTCAGAAATGAGTTGGAAAAATGCCTAATTAGATTGTCTATACGATACAGATAATAATATTAAAAAATCGGTAACACAAAGCCTCTCTGGTCCGGGAGGTAGTTGGACGAACGAAACATAACCCTAAATTTTCAAAAAAAAGAGAAAACGCACGTTACATCGTATTCGTACCTGAAACGTTGTAAAATTTCGCAGCGAGGTGCTATTTACCAAAATAAAAAAAAAAAATTGCCGAAAACCATATTGCAAAAATGTTTTTTTCTTTATTCGAAAGCTTCGTGCGTCCATCCGCGTCCGTCGAGACTATCGGCTTACGATTAATATCGTTGAAAAAAAAAAAAAAAAAATTCTTTATAGTACTGTTAAACATTATCGTTGAATTCCATGATGTAATATAGAGACTTTAATTATTTTTGTACAAAAGAAAAGAGAGTGATGAAGAGGAAAATGAAAAATAGTACTGTTGTCCATTCTATCCGAAGGACCGAAGGAAAAATTACGTTTTTTATTAAAGTTTATGATAGTGTTATGCGTTGTGATTGATTTTCTTCGAAGAATTATCTGTTGAATTCGTGTTTAAACGGTAAGTGAGTGTCTAGCGGTCTTTTTGCTGAGGCCGCGCTTAATCTAAGCTAAAAAAAAAAAAAAAAAAAAAAAAAAAAAATAATAATTATCGCTAAGCCCCTCGACGCATCGTTGGGGCTTTGGTGGAAAAGCGCGGGAGGCGCGATTTGTGGTCCGGGGCTTTAAAGTAGAATTTTCACCGACGACGAAGGATTATCGAGATACTCTTCAACGTCCAGTCGAATTAAAAGAAAAAATCTCATAGACACGCGACAGGACGAATAAAAAAAATAAATAAATATATATATATACTTCCACGTATCCTAAGCGCAAACTCGCAGCTAATATTCTTATGGTCCAATGGCGCAGGGTCACCCGTACTTGTTTTCCGTTTTAACTTGGGAAACGCGTACACAACGGTAATAGGATTCATTCATTATTTCGCGACAAAAATAAATAAATACTATATATATATATTTACGAACACACATTCACGAGATAAGGGTCCAATCACACCTTTCAATCCGTTAAAAAAAAAAAAAAAAAAAAAAAAAAAAAAAATAGTTTGTACTAAATATGAATATGACATACCAATAGAATAAAAAAAAAAGAAGAAAAAAAAAAAAAAACAACATACACGCGCGTTTATGCAAAAATCAAGCCGTAACGCACACTAGCGATCGTAATTTACGTTTTTTGCAAATGGAGATCACATCAATATCCGAACGATATATCAGTAAAAGGAATAAAATCGAACCATATCACACACTCTTGAAGCCTCAAAGTCAGACATTGATTTTCTAAGGGTTTTTTGTAATCGTGGATCACATATCAAAGCGATGCACTTATTTTCGATCGAATACCAAAAAAAAAAAAAAAAATTTTAAACACGACAAAAAAATTACGCATTACGATAGAAAAGAGTATAAATAAGTACCTTGAAACTTTGACTAGCGAAACTATGTCGTATTTAAATGATAATATATATATATATATTTAAGAGAAAAATGTACTATATATCCGAAGACAAAAACAGCTCATCAATTAATTTGTGTAAAATTTACCGTTTTAATTAACGGTTTTGCAGCTCAAAAAAGAAGAAAAAATAAGAAAAAAAAAAACAACAGAGCCAAATTGTAATGTCATCGAAAAACGATATTTGTCGAAATGTCCAAATACACACATTACGTAAATGATCGTTAAGATTCCTTTACTTATGTATCATATTAAATTTAATCGAAAATTTAGATGTTGACAATTAAAAAAAAAAAGTATGAATGAGTTTACGCGCGAAAGAGATACGTCGACGATTAGTATGCGAATGTAATTAGGATTAAGAATTTATTGAAACGGCGAAAAAAAATAAATAAATAAATTTAAAAAAAAATAAAAAATACGCAACAAATTGACGGTAAAACACAAAAAAAAAATTGACACGAAATTGATATAGTTTTACGTACACCTATTCTGTGGTAAATGACTGTGAGGGATACGGTAATCGAATATTGTGACCTATTTGTATCGCAATTGCGAGCCGAACATCGATGAATATACATATGTGTATTATATGGTATACATTTATCATATACATATTATATGCCTACCAATAAACAATTTTCTTCGATGATATCGTCATTTGTTTATCTACAATCCTTTCATTTCAATCCTTTCATTTCCATCAAAAAGCGCTTCAAAAAGCGTTGCGATCTTTCTAAAAAAAAAAATCACAATCCCAATCCTCTCGCATTCATCGCTTTTTCATTGCGATTGAATGCGAACCGATGACGAAAGCATAACCTCAAAAAAAAATTTATTTCAACACATCGAAATTTCGTCAATATATACGCCGTCATTATTTTTTGGTTCACCTCACGCCAAAGGATTCCGATCCCATCATCGCGCCGCATCATCGCATGTATCGCAATTTTAATATTAAAAAGGGTGAAATCAAAATAATTTTTTTTACATAAAAAAAAAAACTCCTCACTGAAAGCGGAGTGTAATAAAGAAATTGTGTCAAAAAAAAAAAAAAAATAATAATTATCTGCATATTATAATCGCGTGATTTCCAATCTTAATGACTTAAAATCTCCCGATTATCTATAATACGCGAAGAATTATTTAAAATTTCACTCGTTGTTAATTTATTTAAAATTAATTTTTATTCATCTCTCGTCGACGCCAATAACAATATATCGTCGACGATTCCGAATCGGAAATAGCATTGGAATATATCTATATTGGTTTCTAACTCCAACAACGGTAATCTATAAAACTATCGTCGTTGATCTATTGAATCGTCAGACAATGAACGCATTGAGGTCCAACCTAATCGCGTCGATGCAGCCAACGCCACCGTATTGAATTCAGTTCAATGGCGAACATTGATCGATCCACGAAGATAGGAGTAAACATCGCCGTATTCAGAGTACCAATTAATGTTTTCTTGCAGTTTCAACATATATATATATATATCACAACACATCGATAATCGTTCAGCGAATATAATAAAAATTTTATTTAAATCGTAAGGCGCGATAACTTTTTCTCAATTATCCAGTACCGTCGATTCGGTAAAAAAAAAAGCGATACAACGCATTCGGGTCGTCGATGGATTATTTTAAATGAAAATAAAGGGGAGTATATTATTACGCAATTTTAACTAAAAATGCGATCCGCGCGAAATATATTCCGAAACACGATTTTTTGATGATTTTTATCGACACAAATTGTTTTTAATATTCGATACCATACGCCGAAGGGATATCATCGGAGTCTCTTCCATACGGGGATATTCTCTATTCTCAATCGGGATAAAGAAATTCACGAAAGAATTGAAATCTTTTATATAGATAAATTGCGATTGTTGCGTTTGTTTTGGAAGATTTTCCGATGCTAAATCCCGTAAATTCATCGACGATTCGTACGAAGCTTAACGGAGAAATCATGAGTCCGTTGTCGGTGGGGTTTTGTCGCGAGAAAAATATGAAATTCGATCTAAATGCAAATGATCCTTAGACCGGAGTGGAGAGTACCGTGAAAACCTCTTTCATGAAAACTTGTTTAACCTCCGTTTGGAAAAGTTTTTTTCTTCGACGAAAGCTCATCTACGACTACAGCACAATATACATTAACATATATGTATATATATATAAACATCTATGTATATGCAGAGAACAGGCTATGTGAAAAAATCGCCGTCCCGTGCGTAAAGCCCGTCGTATCCCAGTGGATAAAGACGTTGGTATTTTTTTTCCGTTTTGTAGGCTCCGGTCACGAAAAAAAAAAAAAAAAAAAAAAAAAAATGCTTGAAGGACCCATCCAAAGTACTTCGTACATTGAATTTGAAGGAAAGGCTCGAAAAATTAATTTTTTTATCGGACATTTCGATTGAAATGAGTATAAAGTATTTTTTTTTTTTTTTTCGTAGCTTACTACTTATCGCACATTCGCTTGACTCTTAATTCGCGCTGCAATACGCTTTAACCGAATAACAATTTCTTTTGGTCATTCGCATGATTAAAGAAGTAAAAAGCGAAGAAAAGAAGGCGCTTATTATGACGTGGCAGGTCTTTGGATTACATTTACTTTGAGTTCTCGAAGGGTCGGCTCCGGAGTCGGGCCGTCGGGGCCTCCGATTTCTTTCTCGTAACTCGAGTAGTCGCGCGCGTCGGCATTAGACGACATTTGGCGAAGACTTTTTGTGTGCGAGTGCCTCGGCACTAACAGAGCGGTAATTCGAGTGAGAGAAACGTGTGTCACGCGACACGACAGCGCGGCCGGTTGTGTGTCACGCAGACGTTAGGAATTGAGGTGGAAAGGGTTCAGTAGGTACTGCCGACGACAAGACCGCACGGAAACGGCTACGAAAGAGGACTTAATTGTTGCCTCTAGTGGCTCGTGTTGTGACAGGGATTGAAATTCTATACCCTCACATGTACGACAACTAACTTTACGCGCTCCTGTGGGAATTTTTTTTTATTGTCAATTCTATTGCGTTATACAATAAATCATCGAAAAAAATATCGAATTTCGTCGATAATTAAAAGTTTTTTTTTTTTTTTTTTTTTAATTAAATTCTAAACATTTTCGCGATGTTTTGAAAAAAAACAAAAAAATTACTTTCATAACCGGTAAGAAATCGTAATTTAATACGATAAAATATATCGTATTAAAATATCATAATAAATATCGATTCTATAATCAATATTTTTTTAATGATATTTTTATATAAATAATAACAATTATATAATAAAATATTTTATGAAAAAAAATGATGAAACGATCGATTGCAAGGATTGGATTATTTTTAGCTATTAATATCCTTCCGACTTCTCCCACACAACTGTATCGTGTTCTATTAATATTAAATATCATAGTAGGAATAGATTTTATCGGAGTAAAGTTAAGTGTCACTTAAGCGAATGGCGTAATTATTGTAGTAGCGTAGTGGATATTAGAGTGGGAACACTCGCGTGAATTCGATCCGAAGATCAGAGAGAGATGCTATCGCAACGGTGTCGCGTTACTCCACATTCTGCTCCGGATCCCCCGGTATATACGGTCACGCGGTAGACGCTCCCGCGTCGATAGAAACGGAAACGTTTCACACAGTCTCAGGGTTTATTGGCTCGGGACCAGCCACTTTGTGGAGTACTCGAGTTCCCCAGCGCGGTAGCGAAGTGTCAAAGTGTACGTAGCGACCCGCTGAGGGGTCACCCAGCTGAGCATTACTCGCTGAGGGGCATTACCCAGAACACACCACGTGGAAGTCGTCTGCATTCGTCTCCTGTGCCCCTAAAAAGGGCCTTTTTTTTTTTTTTTTTTTTTTTTTTTTATAATAAATGTCGCGATGTATTCAAGTTGAAGTTTCGTAAATTTTTATATTAGTTTAAGAAAATTATAGTTTTACCAATCGCGATTGAAAATTTGCTCTATAATTTCGATAAAATATTTCCGAACTATTAATATTCCGGATGATAGTTAATTTTTTTTTCATATCTTCGATCTCTGCGATTTGTTTTTTTAATGAAAAAAAAATCGTCTTTTTCGGCGTTTCACGATCTTTGCGACATTTTTTTTCTTTTTTTTTTTTCAATTGATTTGGATAAAATTCAAAATGATTTAATCCGTTACAACCGACGATTAAATTGTGCCCCCGATACATGCGGAGTCTGCGCTGTAGTTTGGCAAGCAGCGCACCGTATGGAATAATATGAATGCGATTTATCGTAAAATCTCGCATCTGCCGAAGCGCCTGTTGGCTACAGAGAGACGTGCCGTCATAACGCGGAGGACATAAGGAGAGATTGTAGCTTTTCGATTAATAATAAAGGGTGAGTTAAACTCACGTCAACTCGAATTACGGTACTTTACGCAGTGTGCCACTATAGAGCGGTCGGGATCGTTGTAATCCTATGCTTACATCTTCGCCTCGGGTGAACGGATAAATACGTCGGACACAATGTTTGCTATCTCGCTGCGAATAGATCCGAATATATTATGGATATATATATATATATATATATATGTATTATGACAAAGCTATTAAAAGACCGGAAATATTTACGCGCGTTATATTAATTAAATTTACATGCAAATTCCGAAAAAAATAATTTTTTTTTTTTATCTTTTCGAAAATTTACTTATATTTGAGAATTTTTTTTTATATCATTTTTATTTTTCCGATTTTTTTAAATTTATAATTCGAATTTTTTAAAAAATATAACAACTGTAGATGAAACGGTTAATATTTCTCAAATTTCGAAATAAATAGTTTTTTTTTTTTTTTTTTTCTGAATTTTTATCACGTTTCAAATTTTTTTTTTTTGATACTCAAGCAGATCCGCTGCGTTGAAAAAATGCGAATAAAAAAATTTGAAGGCTGTCGCGATGGCCGCCAAAGAAAACGTTGGAATCCATGGAAGATAGGAGTTGTAATTCGTTGGTAACAATGGAGTGTTGCGGTCTTAAGCCAAACCCCACTGAGCCACGAACTCGGCGCATAAGTCCGCTTCTACAGGCAATCCGGTTTGGTTACTTCACACGTGGTATAGCTACGAGAGAATTTCATTGTCGATGGGCGTGTCGGACGCAAATTGTCTATCGATGCATGCGCCAGCGGATTGGAATAGAAAAAAGGGTTGAAAAGGACACGCAACCATTCATATGTCACGCGAGAACATACACGATAGACAGACAACGCATAATGCAAGAGCCTTGAAATGCATTATGAAGTTAAAAAAAAAAAAAAAAAAAAAAAAAAAAAAAAAAAAACACTTTGACATCGGAAAACTCCAAAAAACGTAATTCCGCGATTTAACGAAAAATCAACCATTGCATCACGTGATTTTGCAAAAAAAAACAAATATCGTGTATTTATAATCGTTGCGCTTCAAACAAATCGATAAATAATTGATTGCTCCGCTTGAATCTGTTATGTTTGCCCATTTGTTGCTTAAACCGGTTAGTACAGGTATTCCCGATATTGCCAATTGAACTGTTCAATCGGAACGGCGAACTCGATTCTCAAGAGGGCGATGAAAGGGTCTATCGGGAGTCGACCACTCGGTAGCTTACCTCGATAGCTCTCTCGTTCTCCTCTCGCATCGTCGCGAATTCTCTCCTCGATTGAACGTTGGCGTTCTACGGCACTCGCATCGCGGCAATAACGCTCAATTAACGACTAATACACAGACCAACGCGGGGGTGTACACAGCATCGCTGAATCGCAAATTCGTAGCCCTCGGAACGAAGTCACGACAAATCCATGTAAAACTAAGATTACACAATCGTATCTAATTTTATCTCTGCCCGTCGGAGACGGTGACACAGTTCGGAACGCGATATAAGGAAAATCGATATGTTAACAGTTTCGCAGAGAAATTTTACCGCTCTATCAAAGGATTCACTTCGAAGGAGAAATCTTAAAAAAAAAAAAATTATTCTAATCGAATTTTTTTTTGAAAAATCAAATGCCATTTTAGATCAATTTAAGACGAAATGAAGGTAAAAAAATAATTCAAGAAATTTTTTTTTTAAATAAAAAATTCCAATTTTTTCGAACAGAATTTTTTTTTTTCAATAATATCGACAAAAAATGTAACTCTTTTATTAACTTTTTATAATCCGATGTAGAGATTTTTTTTAGATGGTCAGAACGCCATTGCGATCGTACAATCGTATGGAAATTAGTAATGCAATTTTTTTTTGGATATTAAAAAAAAATTTAGTCATTTTTTTGCCAGAAAATTTCACCCTTAAAATAGATTTCGATCTATTTAACGTATTGCGAGAGTAAAGTAAGGTATTTAAGGAACAATGACGCTGAAACGATTAAGTTATCATGCAGTTGCAGATTTGCAGTATTGCAACCGTTAATTAAAAATAAAATTCATAGTTTCATCGAATTCATCGGAACAAAAAAGTATTTTTAAAATCCATTAACTTCAGATTTGCGCCAAAGTGCTGCAAACCATCGGGTCTAAGAATTGCGTCGTATCTAACTGACCAAACGCCGCCGATTCCTCGTCGAGTAGCGCACACCGCCCTCGACAAGACTGATCCCTCGGGTATATCGATTGATGTGGTTTGCGGTCTCTTAAGGGTGGTTCTGGGTCGAGAGACTGCGACTGAGGCGTCTATGCGACCTTCGAGGAAAAAGGTTCGGCGGGTTGTGTTAAAGAGATAGCAAAAAAAAAAAAAAAAAAAATCTATTGCCTATCGGGACATCAGAAAATATATCGCTTCATATCGCAAGAAAAGTCAATGATTTAATTATTATCGCATCGTTCGCTAATTCGATATCCGGAGAACAATAATTCCGACCGCAACATCGCAAAAGAATTGTATCACGAAAAACCCCTATAGGACGACCAATTAATGTGCCTAAAATAGAAGCCAATCGATGTTTCATGATTCGACCGATGCGTCGAGTGTTACTTGATCTTCAGGCATTTCAAGGTCCTCAACGATGAGCTTAACGCTGAAAATTGATTGATCCTCTGTCCCCAAAGTTTCGTCTGTCGTCGTCGCGAAGCCACGCATATTCCTCTCTCACTCTGTCAATTTTCCGCGCGGATTTAATTCGGGTCTTCCGTCGGTCATCGTATTAATACGCAGAAACCGTACGAGTCTCATGGCCATTGGGAAATAAACTCGTATCTATGTTTTGCTCGACGAAACTGTATCGCTGTACTCCCGAAGCGTCTGTTTTAACTTCTCCGGTATATCAACTATTTGAAATCCTATCAAATTGAAGTCCCGAGGCACGCAAACGCGGGCCAAGGCTTTCGGAACAGAGATGAGAGGAATCGCGACGAGAGCGGGTGTTCCCCGCAAATTTATTGCGGCCAATTGTTAAGCCCCTTACAGAGGTTTGCCGGTAGGGCTATCGTAATAATTGTGCCAAATGGAGAATGGAGAGACGGCGATAGTTCTGGCGACGGGGTTCGGGGTTTACCGCGTAAAGGGGACACAATGAACGAAGCCTATGCGCTGCCATAGTACCTATGTGCGGCACGTGCGGAGAATCGTGCGGTCGCGAGAGAGAGAATTCGTACTTCGCAAACATCGCGTTCGCGTTGATGCTTCCTTGTCGCTCGCAACAGAGGATATCGGACAACGACAATGAGATTTCGCACACTGTTCAACGCTCGATATTTGAAGAACGCACGCTGTGCCACTCGATGAAAGAGTGGCTTCGCCTATGAGCGTTAAACCACCGGTCGTTCGTATTACAAATGCGTGTATACAAAATCGATGTTAGAATCGGTTGCGTACTATTTGCGTTGCGGTTTACCGTGATGCTTGACGATTGAGAGGCTTTCATAGATAACGCGGAAGATCGGGATCTCCAGCTAAGGCTATTAGGCTACCGAGATATCAATTATTTGATGATAGCAAACACCCGCACGTGTTACTACTGGAAATAAATATTTGCGGGATCGCGACTGGATTAATGGATTATGAAGATTCGAAAAATTGATTATTAATAGAATGTCTCGTATCGTAAAAAAAATTATTTAAAAAAATTTTTTAAAAATTTTTATTGCGTATTTTAAATTTCAAAAAAAAAAAAAATTATTTTTTATTTTTATTATTATAGTCGAATAAATGTGTGTTTGTCGATGTGTTCCTTTGCCAGAGCTGTTTTTTTTTTTTTTTTTTTTTTTTCCCAACATGTTTACAGTGAAATCGATGTAATCAATAGCGAAGTACACGAAGTATCGATCGCAACAAATAGCACAACTATTAAAGGCCCTTAAAGCCGGAATATACCAATAAGCTCCGTTTGTGGTTTTCGGGATTTAACCAACCAATTAATTATTTTAACCTGACTACATTCGATACCAAAATGGGATTAACGATGGATAAACGAACCCAGTAATTCACTATCGAGTGCCCATTAGTTATGTCGGCGATGCGTTTAATTTTCTGCATCCCATCATTTAATTAATAACGATTAATTAAATACAGCGATTCAACTTTCTGGCTAATAATGTAAAATTTCCGAAAAAAAAAAAAAAAAAAAAAAAAAAAAAAAATTTCGATTGTCGGTTGAATTTATTGATCGAACGTATTGTAATGCGATTGCGTTCTGCTGCAAAAACGCGACGAACGATCGTCGGGCGATCGAAGAAAAAAATCCACTGTCCCGGAGGATACATCTGTTACTTGTGTGGAATTCGAAATCAACAGAAAATAACGAGCTCAGCTTGAGAGTCACGTGTAACTACGAAACATCGTTGACCCGTGTTAGACACAACCGTATACATCATCAATAAGAATTGACCACGCGCCGTTGAGCCTCTCGCACGGCGCACACGCGAACGGTTTCTATATCCTCCAACAATAACACACAGTCGTACAAAGAAATTTCTTTCCGACTCTTCGACATGTGTGTCTTGTAAGCGTGCGATGGTATACAGGATCGAGACTAAGGGAGGGGGGGGGTGGTGTTCGGTCACTCGTGCGGATTCATCGAATCGTAAGAGATCGAGAAAAAAGGAAAAAAGAAGAAACGAATAGTGCGAAGGATCCTACTTTCTCGTCTACCAACCTTCTCATCGGAGTAACGGGGATGGAAAATAAAAGACGATAATACACTTCTTCTTCGTGGAGATGATAAAAGAAATGAAAAAAAAAAAAAAAAAAAAAAAAAAACTGGTGGTTGGCAAACACCGGGTGAGAGGACGATGACAGGCATTCCTGGTTTTCTACCCCCAGAAGAAGAAGAAAAAGAAGGAAGAAGCAGAGGGCTACTCGGCGTATTGCGAGATTGGCGAGCGCGCTAAGCCGAGCCGACTTCCTCCTCTACTCTCTCGAAGAGCCCGAGAGAGGAGTTCTCGTTATTGGGAATCGATGTCTCGGAAAATTGCCAGGTTACTTATCCCATAAGAGACTTCGACCTTTACGTGTCAACCCCCGTATAGTTCGAGGTCTATGACACCCCGGACGCCCGCACATGGATAAAGTATAAAAGACCACACGCGGCATTATTCCTCCTTTCGAGACACTTGTACAATAAGCTACTAAAAGGCCATCAATATAACCTTCCAATTCTATTATACGATCGATCATTACGAGTCATATATTCATTCCCTACGACTATACTGTATATACCCGTCTATACTATCGATCTGTGTGAAGTTTAAATCGAAATCTTTATATATTCGATGATTAAAACGCATATCATTACCAACAATGGAGTCTACAGCTCCTCGTGAGCTTCACGACGGCCCATTTAAATTTCTCGAATAAGTGAACCGACGTATATCTATATTTCAATGTGTTTCTCTTCTGTTCGGAGCACCGAGTGCTCCCAATCAGTAAAAATGGGAGGAATACCGTTTTTTTAACTGTTCGTTGTCGCGACTTTGGAACGTCTGTTCGTACTGTTTCTACATCCGTTACTCCGAATCGACAGAAAAAGCAGTTTTCTGTTTCGACGTTATTCGTTATTCTGCGAACGTACATTACTTCCGTTTTTCGCAATTTTTGTTTCTAACAATTATTATTCGATGCGTTTTTTTTTTTTTTTTTTTTTTTTTTTTTTTTCAAGATATTTTTTTTTTTTTTTTGAATACGTGATCAGTTATCGATTTTTTTTATTAATTAATTACAGCATTTTTTGAGACGCAAAAAAATTATATAAAATTGATTTCGTGCAGTTTAATGACTGATATCGATATCTACCTGTTACCATTTTTTTTTTTTTTTTTTTTTTTTTTTTTTAGATACTGTTAGTTTTGGTATAGGACACGACAATTCCAAATAAACAGACAGTCTTATCGCCTATCCCCGTCACTTTTCGTTTCTCTTTCGCAAATTACACTACGCGACGGATAGCGCAGCGTGGATTCTCTCCTACAAGCAATACAACGAATGCCAAGTGGTGCTTCGACGGCAATGTTATTACGGTTGTTTGCCCGTCGACCCCATTTCCGTTTAACCCTTTCGCGCGATTCACCCTGTAGGCCGGTTGAAAGCTGCGGATATGTACGCTTTGGTGTGTCTATGATCGGTCGTTGCTGTGTGTACGCATTGATGACAGAAACACGAGCGTCGACTGTTGAAGGCATACCGCCGCGTGAAAGCTTCGTAGAATTGGAACACAGAGAAAACAGAGCCGAACGGGCTATTGGTTGGGCTGTTATGCGACGATTTTCCCATTTGATCGCATCGGGTCGAAGTAGCTATCGTCGTCGCTATCGATCGATAGTTAAAACGATTATTCGGAGGAAAAGCGTCGATTCGAATGGATACAATCCTCGGGCACCAGATATTTAACCACAAAGGATTGAGTCATATTTCGACGCGAATTTGATTCTCTCGTTGACGAATTAAGCACTGCGAGACAACGGGTATACAGGGTTTAGGACTCTACTGTTGCCGTGACGGCGGAGTGTAAGTACTGTAACGTAGATGCGGAATATCGAATTATACGCCCGAACGATTTAGCGTCGGCAATATGCTACCATGTTTACCAAAACGGTACTCATTGACTGGACTAACCCGGGTAAATAACAGTCGACGCGGTAACGAGGAATCCTCGTCTGTTCAACGAGGGTGAAGAGACGAGGCCTCGTGGCTATTCCACCGCCGCCGCTGAAGCATCCCCCATGGACGGTGAAAGAGAGTTAGAAGCCACTTGAAAAGTCACGCTGACGCATTATTATAATGAGGCTAATAATAATAATAATGATGAATTATTGTTTATTGACCGTAAAACCGTATACCGTTGGGAAATATCAACTTGAATTTTGTACCAACTTTGCGAAAGGAACTTCATATGCTTAACGATAACGAGGTCGGCGCCGACGATACGATGCATGCAAAACGATACATCGATATTAGTGCATTAAAACACAAAAATTTGCAAAAATTTTGCAAAAATTTTGCAAAAATTTTGCAAAAATGTGCAAATGCAAGAAATAATGAAAAATAATGTATTTCTTTGAAACAATAGATCGATAATTACTTTGAGAAAATAAATTTTTAAAAATTAACTTTTTAGAAAAAAAAATGACGTAAAATTTTTGAAAAATGGGATAAAACGGGGGAAATCTTATTTGAAAAAATTCTTTTTGATTCAAAAAAATTTTATAGCCGTTTTAAAAAATGTATCGTAATTTTTTTTTTTGTTCGTCAAATCGTGATATACGGTTTTATACGCAATAAATCGTCGAGTTTACCTCGTGGAATAAATTTTTGAAAATATTATAAAAATTTCATGATTATTATGTTAACCCGAAATTTTTTCAACTAACTTTACGCGCCGATATTACGTTTAAAATTTTTCAAACATAACGCGTCGACAAGCTGTGATATTAAAAATCAAAATATCAAATTTTACTACCGATAAATGTGCCCTGTGCTCCGTGTCTCGGCGTCTGTTGGGAATTTTCAATATAATTTTCTACCAAAATATGACCAGCGGGTCAGGACGCGATGGTGACGCTATACACGAGTGTTCATTAAATTCGCGTTCGTTCACATTTTATCGCCGTGTCATACGGGAAAAGCGTTGTTAATTTCCTTATCGCGGACGAGCGATTTAACGACAAGTTTTACGAGTGAAGAAGGAAAGCTTATCAGTATCCCCCTGAATCGCGTTGAAGAGTCAAAGAGCCATCTGATGCATCCGCGCGCTGTTCGGGAGACTAATTCGATTGACTCGGAGGGGCCAATTGATACGCCGTGAATTCATCGTCGTCGCCGTCGTCGTCGTCGTAACGCAACGGCAATGAATGAAAATGATCAAAGTCCCAAATGTCGATTTCTCGAACAACGCGACGAGCAGATATCACGAAGTTCAATTATCGCTTTGACAATGCGAGAAACCGACATTCTCGAGGCATCGAGAGATCGGGAGACTCGTGCCAACTGTCGCGTCTTTGTTCAACGGTGATTCTCCCAAACACACCCCTTGGAATGAGTACGCGGAAACGTAAAAACCCCCAAAATATGCCGAGTCATTAATAAGAATTTGTCCAAAGTTATTGATGACGATTCCATTTCCGCTGTCCAAACCCAACGGGACCTTCTTTGCATCCCAAAAAGCCAACGCAGCCATCGGCCTCTTTTTTTTTTTGACGATTTTTTTTTCACTGCGCGTAGGATCGTCGATGATACGATGAATAACGATCGCGAAGGCTTTTTTTTCTCGAGCAATCATCGCAAATGTCCTTTTTTGTTCGAAACATGTAAACATTTTTTTTTTTTTTTTTTTTTTTTTTTTTTTTTTTTTTTTCGGTAATTTGTCGTATTATATACACTGAGGATCAGTTCGTCAGCGAATTTATTCAATACGCCGTAAAGGTCGATGGATATTTATTTTACCCGACGCTTTTCCCACCTTCACTCGATTATACTGCAAAGAGTTGATGTCCCATAAAATTTTAATGCAACTCTTTCTCCGAATAACCATTAGAACGTTCGTAATTGTCAAAGATCCGCGATTTTTCATTATAAAAATATCTTGATATGCTTGACGCTTTGAACGCTTCGCAACGCAACGGGATGCAGTCATTTCTAACAATTGCTGACTCGATAGTCGTTTAGAAACGTTCGCGGAAATTTTGTCATTTTATCAGCGCAAGTTCTACAAACTCCTCTCTACCGATGAAATTCTTGCAATTCGTTAGCTTATAAATTTAAAAAATGTTTCAATACTTTAATTATAGAACGATTACTTACGGGCGTTTGACAATTGCTGAATGGCACATGAAACTCGGCATGGAATCTGCAAATTAATCGAAAATAATAATATTTAAAAAAAATAATAATAATAATAATAATTATTATTATTAATTAATATTTAATAAAAAAAAATATTAAATTTATTATTATTTATTATTATTATTATTTTATTTTTTTTATTAATTTTATTATTATTATCGAATAGTAGAACGACAATTTATTTGCGTTTCAAGATAGTTGAATGGCACGTGAAGCTTTATGCATAAAACCAGCAAAAACCGGTGTTAAACTTCCCCTTCCCAAAGCATTCCGAATGGCCGAATCCAATTCGTGTTTACTGATAAATTATCCTCGTACGAGCGATATAATTATTTCAAGGGAGCCGAAGATGCGCTCGCGAGGGCGACTGTGGATGCTGGTTGAAGTGGGTATAATAGTCGTTGGCGGTATCTAATATCGAGGCTACGTTGACGTGTACGTAAACGTATGTAACGTGCCGTTAACGCTTTTGCCAACGTAGCGTGTAACACGGGCCCTTGCGAACCGTGACGAAACGGACAGCAGCGCACGTGTTCCACTACGACACTCGTTGTTGAGGGTGCGACAACTCTTACGACGTACACCGACTATCGTATATTTGCTCCATATCCATTGGCGTAAGTTCTTCGAGCAATTTTACGACATTTTTTTTATATCCGTTTGAAAAAAAAATATATGTACAATAAATCGTGAAAAATTGTCTGTTTAATGATGTTGATTTTTTTTTTTATTTTTTTTTTTTTATGGGAAACACGGAGATTTAAAAAAAATTTTTTGCGAAAAAAAAGTCGCAAGTCAACACGAAACATTTAAAAAACGTGATAACGTATTCTCGAGAGGAGAGGTATTACATTTTTTTTTTATAAAAATATTTTTTCGAAAAATATTTAAAAAAATTGTTTTGAACTTCAGTCTCGTATTACACCGAATGAATAACAAAAGCCAATCATCGGATAAATAACGAAAATAACGAAAATACCCTTCGATTATTTTGTTGGGAAATATTATAATTAATATATCCCGATTCAACAAAATCGCGAGATATTTCGCTCCAAAGCTTTAAATTAGTGTAAAACAAATTTATGACGCCGATAGAAAATTGCAATTTTTTTTTTTTTTTTTTTTCGAATTTTTAACATAATAAACTTTTAAATCATAAATCATATTCACGCCCTCGTGGTATTCACTGAAATATTTTTGTCAATTTCATGTTTACAATACAAAATATCTACGCCTGTGCGTCATCGTTATTCCATGAATTCCCGATCGCATTTCTCGTATCTTTTTTTTTTTTTTTAATTCCATAGTTCGGGGGTCGAGAATGTCGGGACGGAGGGGTGTCCCCAACATATTTGTTTTGTATGTCCGTAGCGTCATCGTCTATCAAAGATTTTTTGTGGGTCGGGGACGACATACTCGGCGACATATATGTGCACTATAATGACACGCAGGTGTGTACCCTTGCGACAAATTGTCCGTGAATCGTATCGAAATCTATTTTTGCATTTAATTAAATATTAGATTTCTCGTCGACGAGAGAAGAATGTTGACGAGAGTAACGCATCTATCGGATGAATCATTAATTACTCACGTCGATTAATAATAACAATAATAATAATAATGTTTACACAACATATCGAAAGTTTATAAAGTAAAAATAACTTTTTATCGTATTTAGCGATAGATACATAACCTTAAAAAAATGTCTGAACTCAATTTGCCGCCATCGATAATCAAAAAAATCCGAAATTTTTTTTACAAACGCCAAATTTCACATACGAGTAAAATCGAGTGTTTCAATGGCGTCGTAAGAAAACAAGAAGAAAAAAAAAAGGATCGTACTGATCCATCTTTTTCATTCGTATAACCTTTTCACAAGATCGTCTTATCAAAACGTCACCCCTCGATGACTCTCGTAGCCTCTGTTCGAATATCTTTTATTCGCTAGCGCGGTGGCTCATCAATAATATAAGGAAAAAAGGGTCTTTCGGTATATACCAGGCGAGAGGTGTTCGTCGTGACTCCGCCCAGTCCTCGCACTTCGCCGCACTCGTTCAACGCGGCAGGTTCGATGATCCATTGTTGGCTCATGAATACTCGAGTGTAAGCCGAGGCTTACAGATCGGTCGACGAAATTATGATATATCGCGAGCTATTCGCAAACGGCTCCAGATGCTGCGACATTCGGGAGTTTGCGTGTTTTTTTTTTTTTTTTTTCACCTACTTAAGCGAAACCCGCGGTCATAGCGTTAAATCGATCTATTTTTTTTTTTTTTTTTTTTTTTTTTTTTTTTTTTTTTTCATACGACATGTTACACGAGACGAATATGTCAGACGATGAACTCTCATCGCATAAACGAGGTTAGGGTGCATTTTTTTTTTTTTTTTATTTAATTTTTTTTTTAAGTGAGTCGTATCGATCATTTCACTATAGCAGCGTTTCGATCTCTATGAATTTATATGTTCGCTCCGATAATATTGATTTCCCTATTCTATGCAATATATTGCGGCCTTATAAAACTTCGAGGGACTCGAAGGGCTGGTCGCTAACGATGATTACCTCCCAAATTCTCTTGGAGAACAATAACGACGAACGCGTTACGACGAAACTGTCGCATCACCGGCGTTCGACCGCGTTGGGTGTGAAATTACCCGAGGGTTGCAAGATTAATGCTCCCCACGTAGTGTACCCCATTCCCAGTGCAACGGGCTCTTCGCCAAGAGATTGTTTTCATGCAGCTTATTAGATATACTAAGGTGTACGGGACTCACTCACGTACAATTCATCCGATGAGACTGCAGTTTTATCTGCGATCTATTATTGCATATATGTATATATATTTTCACATCGCGGGATGTCGAATATTAAATTTAATAATAATTATTACGGTACCGACGCCGTATACGCGAGTGGAGAGATTAATTTTTTTTTTTTTTTTTTTTTTTTTTCGTTTCATTCCGCAAGATAAGCGACGATTCATGGCGAATTACAATATCGTCAAAAATAGCGCCTCACGCGAAAAAAAAGAAAAAAAATACGAAAGAGGAAATTTATTTTTAAAAATTCTGTGCTTTTGTTACATTTTACGAAATACGCGCATGTGAATTTTTCGAAGTGATTAATATTTGACGAATTTTGTACGAAGGAATATCGTGACGAATATTTATTCGAATGAAATAGAGCGTAAATAATCTATCGAAATTTAAAAAACCTTAGGTTGGGGAATCCGGCGATTTCAGGCAAAAAAACGTATTTTATTTTTTTTATAAATGCAAAAAAAATTGTAACATAAATTCTATGCAATTTTTTTCATTGATTACAGTGTTCTGGTTGTGTGAAAAAATTCTTAGGTCTAAATAATAAAAATTGTGGGAGGCGTGTAACTTTTTTGAAATAGAAAAAACATAAAAAAATTATTATAAAATTAATTGAATTAATTAAAAACTAAATAATACAATTTTTTATTTATTAAAAAAAAGATATTAAAAAAAAATCCACAAGTCGTTATATTCGGAACCGAATTTTTTTTTCACATTATCGATCTATCGATCGTATAAGATTTTTGATAAATTTTTTTTATCGATTAAAAAAATACGATTTTCGACCTGAAAATGACTTATTCGCTTTTTAAAGAGACGTAATTGTCGGCCGACATATATTTTTTTAACTACGTTCCGCGAGAATAATTTTAAAAAAGTAGGCGTGAGCCTTGCGGTTATTATATCTTAATGCTCCGCAGAGTCAAAGTGCGTGAGGACCCCTGACCCGGTGTTGGCTTTCTCCGCGGGTGTTCCCTTTATTTATCCCCGAGAATGGCGCGCGGATGCACGAGCAGACGGAGTCTCGCTTTCTCGTTCATAAATCTCGATTTGTCGAGTGTAAGAATGCCCCCCAAGTGGGTTTACAGGATACAAGCTACGAGACGGACGGACGGGTGGTACTCTCATTCTTTCTTCGATGCCACCAGCGCCGGATCCGTGAAAAACTCTGTTGAACGAAACCGGCGAGCGAACCGACACCTTCGTTGTAAGATTCGAGAATGGATTGCAGGTAACGCGCGAAGATAGAATGTACTTTGCATCGGTGACGTCTCGTATTTATGAAACACCGCGTATTTATTCCTTTACCTCTCGTCGCTTATAGGAATTCGAGATTTTTCACGATACGTTAAATTTAGGGCGGAATTTTACACGACGTAAAACGCGACGGCGCGGGGGCGTAAGATCGATCGGACGTCCGAAAATTCGGAATTAAAAAAAATGTCGGCACTTTTTTATTAATTTTTTTTTTTTTTTTTTATAAATCATTTAAAAAAAACAACTAATTACAAATACGAAACATTATTTATTATTATTTATGTTGCGGCAGTAAAAAACTGTGAATTCTTGACATAACTATTTTTTAATTTCAAACCGCATAACGGTATTTTTCATCGTCGCTCGAGGGAGCAATATAAAGAGAATCGAAAACCTCCGTGTCGTGTTCTCCTCTCACCACGAGACCGCGTGGCCTTGCGAAAAATCGTGGTATGCCAGAGAAAGAGAGTTCTCTCTTCGTTCTCGCAAATTCCAGGCACGCGAGCCCAGCGACATTTTATAGGTTGCGCCGTTTTTCAGTGGCCGCGAAGGGTTGATGCTTTTATATACAGTACTAATATGTCGTGTGCCAACAACAGTCTCCAACTCTTCATAACGACGCCGTTAAATTCAGTTGTGTGATTCGTAATTGAAAAAAAAAAAAAAAAAAAAAATTCTTCGCGTAACCGACGAGTTTGCGGAGATTTTTATACCCTTTTTTTTATCGCGATGTAAGGGATTTTTACGCACACGCGGGATGTATAAAGTTAAATGCAACATCTCAACGCGTCTACGAAATTGTTTATATTTACATACATATACGATATATAATATATTCAACATTATTAATATAATTTTTGTAATATTAAAAATATCGAAAATTATTAGATCGATAAAAATATAATAAATTTTTTTTTTTTTTTTTTTTTTTTTTTTTAATTTTGTATTGAAGTTTGTTAATTAAACTTGTAATTACGATTAACGGTTATAATAAGTCGAACTACTAAATATATTGGAGTTTAGAGTCGCTATTGTTCGAGTGGCTGACGAGGGCGGAATTTTCGCGTCTCGATCCGAAGTCGGGGTAAACATCGAACGGCAACATCTGTGTGAAACCCTCTATTTCTCGACTGTACTGTATACTCGTCCAGCAGAAATACCAGTTTGACTATAAGCGCAAAACGTCGCGTAACCGTCGTTCGTGTGTCACGAGCGACTAAAATTAGTTACGCGGCATATTCTCCGAAATTGTCAGCACTCGTGTTTTCGACACCCCCCTCTTGGATACTCGAATTCGCAATCAATTCAAGTGCGATAGCCGCCAATGAATGAAAAAAATTCGTAATTCGCGCTCTACAGAGATCGACGTCATTCGATTATCCTATCAACGAATGTTCGTCACTCCTGTCGGGCGAATCAACGTCTAACGCTCTATCCCGATACGATGCCTTAAATTCGTTACGACGAAATATTGTCAAAGCCGAGAAATTTTGCCAGTCGCACTTTTTTTTATTATCAACAATTTTTTTTTTTTTTTTTTTTTTTTTTTTTCGTCTTTTTATTCAATCATCGCGATGAATTTTTCATCACGTGATCACCGCTTGAAGTTATTCGTGTTAAAAGCCCGAAATTCGTTAGAACAAAATTTCGTAAATTTCGAAACATTTTTTACGAAAGAATTTTTTTATTGACAATTTCTTGTTTTTTTTCTGTACAATGGTTTGTTACGGTCACTGATTATAATCAAAGAATTCGAGGAGAAAATAAGAAATATAAAGCACCCGGGGAACTGGGGATCCGGAGGCCTGAAAGCCTCGGGGAGGGAAGGATTTTGGCTCATTGATCTTTCGCATTTGTGGGATAATTGTCTTATTGCCACAAGGTATTGTTACGTATTTAAGGCGAATTAAAGAGACTCTCGTCGGTTCGGCGAGCACTGGTTCTCAGAGGAAATCGCGGCGAATGGAATGAAAACTTAAGGATCATCCGTTGAGTCAGAGGAACATCGAGATTTCAATTAACGTCGAGAGATCGCGGATGCTTTTGGCGAATATTTATTTGACTGTGATAACGATCGTTGGCGCCCACACGCCGCAACGTTTGGTTACATTACTGTACAAACACTTGTTGGGGAAAATTGTTATCTTTGACTCGACGGCGAAAGCGGGAGTTTCGGGAAACTCGACGTTATTAAAATTACCGCTTATTCTCGTTGAGTTCCGCGCGCTAACGTCGCGGAAAACGGAAAATTATATGGTAAAAAGTTCGTCGTAATCTCGTAAAGAAAATTAGATTGACGCTTCCGCGCCGGAAGCGATGAATATCGCGTTACACGAGTTTAAAGTTTACACGCCCTTCCGATGCCAGTCACGCGATGACTATAATATCGATGCGATTGTTATACGAGACGCTCCCCGTTTTTCAAAGGGTTAATACACTTTTGCAGCTTATTATCGACAGCTTTGAGTGCGCAGTATATTAACGAATATTACTTTTAATTTTTATATCGCACGCTTATCCGGTATTTAATATCAAAAGTGAGTCGTTAACTATTTTTTATTCGGAAAATCGTTGTTCAATAAAAAAAAATTATAATAATAATAATAAGAACGCAAAATGTTATCGGGGTAAAAGCAATCAAATAATTTCCATCTATGTGTCCTTCGGATCGATACCAAAGGCGACAAATACCTAAGACGGGAAAATATATCGTTCCGAAGCTCGTGCGCTTTTCCTGATTGAATGGGAAGAAAAAAAATTGTCTCGACCGGTTATCCGGAGCGCGGAAGAGCCACGGCAATCGAATTTATCTTCGAAGGTAACAGTGGAAAGATTTGCAGATAATACCACCAATCTTACGAAAAAAAAAAAAAAAAAAAAAAAAAAAAAAAATACGATAGCATGACACTTCTTCCTCCGAAAAAAAAAAAAAAAAAGTGAAACAAAATAAAACATCATATATATTTTTTATTTTTTCATTATCAGTCATATCATGAAGAAAAACTGATAGTTTCATTTTTTTCCGGAACGTCCGGAGTTTAAGCTCCGGCGAGCGGCAATCCACCTATATGTTGACCGCGACCGCTATTTTTCCTTGAAAACCTGCTACTCACATATCCCAGAGTCTCCAAGCAATTTTCCTTTATTCCCTCGTCCATCTCACTTCCCTAACCCGCGCTTGTACGCACTCCATCTCTAATAGCCGTCTCTCACTCGCAACTTTTTTTTTTTTTTTTTTTTTTTTTTTTTCGTATATATATACCACAAGAACGAGGAGCGAAACCGTGCCATGGCGATCGTTCTCTTCTTGTAAAAACACCCACAGTGATATCCAGCTGGGGACTGTCGGGGTATTACCCGAGCGAACGCCTACGCAAACGGGGGGGAGGCTTCTAGCCGGTGGACAAGCATCAGAGTCCGGGAGAGCAGACCCATTCAGGTTGACTTCGAGACTTGAATGAAAACCATCGTCCACTTCGGACTTTCCTTGTACGTTGTTATAATATACGCGAGAAGAAGAAAAAAGATCGAAGAATCGTCTTGAGAACGTATCCTCGAGGACCGGTCAGTTCTCTTTCGTTCGTCAATGGACCCGTAAAAGATCGTAGCGCGCAAGGAGGGGGTGTTGGTAACATTTTTCAAGAGGGTGTCACGGCCGTTCCGTCATTGTACTGTAAAGCTATGCCTCTCGGAGAGCTTCAACGAGGATCGGAACGTTTCTTTCGTATAGTATTCTGCGGGGGGACTCCGAGAAATTTGAATTTTACGTTCGAGCATTGAATGACCGAAGAAATACCAGCGATTTTGTCGAAGAACGGGGAAAGGTAGAGAAGGTTTCACTATGACCAGTTCACGAAGGATACGCATTGCAAGTCTCTCAAGAATACTATAAGTACGAGTGCTCCGTAGTAAATACTATAGGCGAAAAAACATCGAGGATACCGGTAGGTTACAGGTACTCGAAGTGACAATGTGACTTCTTGAAGTGTCGGGACTTTGTGAATGAAATTCATACTACGAGATTCCTTCGTATAGCTCTCGAAGTGTTCTTCTGTTGCACCAAAGTTTTTCCGAAACATCTGGTCAACTCACTTTACTACGGAGTTGAATGGGATGAAGAGAAGCAGCTATATAGCTCTCCAAATGGAGGCACAGGATCGTTGTCCGCGAGGGAATCCTCTATCCGTCGTCTCTTTATGGCGGTTTATGGAACTCTCGTACTATAGACGACGTAGTATAACTACTGTCCTTACCTCCCCGACGAGAAGACGCGATGGAGAGAGAGTCCAGAATCTCGAGGCTTGCAGACCAAGGACGCCGCTCATCAACTTGACGCGCACGTGTTATAACCCCCATAGCAGATCGTCTCACTATACCTTTTCGCCTTGTAGATGTTATTATTATTTACTATATATATGGATATGTATAGCTTGAGAGGCTATAAGTTGTACGCATCCTCGTTCTGTATACGTGCATCTATCCCTCTTGGGAATCCACCCCGAGAGATTATCGATTTCGTATTAATACACAACCGTAGGAAAGCCTTCAATTTAATGCACGAATGAAATACCTGACCTCGTATTTTAATGAATTGACCCATTATTCCCATATTTATTGAATTTTCTTTTACGAATAATAAACGTAAAACAGCAGATTTTTTTTTTTTATGCAAAAAGCGATTAATTATATTAGTGATATTTTTATTCATTCTTAAGGGGCGAATTTATGTCTTTTTTTTTTTTTTTTTTTTTTTTTTTTTTTTTTAAGCCGCGAAATATAGTTTCGGCTCTTTTAGAATACAAAATTTGGGGCTGAATATGATTCAAGTGGTTTTGGAAGTCGAGCGATTTCGGGTTCTTCCATATATTACGCGTGGATTCAACATCAGCCGCTGCTTTCAACGTGAATGGACATCGGAGGGAATTCATACATTTGTACTGAGAAATTTCTATAGATGAATGGAAAAGCGCCGTAGATTTACCACGAATTAAAATCAACTAAGATATTAATATCTGTAGTTTGGACGATGAAATGGCTTAAATCGCTCAGGTCGTCTTTACTCTCGTGTTTTTTTCTGCATATTTAAGAGGGTTTCGGGAATTTCTGGACAAAAAGTGTGTTTTTTTTATAGGTTAAAAAAATGGTATTAATAATCAGTGGTTTTCTGGTCATATAAAAAAATCCAAAATTCAAAGGATTTTTTTTTTTTTATTATAATTTTTTAAATTTTTTCGATAAAAAACGAATGACGCATCTTCAATTTTTTATATATTTTTTTTCTTATTTTTTCACATTATCAGAACACTTTTACCAATAAATGATCGCATTGGATTAGTGATGCGATTTTTTTAACCTATAAAAACACTAAAAGACGATTTTCTGCCTGAAATCACCAACCCTTCGATTAAATTTTTTTTTTTTTTTTTTTTTTTTTTTTTTTTTCGCGTCGTGTCAATTATATATCGATTTATAACGATTTATGACGAACTGCGAAAATCACAATTCGTCGATACATTAAAGCTTTCACGGGAAATTTCGGATAATAAATTTATTCATAATTACATCGGAAACTGAAATTAATTCGTTCCACATTCCTGCAATGTATTCGCGTTTGATTTCTGGGTCGGTGGTAACAAAACGAGGGAAAGTCTGGGGCGTTATCGTCTGTACGGGGCGAATGCACTGGCATCGCGTCCGGCTAGAAATTATCGATTTTCTATTAAGCGTTTTACACGCAACAACGCCAGCGGTCCGCGAATACTTCGCGTTCACTCGCAACCCACGAGATTTCGTCCTCTGGACAAATGTTAACGAACGTGTGAGTAACGCGTAAATTGGTATAGATTATTTTATGGGAGAGCAGAAAGGGGGACGTGCCGTGTGATAACGAGAATACATCAGTTTCGCCTCCGAGCGCTTTACTATCCCCACCGTTCCCTCGATGTTTGCAATGTAATACAAACCGACGGCGCTCCGCGTCGTAATGAATAATTCTATTATTTTCGTTTTTCCGACATTCCATTCAAATATTTACCGTTGAATTTTCGTTGGCGCTTCGCGTGTCATTTTATGGAAAATAACTCGATCAACTTTTCGTATTCCGAACAGATTTTTCGCTCCAATTATGTCAGTTGCGATAAATTTCTCTGTTCATCCGACCGAATCGCAACAAACATATTAATTTAGAACAATCGCTTCGCCGGCGATGAATAACAATGTTAACTCGACTAATCTGCAAATTAATGAAATTCGGGGGGGGGGGGGGGAGATAAACATTCAAACGGTTTATTATTCATAGTATATGCGTAATCTGACTTTAAATTTCCGTTAAAGTTTGTTAAATTTCCGCTCCGTTCGGCTTATTTGCGGTCGAAAAAAAAAAAAGGCAAAAAAAAATTATGCGACCCCCGTTATCTATGACACTTTTTTATAATTTTTTATTAATTCGAAGTGTTTTCGTACACTTAAAAAAAAAAAATTAAAAATACTATAAATTTTTTTTTTTTTACGAAAACGACGAATTCTCGATGTGAAAAAAAAAATCGTGTTTACGGCTTTGAATTTAATAAATAACCATCGCGAAATGTTCGCCGTTCTCGTTCGTCGGTTAAACATCGAAAAATCGTAAAATATCGGAACGACGCTTGAATTATTCCGTGTTACCGTAAAACCGAACACGCAGATGCGTGACGTTTTTCCCTGTATTACACGCAAATTGTCCTCTCGCGTCACGAATCTCAAGAGTTTCGCTCAACGCGCTCGTGTTCTTTTCTCGAGAAAAAAAAAAAAAAAAAAAAATAAACCTTCCGACGCGTTCGCGCGTACTTTACCGAGTATCTGAAAAATTATTTTTCGAGGAGCGTGAAATCGTTTTTGGGTGACTCTCCACGAGGACTCTCGAGAATTCCGTGACGAATTCATAGGGGTTCTACCGTTGTACGGGATTTGTTCGGCACGTGAAAATCTCTTGTAGAAGATTCGACAAACGGAGATCGAGAGAGTTGAGAAACGATGGTTCTTTTATTTGTATAGTTGTACGGAAGTATATAATACACTTCGATGCCGGTACGGATATCGTGCAGCTGCGACAGAAGCCATAAATCGCGATCGTTTCGAGGCTTCGATAAACGATATTTCCTAACGTTCCGAAGACATTCCGCGATCTATTGTTCAATTAAATTTTGTTACGTAACAATCATTTTATCGCTCATTAAAAGTTCCGCGAGTTGTTTTCGCGTTAAAAACAGAACATAACCTCTTTTTTCTCGATATCTCAAAGGTTATCAACATGTCGTACAATTATTATTAACATTGACGTAATTCTCGATGTATACGAGTGGAGTTTCCCCGATTGCAAAGAGCAAACGTTCAAATATTGAACGCTACATTTGTAGGTTATGGAGGTAAAAGTTGAAGTTACAGTTTCAGTACCGCGATTACTGCTGTTTTCATGTACCAACTATTACCCGCGCAAGCAGCTCGCGTTTAACGAGCTTATATTACACGAGGGCAGATGAATGAAATTATACGAATTTAACTCGTAGCGTCGCGTGAAGCTATGCAAGAATTCTCAACGCCACGGGATTACAGTTAATCTGAGGAACACAGAGAAGCTTTTGCGTCCCCTAAGCCGCAAGTTCTTTGTACTCATATAGCAACGGCGCATTATACGACAGAGAGACAAAGAATGGAAATAAAACGATAAAAAAAAAAAAAGAATAGATAAATTTAAGAGCGAACGTGTTATTTCGCACGCAGGACATTCATTATTACGTCGTATATAATAAAAATGTTTGTAATTTGTCGAAATATAAAAATATGTTGAATCTCTCATTTCTACAGCCGATAATTAAAGATATTTTTAAAAATCCGATATCTCGTCATTTTATTAATTTATCTAATTTTCCTAATTATTTACGATTTCTATATATTTATGTTTATTTAATAAAAAATAATATAAATGATTATATATTTATTATTATTATTATATGTATTATATGAATATATATACTGAAAAAAAAATAATAAAAAAAAATATTATTCATTCGAGATATTTATTTATAATTGTTTCATCAGATTACCAAAATTCTCCTAAATCGCGTAAATCCGTTTACGAACTATAAAAATAAGCTTCTGCTCCGAAAGGGTATCAAAGTTTCAATTAGAATTTCAACTGTTTTACTTCACAGTGAGGCGGTTAAATATAGTGTAGTAATGGACTGAGAGGTGTAAACTCGAGATCGGTGTTAAAGGCGGAAAGAGGAATATCATGAATGAGCGAAGGATGACCGTCCGGAGTATCGTTCGGCAATGACTGGACCACCTGGAAGTGCTGTGTCTCCCTCTTCGTCGAGAGTCAAACTCGAGAGGCGAGAAATACGAAATTTGTGTTCTCGTAACGCTATACAAGGTATATACATAATACGACAGTCCTATACTACGATTTCGGTATATGTATATACATACCTCGTCGTCCATTCCGTTGTCCCATAGTCCTCTAATTTGTCAGAGTCTGGCAAATAGGTTTCGAACCGACAAAGTAAACTCGTAAGAGGGACTTCGCGGTAGCATTGCCCATGGAGTGGGTAGTGGAAGCCAACAGAGTGTACCCACTGCATAAGGGGGGCGAATAGATCGGAAAAACCGAGAAAATCGTAATGGCAAATGGTCCGCTCGTAGGGCGCGCTGTTGGGGCTCTCTAACTCTCTTTTTCTCTCACTTGAGAGACGAACAGAACCGACCTGCCGCTGCGCAGGCTAACACACCTGGCAGATATACCTGGTCGGGGCGTGACGTAATTTACTCGATGTATAAGCCTCGTTGACACGATGCTTTACGTGTCGCCGGAGTACCGGGCGTAACGCAGCCAATCGGAAGGGACTGTGCGCTCGAAAATGGATAAATTTCATATTTCTCATCATTGAGCGGTAAATAATGGAGATTTTTTTTATTAAAAAAAAAAATCGGATCTTTACATTTTTTTTAGTACGCAAAAAAAAAAATCGAAATTTTTTTATTTTTATTTTTATTTACTTTTATTGGCTCATCGACGAAAATATTTCGAATGCGACGATGCAAAGAAAATTATTAAAATATTAATATTATTATTATGATTATTTTTATTTTATATAAAATCGATATCATAGGTTTACTAATGCTACTCTCGAAGTATTAAATATATACGTCGTTTCAATTAATGTTCGGCATTACGAAAAAGCCAATAATTAAAATACGTTCGCGCGGCCAGGTACCGTTCATAATGGTCTAATTGCCGACGGTCCATTGGACGAAGGATTTACGGTCTGTACTCATTACTCGCATCGTTCGTACCATGAGCCCATTGGAAAGGTCGTTTCTGGTTCGGTTTTACGATTTTCCTGGCAATCCAACTCTCGTCGGCGTACGAGATCGGTAGCCGTTGCAACCAGTTCGTTAATTACACCCGGGAAACCAGAACGATAAACCCCACGGGACATCAATAATGAAGCATTATACTTTAATTCCCACAGAAAAGAGGCAATAAGCTCAATCGAGCCACTCAAACGACGGCAATTTTCGTAAATTCGATCTTTCGCTGACGACCAATTTTACGATAAAACGTCTTCAATTTTTTTCGCTACCCGCTCGGATAAACATCGATGTTTTTTATTCGGTTCTCACTGTGATTCAGTCGATTTGATTGAAATTTAAAAAAAGATTGAAGAAAAAAAAAAAAAAATTATATTTCGCGAAACTACGAGGACTCCGGAGCCTCTAATTCGGAAGATACGTTACAGAGACGCGGAGTTTAGGGTTTATGTACGAATAGGGGTTGAATTTTGCAAGTTTAACGTTGCAAACTTCTAAAAGAAATCGAATCCATCAGAGTTCTCGTCTCTAACGTTAACTTTACGCGATAACAGACCGACCATTACACAGAACGATATCACCCGCGTCCCGACCTACGATATATATAACGCAAGTGGGGATGTTCTCGTCTACTGTGACGAAAATAATAATAAAGTGCGGCTCATCTTTTTTGTACATTTATCGCTCTTCTTTTTCCTCTGCGTTATCCCCCCCGCGAATCCCGGGCGTTGTTACTCCCACGAGAACGTTTATGGAGAGACGTAAGCCGCATACACGCGAACGCGCGGATACATATATATATACGTATGTATATTTTTCATCCACGAGGTTACATGCCGCACGCGTGTAGTTGGTCCACAAAGCCCCTACCGGTCTCACCGGATCCATATACACCACCGGTAAAATTATTACCCTTACTTAATATTCTCGCGTCTCATATTTCAATGGCGTACCGTAGAGGTTGAGGATAATAAAGTTTCCCGAATACAAATGTTCGCGAAAGAGGTGCGATGTAGATAAACATCGGGAAACGTAAAGCCGCAACGATAAAAAGAGATGAATTAACCCTTTAAAACTTCTTTTCTCGACGGGACCTCCGAGACTCGAGAAATTTTTATTGTTTTGATAACGAAAAAGTATCGAAATTACTATCGATAACGGAATTCATAACGGAAATTAAGGTGACGATATTATGAATGTAAGTTCGTTGGGAATTCAAAAGTACTTCGGAAACCTATCGAAAGGGTTGAATTAAAGAAAAAAATGAAAAAATTTTTGAATTGATGAATTCGTATTATAAATCGAAATAAATCGATTCTCCGAATTCTATCAAAATGAAATTTTTTTTTTTTACTTTTTTTCGCAATAAATAAAAATTTGTTAAAAACCGCTCTGAAAATCGCGATGAAACACAAAACGCCTCGGAAATTAAAAAATTCTTTAATTCGTATACTCGGAACGAAGTATTGTGCGGCAATCTTCATGGCTTTTAAAATATCACTTAACGCGTCCATCCCTTAGCGATCAAGACGACGTTACGTAATATCACCGTGAGTTGCAATGCCCCGAGCAAAGAAGGAAGCGAAGGCTCTCGAAAGCATCGACAATTAATTTATCCCCCATCCGCGCGCGAGTCTCTCGAGCTTCGCGAGGCCGGTTAACATTAAACTCAACGCTTATTAATTTATGTACTCAACTGGCAATAGCCCGTGCCGACGCTTCTCGCAGGGGTTAGAAAGCGAAGAGAAGAACCGACAGTGGCGCTTCAGGGGTGTGTATACGGTGCTGTGAATTTCCCGACGGTATCTTTATATTGCGTTATTGGCTCTAAGTACAACGGCACACACATCGGGGCTCCCGGCTGTATAGGAGTACAATGGGGACGCGGCAGACCCCACGTCTAGTTCTGCCATCAGTGACTATCTCTGTACTCATATAGAGGTGTATATATATATATATATACCTCTATTATATGTACCTACATATACCGCATATACCTCTCATTGTCCCGCGGGTCTGTTCAACGAAAATTGGACAATACTCGCCGATCAATCGAATTGTCTCGCGAGTGGCTACAATTTTTTTTTTTTTTTTTTTTTTTTTTTTTTTCGTCTACGATACCGCACTTGCCTATCCCTCAGTATTACGGGTGCGGCAATCCCGTGTCACGTGATCTCGTAACGGGATATCCCCACCACTTTCACGGATTCGTCGACCTTCTTGCAAAACCGTTTGCGGCGTTATTGCCCCAACGAGGTATGAGCTTTTCACCAAGTCGCGCAAAGTTTACTTAGGTCTCTATGTTCGGTCACTTGTAACGACGTCTCGCGTATGTTTTCTCGTAGATATATATATATATATATATATACAGCACACAGATATATAGCTACACCTGGCGAATTACCTTCATCATGAATTTAGTTATACCTTTGTATACATTTGTAACTAACTTGTCTGTGTAATAATATTCTGTATTCGTCTGCGAAGTATGGAAGAGGTAAAAAAAATATTATCCACGTCTCGGAGTTCCATTGTATACACACGACGTTATGAGCGAAAAATATTATAACCGTATTTCTCGTTCGCCTCGGGGGGGAAACTGCGAGAATAACGTTTGTATAACGCCGCGATGAATTTTCGTTGTACGAAATAATACTCGACAAACAACGAAAGTTTGTGTACACAATATTGTGCAAACGTATTAACCCCCATCAAGTGGTTAATAATGCCGTTAAATTTTATTTTATATACGTCTGACAATGCGCGGATAAAGATGCACTTAAATTTCGATCTTTTATCGAAATAGTGAAGAAATGTTTTATTTTTTTTTTTTTTTTTTTTTTTTTTTTTTTAGTTCGAAGAAAAAATATATCGACAATCACAGAGGCCGATCTATCGGAGATCCATGTGGGGATATAGAAATGAAAGAAGTGAAAGACGAAAAAAAGGGGTTATGTTGCTGCGATAGGCGGGAGACATAGATATATATTTGTAGTATTTTTATGGCCTCGAGATATGTTGGCGTTTCTTCGATTGGGCGCTCAAGTCAAGCAAAACCCAATTTACTTCGATCCATTGTGATTGAGTGTACCGCGTTCTCTCGTCTCGTTGGTAATCTATAGTTCGACATCGGTTTTTTGTGCGATCGCACGAACCGTACGAGAATTGTGCAGTGACAGAAATTTTACAGAGGCGAATTGTCGAGGGATCTCCACACGGAGTACAAATATCCGCGGGGCACGATGCGCGATTCGAAAGATACAACTAACAGAGACAGTGAACGAAAAAAAAAAAAAAAAAAAAAAAAAAAAATGAAACGCGACTCCGACAAAACGGATTAGAGGTTTTGGATGCACGCGTCGACGGTTCCCGAAAGGTTCGAGGAGTACGTCGCGTTGTCCGCGGTTAGCCGATAATAAAACATTCATTGTAGTTGACGATACGCCATCGGAATAAGTTACGACTACGCGTGCAGCAAACCCTTTCGGCGAAACAGAACTCAACGAATTTCGGTCGCGATGTTTGTCTTACGACCAACTGCGGGAATCTATGAAGCATTTGTAGAGACGATCTACGATCAGCGCGAAGAATAGGAGTTTTTTTTTTATATAATATATAATATATAATATATAATATATAATATATAATATATAATATATAATATATAATATATAATATATAATATATAATATATAATATATAATATATAATATATAATATATAATATATAATATATAATATATAATATATAATATATAATATATAATATATAATATATAATATATAATATATAATATATAATATATAATATATAATATATAATATATAAAAAATGTTTTTTTTAATTGTCGGTTTTTTTACGACCGGAAGTTGAATTTCGTAGGACAATTCCTCATTATCTGATACGTCATTTTCGTCAACCAATCAAAGAGAAATCATTATTTATGTAAGTATTATTTTTGCCCGTTTAAGAGAGCAAATCCACATTGGTCTTTCGATCTCCTCTCATTCCTTCGGAGAACAATCGATTAAATCGTTTGCGTTCGACCACTTGATGCACAAGTGCTACCGACACTCGAACTCTTAACGCTTCGCTTGTCGGGCAACAATGTTCTGAATTACGAGAGCCCTACTATGGAGTCAGCGAAGCCGCAAAAGTGAGTAACCTATGAATTAAACTTCAACAACAGAACAGCTATTTCTCCGTATCGTTTGAATATCAACGAGGCAAACGCTCGAGTCGCATTGATACTGTCACTAAAAACTCTAATATCATTCAATTAATCAACTCAAACGAGCAGCTGAGAGTATCCGCCATTGAAAGGTCGAGAGAATCAGAAATATATGCATTTATGAAACTTTAAGAAAATTAGATTGCTGAGAAATTAATGAAAAAAAAAAAAAAAAAAAAAAAAAAAACAGTGGAAGTTCTCTTCGCTGATTCATTTTCGTCGGACGTACAACGGATATTCGGACTTAAGATTCTCGCTGTGTTCGACTAAATATAACGAGTAAAGTTTTGTGAAACACGAGAAAGTTTAACGAAACGGATACAGTTGTTCGAGAATCTATAATGAGCTCCGACTCCAACTTCAATTTTCAAATCTTATTAACTGAGTGTAGAGATTACTTGTCTTAGTTCGCCTCTTTGTATCTTTGACGGAATATCAAAGATACGAATCAACTTTTGTATTTCACTTTAACGATATATATGTCACTGATAATGCCAACGACAATATAGTACGCTACAGGAACAAAATTTAATTATTTTTATCGCTTTTTACACGAATCGACGAAATAACCTAAAAAAATTGATTTCATCAAATACATCGCAAAATAAAAAACAAAAAAAAAATTGTAAATAAATAAAATTTCTCGATCATCCGAAAAAAGTTATAATCCCATGAAAAATGGAGTATATCAACATGTAAAATTTTTCGCCGGAAGATATATCATTTTTTCGATGTATGCATTCCACGCATCCGGCAGCAAAAATCGATGTTTTAGATATTTCGTATATTCATATACTTTATTTCTATGTCGATATTTTATCGATACCGGAAAAGTATAAATTTACTGCCGTTTTATAAGATCGAAATAAAACTTTCGGCACGTAAGTGAATATAGAAAAGAGCCAATAGAATTCATTCATAAGCTTCTAACACTCGAAAGTAAGTGGTGCGATCAAGATATTCGGTCGAACGCCGGCAAATTGCAGCAAAAGAGCATAATCAACGGACCTTTCTCGTAACTCGAGGCAAACGAGTTTGAAAATAGTATCACGAAATGGGTGGAACGTTACGAGAGTCTCCCGTCTCGGATTGAATGACGAGGGATCGATCGAGTGGCATTGCCCGGGGGGTTCTCGTCTTCAGCGTCTTCGGCTTCTCGTTCGCGTCATTTACGAGCTTTTTAGCAAAAAAAAAAAAAAAAAAAAAAAAAAAAAAAAAAAAAAACGACGTTTCCACGTCCCGTGACGAGATTCACGTGAATGTGGGCCAATCGCGACCCCTCAATGTCCGTTACCCCCTCTAAACGAGTCCGCAGGTTTATTCAACGCGGTGGTGCATATCGGAGACACCAACGGAGCGAGAAAAATTGGAAAATTTATAAATAATTGAGGGCAATGAATTACATTTTCTAGTATCCGATGGAAGTGTACCAATTATAAAATTAAACAGATGTTGAACATGAAAAGAATTTTTTTTTTTGGTGAATATCGCTATTCGTATATAATACATCTATATGTATTTTTTTTTTTTTTTTTTTTTCAACTCACATACGTTGCATTCCCGTTTAATTTATCGATAGAAATGAAAGGTGCGGTCGTTGCCATGGGGACGAATAAACGGCGTTAATTAATATTTAGTTTCGTTCGAAAGATCTCGCGCGTTAAAAATTAAGTGTCGGGTTGTGATTTAACGTTTCCAATTGGTTTCGCCGCGATATTAAATTAGCATAAACATAAGTGGCGAAGATTTTTTTATGGTACTTTTTAACGCAACTCATCATAATCATCGTCGTCAACGCGTGTGTGCGTTTCTCTGTGTCATTCGCGTGTTTGTTGGGTCCCCGGATCTGCGCGCTGCATCGATCCGAACGGCTCGTCTAAGGGTTGTCGAAAAGTTATGCAAATATCTCATTAACGACCCCGCCGAACGGCGCACAGACACAGGGGATGAGACTCGGGAAGCGAACAAGCGGACAGCTACCGTTCACCCGGCGCCGCAAATTACCATCCACCGTCGGCAAACAACATACGGCCGATACACGATTCCGCACACCCCTCGTGCCTCGATTTATGGTCTTACCGCCAATATCTCGCACCCTATCATCATTTTCGTGAAACACCGAGAGCTCCGACTCTATCGAAACACATTTTTGATGTCGTCAAACTCCGTACTTTCAGTTGTTTGATATTAATGTTTCACGAAGTATTTATTTTCATCGAAAATTTAACCCGAAAAATCTTAATCTATTGTCTATGAAATCTTTTTATACTCATCAAAGGAATCCCCGCAATACATCGAATACTGGAAAACATCGATAATCGAATTTTAATATTTCCAAAATTATTTCTACAGATTTTAAACGAGAAAAATATATTAAAAAAAAACTCTTTTTGCGGCAAAAAATTTGCAGATATATGTTTCCGTAACTTTCGATGAGTCAAATTTGTAATATTTGTTCGATTTTTGACGAATGATAACATATATTTTTTTCATTGAAATGTTTTACAAATATACCGATTTTTTTCACATTTTACTTGAAGAAAAATTCGGCAAAAAAACTTCTACACACAATCCTATTGGTTGATAGAGAAACGCGAATTATATGCGAAATGTGAATTTGATGTTCTTTATAAAAGATTTCGTATTGATTCGTAAAGAAAAAAAAAAAAAAAATTGACGCCCCGACTTCTCAATAAAGTGGGAAAGTGTCCGCCACGGCTGTGTTATCAGCAATTTCGTTTCGCCGGAAAGCGGAGCACCCGTGTCAGCAGCTGTGTCTAATATTTTGGCAGAGAGACGTGTGCGCGCAGGTGTATTCGATAGTGTAAGGATGGATCAGCGGGCTTTACTATAAAGTCTCCCTTCGCGCTATATTGTTGTACATATAACACGAAGGAAATTGCGCTTTTCCTGCTGACAAAACCACTCCGCGTGAGAACGGGTGGAGTTGCATTTAAATTTTTCTTTCAAACGTTTTCCATTGCAAAAGTCCCGTGTGTTTCAGTGTACAAAGCAACAAAGCAAATATATATATGTACGCGCGCGCGCGCGCGCGAGTGTTCAAAGAAAAAGGCGAGAGAAGCCAACGGAGTTTAGTAAAGAGGCGCAGAGATGACGAAGAGAACTCGAAGAAACTGGAGGAAATTTTTACACGATTGACGAGTTGAGATCGGAGATCGAGTTGATACCCACAAGGAAGCCTAAGTGATGTCTTCTCTATGCTGTGCTATATGCGTTGTCGCACCGCGAGAGAGGAGAGCGGTTCAAGTTAATCCCGGTCAACGATCATAGATAAACTCGGGTTAAATAAGGATTAGGTCGATGACTCGGCAGAGCCTTGAGAAAGGAACCAAAAAGAAAGAGTGTTGGATAGAGAAGAGAGTTTGAAAACTGTCGCGGAGCCATTACAGCCTTCGCAGAGTCGGAAGCCCCGATGGTCGTCGAGGCATTCGTCTTCAGAACATTCAAAGATCTGCGATCGTGAAATCCTTCTCAGGCGCGAAGTTAAGAGTAAAATTCCATCTTAGAACGGAAATATATATATATATCGCCGGGCAGAAGAAGCTTAATTTCCTTGACCGGTTAAGAAGAAGAGGTCGTCTCGTCGTTGTCATCGAACGCGAACGTAAGATTGGTATCGAGTGAGTTAACCTGCCGTTAAAAGGTCGGAACGGACAACCTGTCGAATAGTCTCGCGCCCCCTTTGCCACGCACAAGGCGTCAGGCGTGATTGCATCTTAATCATTTGAGTTTCGAGATAAAAGGGAAAAGCTAATAGTACAGTTGACAGCATACATTCACAAAGCGTATGCTGTTAAGTGTTAACGATTTGAAAAGAATTTAGAAACTCAAAGAACGTAATTAAGATTTTTAAAACATCGCAAGTGTGAATAATGAAATGCTGATCAGTCTATGATTATCTACCATTTTTTTTTTTTTTTTTTTTAAATATCCTTCACGGTTCGATGATCATTTTTCGTTGATGTCTTCATTGGGACCTCTACCTGCTCGTTTGATTTTCAAACTAATCTTTGCTGATATACGATAAAGATAAACCCTTTGTCTTAAAGAGAGAGCTTTGCCAGAACAAGTTAAAAGTTCTTTGCACTTGAACAGTGCGATTTAAATCCGAGCGCTGCAACGTAGTCGCCAGGGACCCTTTTTATCGTTGACGTCATCAACGCTCAAGCTATTCAAAAGAGAAACTGCCCAGTTTGGGCTCTGCGAACTTTTTGCCACGAGGTGAAAGGGCGCCGGGAATGGAATTAAGCGATGATTTTACGCAGCTGATTGCGACGCTAATAAGTTCCAGTGGGGTGCAATTAGGGTAGCGGGACAAACGGCTTGTGGTGTTCAACCTCAGCTAATGGGGCGCCTGCGCTACATTTACCACATTTAACTCTTTTCTCCGCGCAGACAATCGATCGTTATGAAAGATACCCAAAAAAAATTGAAAGGATCATTGCTTCAATGTTGATCTTAGCTCCTGGGGGACTTCTGGTTGGTTATTTACGAAGAACGTTGTGGATATACCGGATGGGGATAAAACTAATTGATGCTATGCGCAAATGATTCCTACAAAACCAATTCAGGTCTTAAAATCTTCCAACTCTGATATTAAACGTAATATCCAAATGCAAACCACTTGTGCACATGATCATCAGTAGCATCAGTAGGGGAGAAGACAGTTTTAGGTATTAGTGGCCGAAGTAGCGAGTAGTTTATAGATAATTGGTTACCATTTCGACCAGTAAGATCTATGAAATGCCGAGCAACCAGCATTGGCTGTTGATCCTCATTCTCCTGATTCTTTCCTATGCGAAATCTGCAGATTTCGGTTTGTAGTCGAAAAAGGAGTCTACCAAATAGTTAAAATTGTTATAAACTATAGCTTTTCTGGTAGAACACGTAAACCATACGGTCCGTTGATACGGTTGCAGCCACCAGCGCTCATCGATCCAAACTTCTACGAAAGTATGTCGAATCCTGATGGATGTATAACTGTATATAAATATACATATAGAATGTCACAGAGGTCGTAACACGGAGTCTGTAGTATAAAATCCCGTTGACGCCGATATCGGGAACTTGGAACTTCGTCGTAATACCGCTCGTGAATCCAGTTTCGATAGATCTCTGGTAAATTCCGTCGTTGAGGCTCTCGCGTGCCGAATATCAATGCGTCAACGTTATATATAGGATAACAAGTAACAGCTGGTCTTATCCATTGGTGCAGAGTTCAGACATGTCTTCGATCGATTTATCTCTGACTGTCCCTACACTATTATTCTAAAGGGTCGCGCCGGGGTGAAAGGGTAAATTGGTCGAACGACCATTACACTGTATCCGACATTGCCGCTAACACACATGCTACAGCGGGTTTTTGGAACGGATTACCATGTAACAGGGTAAAGATACGTGTATATTGGACGGGCAATTACCTTGGCTGCGGTAATACAACATAGCCGTAGTAACCAACACATGTAGATATACGTTACTGCAAACTCATCACAGTCACGTGATCGAAACCTTAATTTTGTTAGCGGCGCTTCGTCAAACACCAATCAACTTGATGACAATGAATACATTTTCGACGCGTTAGAACTGAAAGTTACGAAATACGGAATAAATAAATTCGGCTAAAATTGCCTTTTTTATCTCGCGTGTGATATAGATTAAGAAACAATTGGATGATAAATAAATTTTATGATTATTTTGAAATTTTAACTTTGATAAAGAAAATCTGTGAAACTTGGATTTTTTTTTTTTTTTTTTTTCTTTCGAATTCACATCGCTAATTTAAATGTTGCTGTGTTGGAAAATAAAAAATAAGCGGCTCAGTGGTCTAGGGGTATGATTCTCGCTTTGGGTGCGAGAGGTCCCGGGTTCAAATCCCGGCTGAGCCCAATTTTTTTTTTTTTTATTTTCAAATTTTTTTTTTTTTTTTAATTTTTTATACGGTTCCGCTAAATTTGAAAATACGAGATTTTTAAAGAATTAACGTGTTTTTTTTTCTTTTTTTTTCGGTATTTTTGTTTGTCGCTGCGAATGAAACTGATTTACACGACGTACGCTCGACAATTCTCGTTAATTAATGAAGAACATCAGCTATTAGTTTCGTAGCTTGATATAGGATGATTTATTCAAATTTATGTAAAATCGTTTCGGCCTGCCGACGCCAGAGTCTCGCCTACGAGATTATATGTACGATGTACACAAGTGGTTTCGCGCCGTCGGGTCCTTTAATGAGATTTGCCGTCATGGTTTCGCTCGACAAAGGCTGTTGGCTTTGACACTACCCATCGCCTAAGCGACATGTTTGCCGAAGCGTACAAAAATCCGCGTAACAACACGAATTGAGGAAAAAAATTTTTAATCACTATGCTTATCACTGCAATAAGCTTATCTTTGTATTTCGCGAAGTACGTAACGAAACACAACACCGAAAAAAAAGGTGTTTTTTTAAACCGTCATAAATATCAGTTTCCTTTTTCGCATAATTTAGCGAAAAAATTACTCAAAAAGCGATAAAATTTCGTAAAGCAGGAAATGTTGAAACGGTTTTATCCCATTCTTAACCGCAATTCATCGAAAATTTTATGCAAACAGGAAAAGCAATTCATTTATTAAAATCGAGTAGAATATAAAATACATTTTGAAAGGTAAACGCTTCGGAATTACTTTAGTTCGTTGAAATGAATATTTGTCGTTCGTATTTATTTTTCATATCATTCCCGGAGAGGATTCAATTCCACGAATACATTTAATTATCATAAACGTATCGTGTATTTAGGGAAAACAAAAGGATTTTTCGTTTTATCAAAAACATCAAATTTCTGACTGATCCGTCGCGATAACCTTGTGAATATATGTATATCCATGAAATTAATCGCACAAAGTTGGCAGGTGCGCTTTACATTCGAGTTTCATAGTCGAATGTGCATCAAATATGGAATAAACGTGACGCCACCTGCCGCGTAACGATCGTGTAATGACTTAGTGAAACTAAAACTTCATTAGCACCTGACAAATACAGAGAAACTTGTAATATTAGTTTATATATCTATCCGCGAGTGAAATTGGTTGAAGACGGATATGATATATGATTTATGTTTGATAAGGACATTTCTTGATTAAGAGGAAAATGTGCAACTGAAGCGAAATATGACTACTAACGAGATACTGAAAGCAATCATTTCAAGACGCGCAAAATTAAAAGAAAAAATTAACAGTAACACGTATGTATGAAAAAAAAAAAAAAAGAAAACCGTGACGGCAGTTCATTGACTGAGTCTCGCGTGTGCGATTATCGTTGCACGAGTAAAATCTTATCGCATGTACCTACGACCTCCTGTTGACCGCAAAAACTTGAACGGTGCTGCCTGCGTGAGGATTATCTGATAATGAACGAAAAAGTAGGTCTATAAAGAATCTTTCTAACTTCGGAGACCTAATTTGTTCCTATTGGTCATCGGATATGTCGTCCTAATTTTCCCGAAGAAATACAAACCAATTTCAGTTCAAAATAAGATCGCGGCGTTCCGCATTTTATAAAAAAAAAAAAAAAAAAAAAAAAAAAAAAAAAACAATGAAGACATGCGTAGCATGTTGATACAGTAAATATATAGGCAGAAATAGACATAGAGTGCTAATTAATGGACGAAAAGTGTGTTGATGAATTATTAATCGGGTCACATGACTAGCGGTTTGACAGCGTCTGATTCTAAAGAATCAGTAATACCGATTAACAGAATTGCTGCAGAATATTCCGGCAATGATTGATAAAGAAGAAGCGGTGTTTGGTACATCAGCGGGTAACCATCGATTCTTTTCACAAATTTGAAGTTCTTGACAAAAGAAAAATCTATCGGTTACAACCGCTTCCATTGTTAGGCCTTAAAGGCGTCGAAAATGTTCACAGACTTTTCGGAAATAAGCGAACTTCCAGGACCAACGAGCAAAAACGTGAAATGCAATGGCGTTCCGAACTGTTTGAATCTGGTATTGTCGGTAGCGATAGAAAACGGTTTCGACTTTCGAGTGCTCCGCAGACCCGGGCACTTCTCGAGTGGATTCTCCGGCTGTCGCGACGGCTTTTTACCAGTTTTGATTGAGCGCCTCTCCAGAGTTCGCGTAAGAGGACATGAATTAATGCGACGAGAGGAATGTGCAGGAGAAAGTGAAAAAAAAAAAAAAAAAAAAAAAAACGAAATATAGAAAGAGATCGAGAGTACGTCTGTATGTCTGTACTGAAAGAGAAATAGACGAACGAGCATCACCTTGTCGACAGATATATATACTTTTGTATATCTCTTTCAACACTCATACGTTCCACTGGTTATACATATTCTCCCCTTTCTCTGCGCCTCCATGAGTACTTCCCTATACTTCCTATTTTGCGCTTTTGATATTTTCGCCCGATCCAACCGTTGAACCTTAGCCGCTAACATAGTACGAACACCGCGATTTTTTTTGTAGTGACAAATCATTTCTCTTGTGAACACCACTCGTTCGTAACTCTCGACACTTTGGGATTTCTATTCACTGGTCTTGTAAACTTCTTTTCCAAAGGATGGTCTCCAAATCCGCGTTGAAATGCGTTTTTCGTACTTTTTTCAAATACTTAACAATAAGAAAAAAGTGCATAACTGGTCATATTAAAAACAGCAACAGCCTATTGTGATTTTTTTTTTAAAAGCAAATACGTATACCTAAAACTCCGCCGTTTTTCTTTAATTTTTTATTTCATTTTTTATTTGCCATTTTAAACATTTTTTTTTAATTGTTATTTATAATACATCCAATTTTTTATTGTTATTTATAATATGTATATTTAATATATATATATGGTAAATTAATATATATTTAATGCATCAAACTTTAGTGGACTTTATTTCGGATATGGAAAATAACATTTCAACACATAGACTTCAAGGTTCCAACTGTTATAACCAATGAGTTCAAGCATTCAAAGGAAAATCAATCAATCTATATGTTCATAACGCGAAACATTGCTACAAATCTGTTCTGCGCGTATACGAGAGACAGGATGGATTTGGGTACGAGAAATGTACAAACTTGTGTACACATCAAGCTAATGCATCAAACCGCGCAGACGTATGAGATTACGCATCAGAATATTCGCGTTTCTCGTTGATGTGTTTGATTAATTGAGAATTCAAAGGACCGAAGCTTCCGCACTACTTGCATAACTTACTCTGATTCATTAGACCAGATTCGTCGGCGTCTCTACCCACGTCGTATTAATTCTATGATACGCAGACGGATTTAGAGAAAACGGAGATGTCTAACTAATCCCCGCACCCGACGAAATCAGCGTAGTTTGTTGGAAAGTTCCGAAGGTAGAAGGTTATATATAGTTTGTCGTTGGATGGAATACACGTAAAGGTGATATCAAGAGACGCGGCAGCGTCTCGACGTTAAGAACTTAAAAAAAAAGTTTTTTTACGTGGCGTGCCGCTACGGTGTATGCTAATAGCAATATTTCGGAAATGCACAGGAAGTGGAAGTTTCGATCGATATATCTCAGGAACGAAACATCGGACCAAATTTTGGTTAACTCTTTTATAATATAACTTGGGGTCAATCTTTCGAAAGCCCTCAGTTAGAACTAAATTGGTTCAGCCGATTCTGAGATATCGAGACCGCTAAATTTCACGATCAAAGTGATCAGTTCATCGAAAAATTCGCGTGGTGGCGCGCGCGTCGCCACGGCTGACTCAGCTGCCAATCGCTGTCAATTACTGTTAAAAAGAAAAATTAAGCTATCTTCGTAATGATTGGGTTGCATATACTTTTTCATTTCGATATCAATCAATTATCACCTTTATTGCAATCAATTACATATAATTCAATACAAAAAATAGTGAGCTATTTATTACAGAAATTGTACTCTTTTCCCCATCAACGTGACACTTGAAGTGTTGCATTTTCCGCTCAACGTCATGCGACATTATCTATAAGCAACATATCCGCTAGTGTTTTGTTGATTACATTGTTCCATATCTTCTATTTCACTATACCTGAACGACGAAAATATTAAGGTATATGAAGTGCGCTTTAGTAGAATTTCATAAAGTATTGTTATACGGTATTTTGCCAGCGGTTTTCAGCGGTTTTTAATTTAAAGACTGCACCTGGACAGTCGTGACTCTCGAACGATATCGATGAATCACTAATTCCAGAATGAAAGTTATCGTAGCGCATGTTAAACCAACTCCAAGAATTATGAACGCGAAAGCCAATTCTTCCAAAGTCATGACTTTAATATGCTGATTTGACATCACGAGAGCGTCGAATTGGAAGCTTTCTACAGATTTAACGTTTCTTTCGCGATTGAATGGGTTCCGTATACCAGTTGCTTGAATTATCAATATTAATTTGTTCAATCTTTCGATAAAAGGATAATTTTGATAAACCAGCAAAGATAAATAAACCGATATAACGGATTCTCTGGACACGTGAAGGTGATGTTCTAACGCATAGTACAGCAAATGGACTTCAAAACCAATGCAAGCAGCCGACGGTTTCTGTACCACAAAGTCACTACAAATTGCATAATTTTGTGGAACGAAACGTTTATTGCGTATTGTATCGCTGAATAAATAACCCACCGTACTAAAACCATAAATCGTGAGATCAGAGTCGATAAGATCCTGCATGTTATTAACGTCCGGAATTGGGATGTTATTCGTCAACAGGGAAGCCAATTGGCCATCATAAATGCCATGCATCGTAACCGCAAAGACATATAGACCGGTGAGGTAAAGTCTTGATGCGTTATGATTGGGTACATTCGTAAATCCGACATTGGTAACCATACGAAGAACGTTCATAAGTGCCGGAATAACTGCCTGATGTACGACTACTTTGAAGAAAATCCATGCCATTAACAAAACCAAACACAGTCCAATTCGCGAGTTACGATCAATTACGTTAAGAATCTTCTGTAATTGCGATTTGTGGCCGCGAAATCTTGTCAAAATATATAGACGACTTGACTGATGTGGATAGAGCGAGGGCAGTACTCCGTCCATAGCGACGGAAAGGAAGGATAGATCGGCAATATGGCGCCATAGTTCGGGATAATCATAATACGTTCCAAATGGAGGTTCAGGTCGGTTTAAAATTCTAATCGTTCCGTTCAAAACATGTTGAAAAATTGCTAGAAGATATTCGTCTTCATCGGAAGCATCCAGTGTAATTTCCATCGATCTAAACATCGAATAACGGGGACCTACCGTATTCAATACGCGTATTTCGAATCTCCCCATTTTCTTCGTACTGAAGTCCCAGTTATTGCATAGTTTATCGCCTTTTTCATAATCTCGTGCGTATAAATTAAATATACTGTTTCTCGATCGTTCCGTAGTAGTGTATAACAAGCTCCAAGGAGCAGGTACTTCATATGAATAAGGATCTCCCGTAAAAAGGATTATTTGCTGTCTACTATAAAGGCATATGACCTTTAGATTAACTATACCTCGTCGACAGGCATGTTTCACAACATTTGCAATGTTTGCGCACACTTTCGGCGGCCGGAAGAGTATAATAAATGAACTCATTTCACCAGGGCGCCACCAAATTGAAGCTTCGAGTCTCTGCAGATTTACTTTAAATTCATGGAATGAAGAAGCTGTTATGACAAAGGTCCGTAGACGATGTAAACCGAGTTTCGGCACATCGCCTTGCGTTTTTAGGGCGGACAACGAAACTACAGGAACTAATTGTTTCGACAACAATGTCGATATTAAATTTTCCGGCACTTCACCAACAACACCAATCGCGTTAACCCGGTTTGAGTAGCACGATGTTAAGATGTTCACCTGGAACCCGTTCAATTGTTTGAACTCTTCATTTTCTTTGTATTTGGATGAATACAGAATAGTACATTGTGCACCAAGGGCGCCAATTCAGCCCGAGTTGCACATTATACCTTTTGTAACGAGTGCAGGAGAAACCATCGCATTTCATGGCCGTTTTACGGGACGCACAGTGAAAAGTGAGGTTATAACTTTCGTCCCGAGGGACGAAAATGAAACAATCGTGAACTGCGCATGCGCAAATCTATCTTTTCACTACTGTCATGAAATCAGCCACTTTCGACCCGCAAAACTGCTATGAAATGCGCTGCTTTCCATGCGCAAGTTACGAAAAAGAATATTGTCCACCAAGGGAGCCAATTCGGCTTGAGTTGCACACTATACTTTTTGTAACGAGTGTCGGGGAAACCAGCGCATTTCATGGCCGTTTTACGGGACGCACAGTGAAAAGTGAGGTTATAACTTTCGTCCCGAGGGACGAAAATGAAACAATCGTGAACTGCGCATGCGCAAATCTATCTTTTCACTACTGTCACGAAATCAGCCACTTTCGAGCCGCAAAACTGCTATGAAATGCGCTGCTTTCCATGCGCAAGTTACGAAAAAGAATATTGTGCACCAAGGGAGCCAATTCGGCTTGAGTTGCACACTTTGTAACGAGTGCAGGAGAGACCGTCGCATTTCATGACCGTTTTACGGGATGCACAGTGAAAAGTGAGGTTATAACTTTCGTCCCGAGGGACGAAAATGAAACAATCGCGAACTGCGCATGCGCAAATCTATCTTTTCACTACAGTCACGAAATCAGCCACATTCGACCCGCAAAACTGCTATGAAATGTGCCGCTTTCCATGCACAGGTTACAAAAAAATCTTACCGTTGCTTCGACGAGATAGGATGATCCATCGGACTTGGATGGTTTGATTAGAACCTCAGCAAGAGACGTTCTCGCAATCAATATCAGAAACAAAATAGGAAATTTGGTCAGCAACATGACTTTCCTATGAGTGTCAAGAGCTGTCGCAGGACGACAGTCACCTAACTTTTATTATTATTCGATCACTGAAACGGTTGATTGATGACCAACTCGAGTGTTTGCTGATTCGCGAGTGGTGAAGACGCGTTTACATCTCCCCGAGTAGTTACCAACGTAGTCTATTGGCGATCTAAATAATTGATGTTCCGTGCTGAGGATTGCGGAAATTACACTAATGGAAAACCTGATTTCAATGAACATTTCAAGATTGGAATATCCCATTCAATTTCGTACCAACAGTATTACAAGAGACGTAATGCGCGTTACACGCGACCATAGCGTGACGTTATTTCCTATGCGGTGTCCAGTGCTGCAGGTTTTTGACTAATTGTTAGCTGTGTATCATGCGAAGTTTCTTTTTTTTTCCATTACATCACATATTTTATGCGCATATTGTACGAATCGAATTAAGTAATCGATGAAGCGAAAATCGTGCAGCTTATGGCAACACCACGAAGTCTAAAAATTCTCGAGTTTCATACTTAAATCCGTTGATAACACAGAAAAAATAATTTATTATAATGATCCGTTTCTTTAGCCAGTAAAAGATAACGCGTTTTATCTTTTGGATCAACAAGTCACTTGGGGAAACGTCGGAATAATCTACGCGAACGGCAACGAAAACGTTTGAACTGCGCGCGTTAATCCTTACGATAATACGACTAATATAGTAGGCATTCCGCGTATTTTCATTCCCTCCGTTACAAAGACGCGCACTCTCGCAGATTGTACCCGAGCTTTGAGCTATGCGAACACAGAGTTTTGAGCAAATATTGTGATTTTCTATAGTTGCCGTTCGCTTGTACAATTTACTAATTAATGTGCCGAAAACACTAAGAGAAGTGAAACGATTGCCGGCCGGATTTACCATCGTTCTTATCTCCGATAAAATGAAACATAATTCTAACGAATACGCGGAATGCAATGAATTTCTTTGTACCAAAGTATCCCCTTTTACAGAAAAAAAATCATTGACTCAAGGATCCTCCGCGATAGAAATAAAGTATAAGTCAACATGCATAGAATATGTGCCAAAAAATCATATATGTTATTATATATCGACGAAAAAATCGTATATCTCGGATGTATCTACGTACAAATTTAATTCCGATGGATATCGAGAAAAAAATATCTTTTTTTTTTAATTTGTTATTTCACGATTACGATCTAAGGATGAAAATTCGCAATTTTTAATGGATTTTTATTAAAAGAAAAAAAAAAAAATTATGCAAAATCAATGATTATATCGATTTGCCGACAATAATCCTCCGCCGGTTAGTCGCACTGTTCGAAACATATATTCCCCGAATAACATCGTGCGTCTCGGAACTAAAATGATGATGGAGGACGTCCCGATTCTCATGAATTGTATAAGCGCTAAACCGCTTGACACATAGATCGCTAAACGTCCTTTAAGTATACAATTGGTTATAGAAAAGCCGTCGTATCAAACGCACCGACCGCGCGCGTACCAAGTGAAGCAGAGAGTTCCTCCGGCACACGAGGGAAAAACGACACGTTCTTTTTTTCCCCGATGGTGACAATTTTCCATTTCGTTTACAGAGGACCAGTGCGAGAGAGCAACGAGCGGTTATTCCATTCATTCGAAAAATCGAGTGAATGGAGTTCGAGGATAGTTCGGGGTTCTGTGACTCTCTCGTCACTGGTGAATGGCCGGTGGAGTCAACCGAGCATCGAGAGAAGTCGGAGGGTCGAGAAGTGAAAAAAAAAAAAAAAAAAAAAAAAAAAAAAAAGGTACCACAGCCGCGGGGCTCACCCGCTGGGGCCTTTCGCGTCACAAGTGTGCCATTGTGGGCTCCTTGAGAGCGAACGCCATTGTCGGACTTTGCTCCTTAACACCATTAACTACGTTTTACCTTAAATTTGTACCAAAGTGGCGGGGGCCCTCTTGACAAATTTTCGTCGTGAAAAATTTACGGCCCCCGATTTTCCGACGCTTCGTCGCTCATAATGCCCCGAACACGGGATCGTCTCTCGAAAACTTCTTCTATGTATGTATCCTACTGTATTACACGCGGAGAACCCTCTATTATACACGTACGTGCTATAGGCTATACGCATTTCGCGTGACAGATTTCTTTTAAAAGTCCGCTCGTGCAGCCTGCGATCGGCCTTCGGTAGCGGAAAATTCGTTCGTAAACATCGCGCGAGAAGAAATTTCGAGCGTTGCGTAGGCGGTATGTCACCCGGGCGGTGATAAACGAGTAAAAAAATTCAAGCCAATCTCTCGAAGGTTTCGTTCGCACAAACCGTAAGAGATTAATAAGTGAAAAAAAAAAAAAAAAAAAAAATCGACGTTGAATTTTTTTTTTTTTTTTCGGCATCGATGTGAACAAAAAAAATGCTTCGGATTTTTTTTTTTCTTGTATTTTGCAAAATAAAATTGTCTTATGATGTTGTAGAAAAAAATATAATCAATAGCGATTATTTAAGAAAATCGATCTCACGGGGTATATTTTCTACGTATAGAAGTTACGTAAAGTAATTACTTGAATAATTGTTATCTCAGTGACGCTATATCAATTATTTTCTTATTCATCATCGTGCATCCGGAATTCGTTGACGAGTCCGAAGTTTCGTAACGCGAAAGTAGAATCTTTTTTTTTTTTTTTTTTTTTTTCGTTTCGTGTTCGACTTTTCACCCTCAGCTCACGACAACGTGAAAGCTGTCGAGAAGCTGACGGGGCTTACGAACGCTCGCGGTACGCAGCTTGTTAAGAGAGTAGTATCCTGTGAGAGAATGAAGGCTTCTCGCTGCGCTATCGTAAAAAGCGGCATACCGGAAACAAGAAAATAGAGGTGTTGATTGCAGATTTCGCTATAGAAATACGGCGAATTTATACAGTTCAGACCCCTTCCCTCTCTTTCGCTCTTCACGTTTCTCTTTTGCAGCTGACGTAAAATCGTTAACAAACTGCCGCTACGAACGAAGGATATCGACATGGTAAAGTCTCTAATTAATAGCTTCTCGGCGTTTTATTCGACGATAAAACCGAGCAATAAATCCTTCTCTTGAAACGAAAGAATTCGAATTTTACTTTGTTTTAATCGAAAAAAAAAAAAAAAAAAAAAAAAAAAATTTCCCCCAAACATTCTATTCCGCAGTTCCGTTTTCTTGTCTTTTAATGATATCAGGTCTGCGGCTCATAAATACTAAGATTCAGTATAGAATATCAATAAAAAAAAATAGAAGAATAGAAAAAATAGAGTAGAATAGATCAATTTATTTTTTGTGTCTCTCAAAAAAAAAGAATTGCGTCTTTCGTATTAAAAAAATTGTAATTCTTAATTTAATTAAAAAAATCCTTCTGTTGAAACGAAAGAACTTTACTTTGTTCTATCGAAAAAAAAAAAAAATTCCAAATATTCTATTCTTGAGTTCCGTTTTTCTTCGCTTTTAATGATATCAGGTCTCCGACTCACAAATACTAAGTTTCATTATAGAATATTATTTAAAAAAAAAAGAACGAATTCAATTTATTTTTTTTTCGTCTTAAAAAGAAGATTTGTGTCTTCCGTATAAAAAAAAATTGTAATTCATAATTTAATAAATTGAATACAAATTTAATTTAAAAAATCCTTTTCTTGAAACGAAAAAACTTTACTTTGTTCGATCGAAAAAAAAAAAAAAAAAAAATTTCCAAATATTCTATTCTCGAATTCCGTTTTTCTTTTCTTTTAATGATATCAGGTCTCCGACGCGCAAATACTAAGTTTCATTATAGAATATTATTTAAAAAAAAAAAGAACGAATTCAATTAATTTTTTTGCCCCTTAAAAAGAAGATTTGTGTCTTCCGTATAAAAAAAAAATGTAATTCATAATATAATAAATGTAAAAAAAAAAGCAAAAAAACACAAAACAGAAAATAGCTTTCAATATTTCTTTTTATTATCTGCCAACTAATACTAAAATAAATTATCCAAAATATACAGTCTTTCGACTCGATGTCGCGTTATAAAAAAATATTATATGTACACTATATTTACATAAAAAAAAAAAAAATAATAATAATAATAATAATACCATCGAACATTCGTCTCATATATTCGTTGCGATTCACTGGTTCGTTCGATTGCGAAATACTATCGATATGTTTTACAAAAAAACATTTTTTTGGGGAATTAAATTTTCCATCAATTCATTACGAATTGACGATATGCTCGACGGTGTGTTTGGTGCACTTAGTCGCCCGTAAAATTTGTTTCTCCGACAGACTTGTGGCGTAAGGATCCGCGATGATTGTTCGTTTCGCGTCGTCGGGTTCATCGTGACTTTCCAATGGCCTTTTCCGTCCTCTGCTCGTTTCCATCGATTCCCTCGCGTATTCGTAGAAATTTGAACGATTCATCGAATGTTTGTCGTCAATAGACGGCGAGACTCTCAGATCGCAACCGATATCGGTATCTCTATCGCGAATCGATAGTTTCACGTTATCCTGCGAAGTCTCGTCAATCGTATCCTCCGCGTCGCTGGTTTTCGCTTCTCCGTCTCCGCACTTCTGACTATCGTCGCCGCAGCCGTCTTTTCTCTTTCCACAGGTGCGCAGGCAGCAGCACTTCGCATTCTGACCGCTCGGCAAATCTTCCTTTTTGTATTTAACGCGACGATTTTGAAACCATATCTTCACTTGTTTTTCGGAGAGATAAAGATTCTTCGCAATTTCGATGCGTCGCAGACGCGACAGATACATATTTGCCGCGAATTCGCGTTCCAATTCCAAAAGTTGAGTACTCGTGAATGCCGTACGTATCCTCTTTGAACTGTTCGCCAATGAATTCGGCGACTTTGGCGGCGGCGTTGGCGTACTGTTTCGCGACGTCGAACCGTTCGTTGTCGAAACTTCTGCAATTCGAAAAATTCATCTTTAGTTTCGATTTTTTTATTATTTTTTTCAAAATTTTCTATTTTTTATTATTTTTTTCAAAATTTTCTATTTTTTATTATTTTTTTCGGAATTTTCTATTTTTATTATTTTTTTCGAAATTTTTAAAAAATTTTCCGAAAATTTTTATTTTTTATTTTTTTTTTTTATTGAGACGTGAATTGGATTGCTATTTTTTTTTTCGTGAAAATATTATAATATCCGCGTATTATTGATATTTCTTATAGTGGTATTTACCTGATAATCTGCCGGAAGAAGTGTTGAGCGGTGAGGGAGGGCTGTGACCGCACGGAATCGGAAGACCCATCATCGCTGGAGGACTGATCGGTACCGCCGGAAGTGGCATAGTCGGGGGTCTCGGCACGGGTCTCACGGGTTGATAGCCCAATCCGAGATTAAAGAGATTGAACATGTAGTTCGGCAATTGATTGCCATAGTAAGGCATCGGATACGACGGCGGCGAGTTGTTGTTGCCGATCAGCGAATCCACGAGAAAACTTCTCGACATCTTGACGATTTCGTTTTTCTTTTTTTTTAAATATTCTTTCGAAAAAAGAATTAACGCGTAAACAATCACTTTTACGAGAGGAATACGACGATTCCTCTCTGATTTCACAAGACGCACAATAATCCCACGTTTCGCGAACACAAGTACTCCGTTAGAACGTTGTAAATCGACGAAAAAATTAACAGATGATATTTTCGTTACGATTTTTCGATGAATTTTCGATCTGTTTCGACGAGAGTCGAGAAGGATCTTCACTGCTCGGGGTTTCACCGAGTTCTGCGATCGAAGGGGCACCGTAAACCTAATATATAAGGGGTGCAAACTCCACCCAGGGGTTGGACTCTTCTTTGGGGGGTCTTTGTTCGAAGGGTACCGCCCTTTGCAGCAGGGTACCCTGGAACTTCCCTGCATTATCCCGAGGGACCAGCAGAACTCGAGAGAAAGCAGTAGGCAATAGGCCACTCACTGACGACTAATTCGTCCGAAAAAAAAAAAAAAAAAAAAAAAAAAAAAAACAACTATATTATACGAACTTTGGTATGAAATAAGTTTCATCCCTCCCGCGCATCAATTTCTACAGAATACTTAATCTCATCATCGCATCAATTATTTTCGCAAAACGTTCAACGCGTATGCGACTTATCAAATTTTTCTCATTGGATGAAAAATCAGCCAAAAACTACGATTTTCGGAACATCAAAGTATTAAAACGCAACAGCACAGTATACGGCGCGATTTTTTCAAGAAGGCAATAGCGAGAAACAGCCGTTTTTTTACGAAATTCGACCGACGAGATTGAATCTGAAATTTCATCATTCATAATTCAACGAATATCCGCTGAATACTTCGCGCGGTTGAGCATTCAACGAATAAATTGGCTTTTTTAGTTAATCAATTTATTAATTAACGATAAACAACTTGTTGGGACAAAATTTATTCGAAGTGTAATCGCGGTTCTCGGAAGATGGAAAGCTTTCAGTACCGGCATTGTGTCTCGAAGAAGAGATTAAATCGAAACTTTGATTAAATCCGCTTCTCCTTATCGGGGTAAATATCGGAAGCTTTCGTTGTGCTTACAGCGAGGGGTCTTAATTAAGGTTGCCGTGAGAAAAAAAAGGACAGACCTTGGCGTGGAAGATGATGTGATTTTTTTTTTTTTTTTTTTTTTCGTATTTTTTTTTATATATTTTATCGAGAACGTGCCGAAGCAGAATTCACAACGTTCATCGCGATAAGCACGTTCCGAGGACAAGCAGAGGGTAACGTGTATATCTATGTTGAAATATACATAGCGATGCAGGATATATCCCCCGGAGGTCGATACATAGATATACACGAGAAATAAGAGAAAAGATCGAGAAACTCGAAGATGAGGGTCGCCACTGACTTTCGTATTATACGGAATTACAGCGGCGGGTACGGAGAGGATTTAACGATCGTTGGGACGCGGCGGAAAGGGCGAAGGGGGTTTGACGCTAGCGAGAGACTCGGAGACTTGAGTAGCAAATTAAATATACGAAATGGCGAATGGTCTCGTGAAAAGCGAGACCATAGTTCTCCAATTTCTAAAGGTTTCATTTGAGAAAGTAAACCGACTCATCCGTCTTCGCCATGCCGTGAGATCTCTCTAACTTTCCCCCCCACCCTCCGCCCCTATCTTCTGACCGGACTAATCTAGTTAATTCATCAAGTAACACTGAAATTTCGTAACTTTTGTTACGCAACGAATGTAACTCGAGATAAGGGAAATTTCGTTGATCGAAACTTCAGACTCGTATTCATTATCATAACTTGTCGCGGACTTTGAAAAATCGGATTTGTTTCACTGAAATTTTCGAGTTTTCGTCAGTACGGACATTTTTTTTTACCGATTTTAATATCGGAATTCAAAAATTCGTATGGCACGGTTATTTTTTTCGAAATAAAAAAAAAATTATCATCAAATTTTTTTTTACGATGTATTCGATATATTTTCGATGAAAAATTATGTTTTGCGAATATATTTTTAATATACTTTTTTTTTTTTTTATAATCGTTTGGATATTCGGAGCGGAACAGACCATTAGTCGGTTCGAAGTTTGCGATAATGAGAAACTGCAATGTCCGACTAAACTTCGGTGGATAAATTGACCGATGCGTCACGGTGGTTGAACCCGAAATTTTGATAGTTTCAATTAGCATGATGCGGTTGCGGCGTTCCATGATGCAACGTGTAGGCGCATCATGCTAAATAGAATTATCGAAGAAGATCGGATTACCGTGGGGACAGAATGGAAAACGGGACAGTATCGGCGTAGAGCTGGCGGCGTGTGCGGCGGGTACCGCGCGGTCAAGAAATCAACAGTCATAAAACAATAGGGTCGTTTTATGACCCGAATCCGGTTCGCTTTATATATAAACGATGTTTCCACAAGTGTTACCGTCAACCATTTCTCATATTCATTCGTTATTATTATTATTATCGATTCGGCAATTCATCGCCGGCGCTATCGCGAGATCCCCGCGCGTTTGTATTCAACGGCCGGAAAATTGATGTTTAATTTGCAAAAAGCAACCCCCTCATCAAATTTTCGGTTTGCGTCATCTGTCGACGAAACGATCAGCACACCTGTCCGTATTATCGTGATACACAGCCGAAAAGTCGCATTAATGGTGTTCTACTACCCGATACTTCGAAATTTCGACAAATTTCGACATTTTTTTCTCGAAAAACTGTAGAAACCAACGAAATTAATTTTTTCGCCACTATAAGGTAAAGAAAAAAGTTTCGGCCGACGAAAAAACGAATTTTTTTTTAATCGATTTTTTCACACGAAAAAAAAAAAATCGTTTGTTCGTATTTCTTTGATTTTCTTACGATCGAAAGAATTTTTTTTTTTTTTTTTTTTTTTAATACATCGCGAGTCTTTTATTTCAAACGACTGTATTCTAAACAAACGTAAAGACGATATGAGTTATTTTTTTTGCAATGTGTTTGATTTCTCGTATGCGAAAGTAAGAGCCGAAATATAATAACCCTAAAACTATCGACGCGGCGAAGCGTGTGCCGGTGTGTACCGAAATCCCTAATAACACAAGTAATCCCATTAGGAAGCGTTGCCCCTGTAAGTTCGAAACGCGCCGGTAGCATAACCCAACGTCAATGCATTAAAAATCATGGTAACGTTATATGTTCCTACGGGTCTCGAAATAATGCAGGGGAGCCACAGAGAGGGAGCATATGCCCATCGGACATAATAAATACGGCGCGCGTTGTAAGGGTGACCCCCAAGTAAGGGTGGCGGAGCATCATCGGTGCATCGACGGGGAGGGAAGGGATGGGAAGAGAATCTCCGCATGCGAATAAGAGCAACTTAACCCCAACAAGTTCTATCCCCACCACTACCGATCTCATTCACTATTCGTTGCATTATTACTACCGAATTTCATATACATCGCGCACCGTTCGAGGGGTTACTATTTCAATTTTTGCTACTCTGCTCGTTCTACTGGAATTGAAAGCCCATTGGACGGTATCTCGAGCCGGAGGCGTGGTCGCTTTGTCATTTTTTTTTTTTTTTTTTTTTTTTTTTTTTTAGGGGTATAAAAATCTATGGCCCTTGTGTTTCATTCTCCTACCCCTCCCCCTTCCATTCCCAATTGCTTACCCATCGTTTTATACACTGTTCGTTATGGTAACGTGTAGCTAAACTATATTTCATCGAAATACTAGCTGAAGATTTAATAAATAGTGAAACTTGAATATAATTCGAAATAAAATAGACGAGAAATCAATTTTTTAACCCTTTTTTTTTTTTTTTACGATAATTGAAGAAATCGAAACATATGTGTGGAATATAATATAATAATTATTATTGTTTTTTTTTTTTTTTTTTTTTTTTTTTTTTTTTCATTTAAAATTTTTCAAAAACCACGAGATAAAAATTCGTCGCCCGTGAAAATGTTTCTAAGGGTTTTTTTTTTGTTCTACGATTTCCCCGGAGAAAAGAGACGGCGGCACGTTCGGCAAAGGGTAGATATATATTTACGAAACTTCTGTGAAATACGAATTTTATATTCCGCGTAAGAAACCCATATTTGACTAGACGTGGAAAAATGCGCGGAGAACGTACCTCTCCCGCGAAAGTTTTGTGCAACCGACGGAAAGCGAAGAGAGAGAGTAAGAAACGATATGGTCCGTAAGGCGGATGCTGGTAACGTTGTCTTCTTAAATTCTCGTCGCGACTACCAAGTGGAACAGCCGGAAGAGAGCCGGAGCCGTGCGGCGAGGGAAAAGTTTCAAGTTGACTAAAAGTTTTCTCCGTGTTTAACGGTGAACGCGAAGTGTGGAGGAAAATGCGTAAAACGGAGAGAGAGAAATATCGACGAAGAGTTTTGCGAGAAATATATTACGCCGGAGATGTACCGCGACGTGCTGTAATAATACGTTTCGTCCAAATCGTCAATTATTATCAGAGAAAAAAAAATCCGAAAAAAAATCAGTGCGTATCGTAAAATTCTTATAATAAAAATGGTCCATTGGCGTGATGGCTGATCGAAGCTTTTCATTATATCAATTTGGAGCAAAAGAAAAATAAATTTCTCTGATTGATAAAAATACGTATAAATATAATAATAATGATTATTATTGCTATTTTCGATCCAAAAATAACAATAATGATATTAACCCTTTTTTCAATATTTCAAAAATCGTTTATTTATTTTTCCGAAAAATCCATTTTTTTTTTGGCTCCGAATTCCAAAAATTCAAAGTTTTCATAAAAAAAATGAATTTACGAACGCATTCGTGATTCCGACGGCCATTTTTTTTTTTCTTACAATCTTACGATCTCGTGTAGTCGAAAGATGTCGTAAATTCGTTTACAAAATTGCTTATTTCACAATCTTCGTGTTTTATTGATAAAGATTTAGATCTATAGCCCGACAACGCATCGTCCGTTAGTTTCAAACAGTAAAAAAAAAAAAAAAAAAAAAAAAAACATCGAGACGCTCGTCGTAGTAATTCATAGCTTTGGTATACGTGTACCGCGTTATAAAGTACAGAAAAGCTTCGCTTTACTCCTTTTCCGAAATCCCATTCACTGTTGACGATTGAATCGTGAAATTAGTTCGGCTCATTTCACCGCTTCGGGAAAAGTGCATTCTGGAAGAATGCCGAGAGTTTGCCTCGGGGAGGAGGGATACAAAGACGGGAGTTCCATTCTTTGGTCGGTATAGGTAACCCACGCCATCGGTCAGCCATAAAAGAACGAATCCCCCGAAGAACCAGAAATAATCATGGGAATCGCAAATACGATTTTCGAAATCTTCGCTCGCGCATGTCGGGCAAATAAATTCCGTGGTTTGTAGACATATACAAGGATTGCGATCGAAGATGTCGAAGAAAAAAAAAAAAAAAAAAAAAAAAAAAAAATGAGGAATCCGAAGAATGAGGCGAAAAAGGCTTCGGAGTTACGGAGAGAGAGAGAGAGAGAGAGAAAGAGAGGGTAGCAGAGCTCGAGAGCCGCCGAGTACTTTACAGATAAAACTGTGAAAAGAGTCGCGAAAATCCTTTCTCTCGATCTTCATGCGGGACGCGATCGCTTTATTGTCGACACAAAGATATACATCGCGATCTCGAAATCGATCTTTTCCTACACAGTCGATGATCGTCCCGTATACGATTTTTTTTTTTCCTTCGACCACTCAAAGGGCACTTTCACAGTCGGGAAACGCGATCTTTTCACATCGCTGGGAAAGTGTTTTTTTTTTTAAATTTTCTAAACAGAAGTTAGACGGATCCTTCCACTTGCGCTCCATTTTTAGATGCACTATGCATTATCCCACTGCAGTAGAATTCGGAAAATGTTATCGAATCCTATCGAAATCTCTTCTGTTCCTCGTGAATTTAATCGCCTTATCAGATTGTCTTTTTTTTTTACCGTTCGATAGTTACGGAAAAAGAAACGGCGGACAGTTCAATAATCGTCTCGAAGGAAAAAAAAAAAAAAAAAAAACTCGCGCGTTCAATATGCAATAAAAGTATTAAAGAACGACGAATTTAATGCTTTGCCTAAAAAAAAAAAAAAAAAAAAAAAAAATAAAAAAATTGGTTTTTTTTTCTCCTTTCACAACCGTAGCATATTTTTATTACCGTTACGCGTGCGAAAAGGTTATACATGCAAGAGTTCGCTCTCTCCTCCCTCATCGAATTGCAAACTTCACTCTGCTCGGTTCTCGCGTTCGGGCTGCAAAAAGCCCGAATTTATTTCCCCAAAGCTATGAAATTGGGTCAAGAGAGTCCCTTCGAATATTTTACAAAAATCGCTTTACCCGATTTATATACTTTATTCAAAAAACAAATCGCACTCTCGCGCTATCCGCTCTGTTTTTTTTAATTCTTAATTAAATACATCGCGATCTTTTTTCAGCTAATTTTTCGTACGATCGCGTAAAAAAAAAAAAAAAAAAAAAAACATAACCTCAAAAAAACCGCACATTACGATGTATAGTTCCGTAGTTACGAATCTAATTTTTTTATTATTATTATTAAATATCACATTATTTTGTTATTATTATTATTATTATCGTCCAATTAATCGACTTCCATCAATTTTTTTCATTTTATCTAAATTTTTAATTAAAATTCGAGTTTAACGATGTATTCGATATAATCATAAAAATCCGTGCATTTCGTACGAATTCGGAGCACCAATATGAAAATAATAATAATAATAATAGTTGCCGTATAGATGTTCTTTTGTCGGTATAGGGTTCCGTTGTTTTCCCCCTCTACGGGCCGCGAGTCATTGTTCGCAACAATAACGAGAGGAGATGCCTGTGCCGCGGCAGCGCACACGACGAGGATCATCGTAGCGTAGATCATTCGGTAATTTCGTAGTTATGTCTGTCCGTTTCTGCGTGTATATAGGATATAGCAGTCGAGAAACACTGCTGCCGTTGTGTCTATCTATCGCTTTCATCGTGCTATACGTTCGCAAAGGCTATTTTGTGTTTTGACACGCGCCGGAGAGGCCCTCAATCGAAGGATTGCCGGTATATGGATACCCCACGGCTTGTTAACCACAGTGAATCAGGAAAGCTACGGGTTTCTGCGCCTCTCTATCTCCGGCAAACGCCGCTCGCGTCCAGTGCACTTCAGCCAACGATCGTTTTACCTCCGATGGCCACTCGGCCTTCGGTACACTATAATATCTCTTTGCGTTCGATGGGCTATAATAATAATATTTCTCGTTCCGTGAGAGAATATCACGGAAACGCAAATGATTCGACGTTCGTGAAACGCGTTAGTAAAAATCTCCGAATACAGAGTCTCCGGTCACTCGGCAACATCGAAATCCCCATAAGAATATAATCGCATTTTCCCCGTCGTAACTTTCGACAGACATAATACTTTTTATCTCTCCTTTCCCTTGAAATATGTTTTATTGTTTACCATCTTTTCTTTCTTCGTATTATACCCGACGATCTTTCGATTATTTTTCGTACGATTTTTCGCAGCTACCGCGCGAAAATCGAACGTTTTATTTTATTTTGATTGATTGATCGACGAAAAAAAAAAAAAAAAAAAAAAAAAAAAAAATGGTTCGATAACGAGATGTTAATAAATATTAATACGCCGACTGCGAATTCGATTGAAATTGATTCAGGTTACTTTGCTCCCGTTTCGGAACAACTGACTTTGCCGTTTTTAGGCATTGTGCGCACACGGCGTTTTAAGGAGCCCAACGAAAAATGAAGTGGCGATGACGAGCAAAACAAATCTTTGCACCCTTTACGCTTCGCGAGAAGGGATCGTCTGTCGGGGTTCGTTTTATGAATTCACGACTCATGGGAAAATGTTGAAACATTCGAAATTTACGATACGTACTTTATAATTAATTTTCTCGATCGTTGGTAAACGTTAAACTTTCGTAGTTAATGTTTTTTGCGATAAAAAAAAATAACTATACATTTTTTATTTTTATTATTATTAATTTTTTTTTTTTTTTTTTTTTTTTTTTTTTCGGAAACAAAATGTTTAACTATTGGAAAAAATCTGCTAACCACTACAGTTATCCATTCTAAGATTACCGGAAGTGCATCCATGTATTCCGGTTACCGCTGTATCGATCTTTGGAAACTTTGAGAGACTCGATAGCCCGCCACCAAAACTTCCCGTTCCCAATCAAACTTTGATTTTCGTTCGCCGATGAAACGACAATACCGTACAATAATTATTTAACATAGTTACGCAATTCCCCAATACTTACGGAGTTATATAGCTTTCATTGAACGCCCCGGGAAATGGCCGCGTGGCGGACAACAAATACCGCAACGCCTACGTATTAACGACACCCTTCAGATTCCTTTTAGGTCCACACGACGACGCGCGACCGTCGATTCTCTAATTTCTCCGATTCATCTTTTCCCCATTCGCTTTTACATCGCCTTTACATTGACTTTCGTTTTTATCAAATCATGAAAATCACGAAACTATCGCGATATTTAAAGTATATAAATAATAAAAAAAAAAAAGTTTATATCGAACGTTTACGATATTATAGATAATTGCCGCTCGCGTGTTCCGCCACCTGGTCGTGCGAAGCATTTATGCATTATTCGGTGTTATACCCTTCAGGTAAAGTCTATAAAGCGTCATAAATATATGTCAAACGATTGGACTCTCGCGTGCGCCACGTTCGCGGTGAGGAATATATGAAAAAAGAATATAAAATATCGCTCCGCCGTCAATTTTACGGCAATTTTCCGAACGAACGATCGCCAGTGAGAGAGAGAGACGGAGCGATCCTACGACACGACGCGCCGAACACACAGTTACGGCTCGTAGTTTACAGCCTCCAGGTGCTCGGCGATTCGGTATTCGCTCGCGGTGTATCCCAATAGTTATCTTTTTTTTGTCTCCACCCCTCGTGGTACACAAACTCGTCGCCACACAGTTTTTTTTTTTTTATGGAACTCAACGGAATAAAGAAACCCGAAGCACTCCCGAGGCTAATATGTACGAACGACAACGCCCCCTCGACGACGAAAACTACGAATTTTCATCGGTTTTTTCCAACAAAAACACGAACTTCGATACAAACGGCAGCGACGGGGGAAAAAGATAAAAAGAAATTGTTCAATGGCCTGTGATACGACGTTTATTCATGTTATCCAACGCTAATGTAATTGTTCGGCAACTTATTCATTTCGTGGAGTTTTCGTTGTTCTTTTTGGTAGAAACGATGGACTTTTCGACGGTGAATTATCGTCGCGTGGTTAACGCTCGTGATGATTTGATGATTTTCGATGGGTGTCGCGTATTCATAGCGGATTCACGATGCGGTTACGATGAATTTCGTGATTTTGAGGTTATTGTTTGGAAAATATATAATTTCGAAGTCGCAGCTATCGTTGGAAAAAAATTTCGAACTTTTCGATGAAAAATTATCGATTTTTTTTTTATTTGATAAATTTGCGAAACAATTCGAAACGAACGAAGTTACCGAAATTCGATTATTTTCGTATAAATTAAATCGTAAAAACGTATAAATCATTCGATATTATGAATTGTATAAAATTGAAAAATAAATTTTATTATTTTTTATTTTTATGTAATCGATATAATTCAACAACTTTTGTCGAAGTTCCATTGCGTAAAGCGTAAAGAAACGTTAAGGGAAATACGGGTTTTTTTTGCGCTTCATATACTCCCGAAGGATAAAAGGATTTTCCGCGAAAGCCTACGAGAGTCCTCTCTCGAGTTTCGGCGAACGCGGATCGCGAGAGAGAAATTGAAAGAATAACTAAACCCGAGTGAGATTCGCCGCCGAGACTTTGTCCTCTGTGAAATGTGTTATCGTCCGACTCAATTCGTGAAACGAGTTGAGCCCTCGTGACGGAGAAACATTCGAGACGTACATAAGATATAAAAAGTTTCGTGCAATAAGCAAAGTGCACACCGATCGTGAAAATTGAATTGTAAGAATTCGAGTGAAACTTACAGATGCAGCTGGCGGTCGCACGAGACGGCGATCCTATCAATAAAGATCGCCGCCGCCTCGTAAATCCCGACAATTTTATCCGAAAAAAAAAAAAAAAAAAAAAAAAAAAAAAAAAAAAAAAATTCTCAATTAAAAAATTACGTATAAATTTCGAAGCTCATTAAAAAAAAACCTCTAACTAATAGAAGGCATCCAAACTTTTCTACAAACACCGTATAAACCACATTTCCGGAGTGAAAAAGTCGAAAAAACAATATCGCGATGTTTATAACCTCCAAACTTCGATGTATCCATGCATTGTGTATTTTATCGTATTTGCTTCAGCAACGAACTTGAAAAATAAAATAATTGTTTCGTTCTCGAGAGTGTTGTTTGCTTGAATTTATAATTGGATAATGTTAGCAATATATTTATCGTTTCGTTGCGCGGAATGTCATTCTCGTAGATCGTAGTTACGCGCGAGCGTTTGTGTGTCCGCCTCGTGTACCCGTCGTCGTTTCAGTCAGTTTAACGCGTATCGAATCGCTGGAAGAGCTGACAATATTGCCGCCCTTATGTATAGTATACACGGAAGAACTCCCCTCTCGCACCCCCCCCCCCCCCCCCCCTCGTTGCCAAATGTAAACGCGAATGGCACAGAGCAAAAGTCTCTCTGTCTCTTTCTATCTCTCGAGTACCACTTCGATGTATTCTATACCTCGAAAGTTCGTCGTTCCGGACCTCTTCTCCGGTTTGGACATGGCGCGTTAGTCACGGAAAGCCTATTTCGCGATAAATTACTTTACCAGCGGACGGGTGGATGCGTTTTTTTTTTTTTTTTTTTTCTCTCTCTCTACCGTTTTATCGTATACGCTTTCGGCGACGTCACACGAGAAAAAAACTACCGAACTCACTCGATCGAATGATACTTCAACTCGGTCAAAGGGTTTTATCCCTTTCAAACCTCCTTTCGCTTCACGCTATGTTTTCTCAGTAAAAATGTCATTAAAAAATGACTCACGAGGGAGAAATTCTTTTTGAACACAACTACCGGACACAAGAGTTCGAACTTTTGGTACGAAGTAACATTAATTTTTCACGCGACCCCCGTGTACGCGACGAAAGAAATTCGAAATTTTCGTATTAAATTAATCGAAAAAATCACCGAAATTTTTTTTTTCATCATTTATTATATATCGAATGTAAAAGTTTCGATAGTTTGATACGAAGTATTCGGGAATATATTTTGTATTATAATTATCTCAAATTAACGATTTCATCGCCGCGGAGATAGAGTTCGGAAAGGAACAATAGTACGAAGTTGAATAGTCAATCGCAGAGACCTGCTGTAACGAATCTTCAACACTCAACACTGTATAGTTAGTTCGAATATATAGTTAATGCAATATCCTGCCACGCGACCGCACGTGACGTTGTAAATATTTTTCCGTAACACAATTTCGCGTACCGCGCGACGTGAGTCGTAACTTACTTACTACACTGAATAAGCCCGCCGGACGCGAACATTGTGAGTTGCGTTTACGGCGTTCCGTGTTGTGGGAAGGGTGACAATGAACTTTCACACACGGACACGTTCGAAAAATAAAAAATAAAAATTTATCTTTCCTTTCATCGCAACGAACATTGTCGACGGTTAGTAACATTTTGGAGGCGACAATAAAGGTTACGTTACGATGTGATTGGACGAAACGTCTTTTTCGTTCGGACGCAAAAACGATCGCGTAAGGAAAATACTTTCGACGAAAAAAAAAAAAAAAAAAAAAAAAAATTAACCTATAAATACGTTCGCGATGTATCGTAGTTCGATCTTTATGGACGGTAAAATCTCTTGAATTATGGGGATCGAGCGGTGCGACATACGTTCGCTCACGAATGCATTTCGACCTCTCGACCGCGTCGGGACTCGTGTTTACATAGGCAACGACAATTCGGTTTCGCGTTGAAAATCTAGACTACCGTCGTGTAATCCGACGATATATGAGTCTAATTTGTAACTTGTAATCTCTTCGCAAATGGTGTCGATTCGAATAACTCAGAATTACGAGACGGCGAAAACCGTTGCAATGTCAATCGAGGGAAATATCAAATTTTCTATCGATATGCGCATTAAATGAGCTCTATATTACGATAAATGTCGTACAGTGTGTGAGAAGTATCGAAATAATAATGGCGCTATCGCATTCGTAGTTGCAAAACATTTTTCCCCGTTATTATCGAATTTAAACAATATAAGTTGATCGATCAATTTTTAGGTTAAAAATCGAATTTCATTGCGACAAAACAATAAATAGTTTCGATTAACAGCGAAAGGTTCAAACGCACGATTTAATGAAGATTGAACGAAAAAAAAAAACCGATATCGATAATTATTTGAGTAATTCGAAGGTTATAGATAAGTCGTGAGTATCCATACCGGAATTTTCATAACGATCACCTCTGTATACAAGCGAAATGATCCTTCCCTGTCGGATTACGTTCGATTATCGCTCGCTTCGGGTTTTCCGAAAAAGAGCAAAAATTGTGCATTAGCATAAGCGGATTAGGTATACGAGGCTCGTGTCGCGACGACAGCTGGATTCTCGATCTATCGAAAACCCATCTGTATCGGTCATAGACCAGAGATTTTGATCCTATAAATACCGAAATTATCGGGGGTTCGCAACATATATTCTAAAGGTAGGGAAACTCGGAATTCAACGAAAGGGGGACGCCGCTCGGGTCTTAATAAACAAGAACGCCACGCGCCTTTATTCGAAGTGCGCAACGAATCTTTCACGTGTCTGTCGTCTCATAGAGAATATGCTTGAATAACCCTCATGTGCTACGTCGCGAAATAAAAATATCAGCAAACGAAAAAAAAAAGACGAGCAACTCATTCTATTCGTGAAGAATTCATAACGTTTGCTGGAAGTAATGAAAACAAAAGTATAATGGCGCTCGAGCAGCCATTTGGCTCGATAAACAACGCTAACAATGAATAATGTTCTCAAGACAAATGCCTACTTCATTAAATCGCGTGTTTGAATTACTTTCGATTACAAACATATAACTGTATCCATAAAAAACATTGATATACGAAGTCTCAAATAACTCACATTTTCTAGCATCGAAAGTAACGAAAAGTGGCTTTGTCCACCTCGTGCCATGTCTCGGCCGCCTCGGCCGACATCTAACAAACTTACACATCGCGGCAACTCTCCGAGTTTTATTCTGGCGATTTGCACTGTTCTTTATTTATTTTTCATTCAATTACGGGACGGGATTAAAAACGAGGGAGAAAAATGGGATCTACCGCGTTTCCGACACGCGGAGCATTCTTACGACGAGAATCCAAACGACACGGCACGGTCTACCGACGTTCGGCAACTGATCGTACGAGGAAATGTTGCGCAGAATCCGTGTGCGCATCGTCTCGATAATCGATTGTCGCGTATGTGCTTACTGCTGGCACGTTCGGAATTCCAGTTATAAAGTCCTCCTCCTCACCACCACGACGAGGCGAGTCGCGATGTACCGGGCCGATTCATTGGTCGATTGATATTTTCGCTTTCTGTGATGTGTCGAACGAGCGCGCTCGTTACACAAAAAAAAGATTGGCAGCGCGGTTGCCACTCGTCTGTATTCCGCTGTTTCCACGCAGAAAAGACTGGGGGGCTGCCCAGGAGCCCAGGACAGGAAATCCCGGGACTACTTGGTTCAGGTTTATTCATTACAGTGAGGCAATACACGACGACGACGTGACGATAAGACACGGCGGAAGGCGCAGTATCGCTGGATACACGATAGCGTGAACACTCCCATTTCGTCTACTCAACGTGGCAGAGTGCTTATAAAAAAAGGTACGTGTAATAAAAAAAACGACAAAAGGAAGACGATTGTTTTTTTATCGATAATTTAACCGGCTCGTGGTACAGCAATATGGCTTCCCCGAGCCAAAATGTTACAACGCCGGATGGCGACGTTACGTCGAAACCCAACGATCGTTCATCGAAACCCAACGATCGTTCGTCGAAACCCAACGATCGTTTGTGGAAATCCGCCGATCGCTCGTCGAAACCCGACGACCGTTTGTCGAAATCCGCCGATCGTTCGTCGAAACCCGACGACCGTTCGTGGCGATCCGACAATCGTTCGCTGAGACCCGACGTCCGTTCGTCGAGACCCGACGCCCGTTCATGGCGATCCGACGTCCGTTCGACGAAACCCGACGTTCGTTTTCCGAAACCCACTGACAACCGTTCGTCGAAACCCAATGACAACCGTTCGTCGAAACCCAATGACAACCGTTCGTCGAAACCCAATGACAACCGTTCATCAAGACCCGGTGACCCACCGGTCGATCGTCACGTCAAAATGATCCCAAAGTCAAGGATCGTTGGCTACTACAGCATTGATGGTGATAGAAAATTTTTGAACAACGCATCGCGATTGTTGTATTACAATCCACCGGACAGCATGAAAGCTTATAGCGACATAAATCGAGGAGTTCACTTGGATCTCAACGAAGGAGCGGATCTCGCAGTTCGCAGAAAAGCATCATTCATGGATGAGGGTATCGATCTTCTCTTGCAATGGATCAAAACCAATAACTCTAAAATCAGAGCTCCCGCCGAATCCGGCAAATGGTAAATTCTATGAAATAATTTCATCGATATTGAGAAATCGTCATTTACAAAATTATCGTCACAGATTTGCGTTATCGATTTTTTACCTCCTTTCGCAGGATAAGACCAAAATTTGTAAGCAGCCGAGGAACTTTGGGTAGACTACTGACGAGGAGAGTTACATCCAACGAGGATTGGATATTGTGTGCCGCCAAATGGAAGGGAACGATATATTTATGCACCGACAAAAAATCCAAAAAAGGCGAATTGGAGGACAAACAACAAATAAGATTCGGCTCTTGGGGACACAAATTTGAACAATACATTTTGTCGAGTATAAAAATTTTCTTCAAAAACTTTTTTTTTTTTTTTAATTTATTTATTTTACGAAAAAAATCGTCATAAATATATACACTTTTAATAAAATGAAAAATGAATAATAATAATAATATCGATAACAATTTACGTATAATACAGATGCAGATGATATACATTATGTTTTGCTGCTTTCGTAAATATAGAAAAAATATAAATCGCATTTTTACGTTTCAGAATCCCCCGACAAACTTCCCGACACTACGAAGCCGGTAATTGAGACGGAAGAGTTCCGCTGCGTTTACGAACGCAACATCGGCGGTCACTCGGTGATGTTTTGTTCCGTAATTAAAGGGGTGGAATCCGAAAAGCCGTTAAGGGAACCTTTGCCATTCGATAAACTAAATTTTATCGAGTTAAAGACGAACCGAATAATCGAACATTCCGGACAGGAAAAAACATTTCAGAGATATAAATTAGTGAAATGGTGGGCGGCGTGTTTTTTGACGAATACCGAATATGTACTTTGCGGCTTCAGAGACGAATCCGGTGTCGTAAATGTACTGAATCTTTATCACATCGATAAAATCATCAAACAGGGAGAGGTAATTTTTTTTTTTTTTTTTTTTTTTTTTTCAAATATCGTATTTTCGTGAAATATTGCATTTCTATAACACGACAATTATATCGAAATTTTACGTTTCTCGTTACAGCGATATTGGAAACCCGGATATTGCGTGAATGACTGCAAATCGTTTCTCACGAAAATCGAGGAAACCGTCGTTCGCGATTGCACCGAAAGTATTTATAAATTCGAAAAAAAGTCTAACGGAGAGATAGACATCAAGGAACTGCCGGCTTCGTCCGAATACACTTTTCTTCCGTCGTCGTTTTTGGAGGCGTCGGGATAACAGATTCACGTTGAAATGAATCTAATAAAATCGTTCGGATTCCTAAAATAATATTTTCATTATATTTCTTTATTTCTATACATTGTAAACTCGTGATACAGGTATCACATTAATTATTCGTTATTACAAAAAATCTATTTTAAAAACATTTTATATTATAAATTTATGTAATCTATACGCACGATAATGTGCAATGATATTAATAAAATTATGAAATAAAAATTTTTATGCTGAATGTCTCGTATTTTTATTAAAAAAAATTATCGCCGAAAACAACGGAAATATATTCGATTTCGCGAGTTTTCAAAAAAAAAAAAAAAATTCATAGAGTCGAATTAACGAGTTTCGCGTTGCGTTGTTGCGAAATTACGAGAGAATGAATTTCCATTTGATTAATTATTTCATCATTCTTCGTTAGCATTATCACAACGTGTATTGTGCACTACGCGAGTATTTTGCGTATTGTTTCACTCTGAACGCATTCAGTGCAATTTTATCCAGCAGTCCGACAAGTTAGATCTCTGCGGCGCGTGGTAACTTTCCAAGCGAAGTAGTAATTTCCAGAACTCCAGAAGTGACGGGTTATATAACGATTTCTCAATTTCACAAACATATCGTCGACAAAGTGACAAAGTTTCGATTCTCCTCGACGATAAACAAAGAAAATTCGTTGAATTTCTCGCGACTACGTGTTTTCTACGAGTTCGCGAAAGGTTAGTATTTGTTGGAATTAAACGCGTCGAAAAATCGTATTTCTCGACTATTCCACATCGCTCGACGCGAACACCAAAGCGAAACAAGCGAAATGTATAATTGACGTTTTTGTTTATCGTCAGTAATTCGCACGAATTAACGGGGACGTCGGCTCCAGGATCGCTGAGAGGATCGATCGAAAAATATTCGTAAATCATTCTCGTCGGAGATATGGCGGTGAGCCATACGCCGAGTTCCCCGTCAGAGTTAAGCTTTCCAGGAGTCGACAAATGGGGTTATACGCACGTGAAGGTCGTAAAGTTCAGCTACATGTGGACGATAAGTAATTTTACCTTTTGCCGCGAGGAGATGGGGGAGATATTGAAATCGCCGATATTCGACGCCGGTACGAACGATGAGCTGAAGTGGCGTTTGGAACTTTACCCGAAGGGACACGGCGAGGATAGCAAAGATTATCTCTCGATATTTCTGAGTCTCGTTGCTTGCAACGGTACCGAAGTAACGGCGAAATTTAAATTTTCGATATTAAACGGCAAAGAAAAAAAGACGAATCCAATGGAGATACAGCGTCCGCACACATTCATACGCGGTAAATCGAGCGAATCTCACGGTTACACGAAATTTATGAATCGCGATTTTTTGCTTGACGAGGAAAACGAATTATTGCCGAATGACAATTTAACGATATTCTGCGACGTTAGTATCGTCGGGGACGTTGTAAATGTATCGGGAAAAAATGATCGTAAAACAGTTCAATTCGATATACCCGATTGTTCGATACTCGACGAACTCGGAATTTTGTTCGCATCCGAAAAATTAAGTGACGTCACGCTAACCGCGTGCGGAAAAGAATTTCGCGCTCATAAAGCTATACTTTCGGCTCGAAGTCCCGTATTCGCAGCGATGTTTGAACACGAAATGGCGGAACAAATGGAAAATCGCGTCGATATATCGGATATGGAAGACGCGGTTCTCAATGAAATGTTGCAATTTATTTACACCGGTAAAGCGGAAAATCTCGATAAAATGGCCGATCATCTACTCGCCGCAGCTGACAAATACGCACTCGAGAGGCTTAAAGTAATGTGCGAACAGGCGCTCTGCACGAGTCTTACCGTCGTGAACGCGGCCGATGTTCTGATACTCGCAGATCTTCACAGCGCTAAGCAACTGAAAGCTCAGACGATACAATTCATCAATATGCACACTACCGACGTAATGAATACCATTGGATTCAAATCGATGATCAATACTAATCCGAACTTAATAGCCGAAGCATTGCGCGCTTTGGCGACGAGAAAAAACAGCGATACCGATGTTTATTTCGATATCGAGCAGAGAACATCGCAATTACATATCTGACACAGCGACGCACGCGGTATTGTCGACGAATGTCGAACAACTAAATATTTCATCTCCTGAAGCGGTGGTGGAATTTCACATCGATAGAAAAAGATCGCAAATTATTGCGACGACTTTGGGGGACGATGACGGGAACGTTATGAATTAAAAAAATCTTATCGATATATCTGTTACTGTGATATCAAACATTTTATTCGACATCGATTGTCAATAAATCAATTAACTCAATTTATTGTCGATATTTCTTTTGAATACCCAATCATTACGGATAAAAATTGTTTATATGTTTTTATTTTATTTATTATTCAATTATTAACAGCGTATCTTCGTGATTTAAGGTTAAGGCGTCACGTCGATTCTCGATTCCTCCAATTGCAAGTCGCGCTGTAAAAAACGAATAAATCATATAACATCGCAGTTTCTTCTGTGGTCTCGTGTTTTTCGATGGGATTACTTACAGTTTAGGGATATCTTTGACGTACAAAATTTGTCGCGATTCCCCTACGCGGTTATCTTCAACTTTGCATTTTTCAAGCCAAACTTTCGTTGGTTTTAGTAAAGTCGATTTTTTATCGGATTGTAGATCGATCCTCCGACGACAAGGGGCACTAAAATTCGACTTTTTCGATAGCAAAAGGGCTCTTCTTCTATTCAGAAACTCCTCGTCTTGACGTCTTCGAAATTTGAAGAAAAAAAAAAAATAACATCGAAACTTCGATCGACGCGAAAAATGGCCGATGCAACACGATAATGAATAATTACCTAAAGCATTTTATTAACTTCGCTGTTTTGGCTCTCGAATTACTACGATCCGAGTCGGCAACACTCGTCGCGGAGCTCGAAGTTCTACTTCGGCTTTTCATTTCTCTGTGAGTCTCGAGAGCGGATTTTACCTGTTCGGCTCTCGCTAATCGGCGGCTCTCTTTCCGCGTTTCGCGCTCTTCAATCGCCATTTTTGTTTTTTCCGCTTCCAATGATCGCGCGTTCTCTTTGTCGATTCGCCAACGCATCAACGATTCTTTTTTGTCGCACGCGGAAGGTTTTTTCTTTATTACGTAACGCGCAATAATCTTCGCGGGATTTTCTGCGAATTCGACTTCTTTGGCGACCGCGTCGCGATCGCATCTCATTTCGCTATCCGCTCTGTCAATCTTCGATTTTTTCTCCGTATCCTTCTTCTCGCGCCACTCTTTCACCATTTTTCGCTGTTTCTCACGCAATTCAAGATATATTTTGTACCACGCCTCGTGATTAACTATTCGTTCGGTCGTCATGTCGGGAAATTTTTTTTTTATCGCCTCCACCATCGCCGGTACGCCGCGCGTAGTTTTGCGAATTTTTAGAAAAAATAAGTGATCCTCTTCACTCCAATTTTCGGTATGACCTGTCAATGAATAATTAACCTATTCAATGACGAATTTGAATACAAAAATTACGAAAAATTTACCTGTTTTCGCTACCAAAGCATCGAAGTCCCGCAGACCGCTGTAATCGTGACAATCCGTAGAAACGGATTTTTTAATTTTCGAAGATTCTCTCGACGCGATTAACGGCCCCGAAGCGGAATTTCTCTTCTCGTATTTGTACAAAATTAAAAAAAATGAATGAAGTTCGCGATCCAATTCGATCTCCTCGTTCGTCAGCGGTTCCAAAACCGAATTTTCCTTATATTTCCGAATTTTTTCCGATAGCGCTATAAGTTTTTCTTTGAAGCTATCCACGTCTATGCAAAAATCGTCGATAATTTTACTGTTAAATCGATAAATAAGCCGATTTAAAATATTAAATTACCTATTTTTCGACCCTCGTGCAGAGCTCCAATTACCGACTTTATTGCTTTCAAGTCATTCGCGATATCTTCCACTGTCATTCGTAGCGAAATCGACCATTTTTTTCTAACAATAATACACCCCGCGATCTTTATTATTTAATCGAATATATAATTGAATTTTTTTTTTTTTTTTTTTTAATAGTTATTTTACCTTTCCGCTGCACACGAGTGTTTCTCGTTCCGCAAACCTCTCAATATTTCCGTTTCTAACTTTGCATTATCCAAATAATTTTCCAACGTTTTCTCGATAACCTCTTCCTGTTGCTTCAGTCTTATCAACGATTTTATGCATTCGGTTCTTTCGGAAGAACGCATTTTTTTTCTTCATCACCGTAATGTTGTTAACTATCGAACGCGGAGAACGAAAATTACTGAAAGTTATATTTCTATTATTAGATCGAAATTGCGTTGAAGAACTATAACGTCGAAGTTTTGTTCGTTCGTTCGTCCGCTTGTTATAACTCGCGTTTCCATAGAAATGCAGGTGTCTCCGTCTCCCTTTCGGGTGCAGCGATGCGTGACGCGTAAATACGCGATGATTAATATAGAAATCGATAAAATGTGTAAATTTTATTTAAATTTTTTTTTTTTAAATTTCTATATTTACGAAAAAAATGTTAATAAAACAACGAGAAAAATATTTAATAAATATATATAAACTTTATTCTCACTTTTTGGGGCGTTAAACAATGATATCCAAAGTTTGGCGAATCACTGGGACAGAGGAGGGGATATAAATGAATACAGTATATTACGCAATTTCAGTCACTAGTAATATGATTTTGAAGTAAATAACAATCGCCACATTCATCATTTCCACGACTATGCGATATATTTTTTTTTTTTTTTTTTTTTTTTTCGTTTTTGTGTATCTGATACACAAAAATGAAAAAAAAAAAAATGTTGGTAACAAAAATTAATCTTTGATATATATATCTCAATATATATATTTTTTTTCACAAATTTGTCGCCATCGACGCTAAAAACGTTTGAGAATTTTAATAATATCGTTGTACAGCAATGTTTTGGCGTCGCGACCCCAAAGATAATCGATGTGATTAAACTTCGCGTATTGTATCTTTCGTTTATCGATTACGTTCGGCAAAGCATCGGCGAGACTCTCCACATCCTGTTGTAAAAAAAAAAAAAAAAAAAAAAAAAAAAAAAAAAATTCAGGTCAATCGCATTAGTACAATCGAATTATTATCGACGTCGTCTTAAAACCTTTTTTTTTTTTTTTTGCCACTCACCGCCGGATGATTCATAAAGTCGTTTTCGCTGTGAAATATCGCTACGGGAACTTTAACTCTGTCGAGCGAATAATTCGGCGGCTCGGAATTACCGTAAAATTTCGTGTTCTTCGTTGCGCCGTAATCGAAATTACGAAATAATCCTGAAATTTGAAAAAAAAAAAAAAAAAAAAAAAAAAAATTATTTCGAAAAATTATCGATAATTCATTTTTTTTTTTTTTTATTTATTGGTAATTTTTTATATTTACCCGTTTGGATCGATTGACTGTAATGGATTATTTGTTTGGCCGATGCACCCGCCGGAAAATGTCCAAATATAACCGGTAGCATCGATTTATCCATCTGATCGCTTCCGAAACCAGCGACGAGATACAACCAACCGGAGCAAAAAGTTCGCGCGAATGTATCGGGAGCGTTTCTCATTATCGATCCGAGAGCATCAGCTTGCAATTTGTTACGCGGAAACCATTGATTTATATTGCAGTACGATTGCGCCCACTGAAACACGCTAAATCCATAAATATAAGATGAAATAATTAATGAAGCGAACGCAACGATATCGCGGAATGAAAGATTCACCTTCATTACAACGTGAAGCGGTACGACAACCTTCAGCAATGGACTTCGTTGATTTGCGAGAAAGGCGATCGGCGCGAGACAAACCATCGCGCGAACTTTTGCGTTGTACTCCGGACGTTCGCTCGCCATTACGAAAAATGCCGTCGTTCCCTGACTATAGCCGACGTAAAGAAGACTCGTCTGTTGGGTCTTTTCGAGAACGTAATCTATCATCGCCGGTACATCATGCATTCCCATCTCGTGCCAACTGCAACCAAAAATCTTCGTTAAGAATATGAAAAATATGAAAAAAAAAAAAAAAAAAAAATGTAATACTTTCCGACGAAAAAATTAATTTTACGGAATTAATAAAAGTTTGATGGATTTTTTATCGGATTTTTTTTTTTTTTTTTTTTTTTTTTTTTTCAACAGATATCTTATGTATTTGAGTTATTACATCGACGCGTTATTTTTTTTTTTTTTTTTATTAATGACTAAATTTTTTGAGAAAATATTTTGCTCACCTGAAATCCCAGAATTCTTTATCTCTCGTCGTGTACTTTTTGTGATATCGGGAATATCTGTTGCCTCTAACATTACCCAACCAAACGTCGTATCCTTCGTCGCACAGTGCATATGCTAAATATAAAAATTGAAGATAACATTTGTAAAAGAAGTGATAAGAATTTGGGAAGTGAGTAAAAAAAAAAAAAGGAAAAAAAAAAATTTTTTTGGGAAAAAATGGATTGTAAAATATAAATACCGAGAGCTTTTTTCGGCCCGAGAAGGACGAAATCTGCGGAACTCGATAGCAATCCGTGGAGTACGAAAACTGCCGGTTTCGACGGTTTTTCTTTAGCTTCATCGATTATACGCAATTGCGATATCGCGGGTATTTCGTTACAATTATTATTTATTGTTTCATTCGTTGAATTTTCTGTTATCGAATTATTTATTATTGGATTATTGGCAAAAGATTTTCCAATCGGCGCTGACGATTCTTGATCCGCAAACGGCGTGACGCGATGTAATTCCAGTCGGTAACCATCGTCCGTCCAGACATAGTGAGTTTCAGCGCGGTAACCGTGTGCATCTATGAGTTCAGGCTGTAAAATAAATTTTTCAATGATTTAGCGATTTTATTTTCGAAAGAAAACATTTTGCGCAAAATCTATTATTTTTTACGTAATTCTTTTAAAAAAATCGTAATTTTTTTTTTTACCGCGTAAAAATGATTTATTACGCAACGAAACTTTAATTTATTATAGGAAAGTTTGAGAAAAAAAAAGTCGATTGTTGAACTAAAAAAACAATTGAAAAATCAAACTTTTTCTTTCGATCATTTTGATAAATTTTTTTTTTCAATGTAAACAGCCAACTTGAATATATGTCGTAAAGTTGGCAATGACCTTTGACACGACAGTAATAGAGGGGAAATGTGAATGATTCACATATTGCTTACAATGTACATTAATCAATGATAATGTCGAACGCGAAAAAAAAAACATCATATTTTCCCAATGACGTCAATACCGTTTTTGCAAAGGCAACCTTTGTTGATCGACTTGCGTTGTTGTTCTCACTTTTGACGTATCGATATATCTTGTCTTCGGAATGCTTCGTATTTGACGTTTGTAATTTATCGTACTTGCGATTTAAATGTTTTTTTTCTGTCAATACGATTTCATTAAAGTAGTTATGCCGGCAAAACTAGTAACAAATTCGACGATAATAACACGGCAAAGGGGGCAATGAATAAACGTTCGATCGCATTATACATATTATCATTATTATGAGCTCCGAACTATCGTAAATACTTCGAATTGTTTTTGTTTCGGAGTGTTCATTGATATGATAAGCCACTCAATAAAAAAAGGAAAAGTTTCTTATCTTATCGCGAGTACGGATGTTGGTAATAATATATACGGAAATTCGTCGTCTCGAACGATGAGTACATATCGAAATATATCGCAGTGACCGATAATCGCCGACAAAAAGAGACCGTATAAAGTTTCGTATTTTCGCGTCGATGTATTATCGCGTAGTTTTTTTTTCTTTTGTCAATAGCAAAATGTATGCCAGTGTTTCATTGCCTTAAGAGATAAGGGTAATATGTTTTTATTCAGTCGTTGAGGAAGGTCGGCACGGAAGAAAGTTCGTTGTCCGGTTTTGACGCGAATCCGCGCGATTTACTCCAATAACACGATTTCGCTTAGTTTAGATGAAAAATACTTTTTTTTCCATATTCACGTGAATATTCTCCGATATTACAATAATAAATAATGTACACTTTAAACCCCGGAATGTATTGTTTACTCGTGCGTAACGCGCGATTAGTTCGTAAGTTTTGTTTTTCTCCGTTCATATCGCAATAACGTGAGTTATGGAGGTTAGACAATGCGTGGGCTGTGACATGCGCGGGCATACCGTTAGAGCGCGCGTGAAGTAATATCCATAATCTGTTGTCTCGATTTTCATGTATGGGATAAATTATTACACATAAAATTACACAATTATCGCGAATCTTTATTACAAAATGAGACTTTCATTCTAAACACGTAAAACACTCGAAAAAAAATTGACGCGTCGCATGTAAACGCGCGAATTTCGATGTTTGTTTAACTCTCAACGGTGACGCATGCTTCGCGTCAATTCGGCATAGCCTCGTGCAATCGCGTTATTGAATCGACCCTCAAACTCCAGACAAAACATCTATATCACAACAAAAAAAATATATTACTCACCGTTGTCATGTGAACCGCATCAATATTCTCAATTTTGTTCATTTCACGACCAGCGTTTTATCGACGACTTTCCTTTATAATATTTTTCCACGCAAATTAACGATTTTTTTTCCACCTTATCTTTTATTTACAACATAAATCGAAAGAAACTTTTTTCTCTTGGACTATGAACTATAGTATTGTTTTAAATTTTTTTTATTTTATTCGAAAATCTTTTTTTCACAGCCGCGAATGCTCGCGCGATCGTTATTGTAACTTTCTAAATGCGAGCTGAAAAAAAAAAAAATTCTGTCCCTCTCTCGCCGGAGACACAGATCACTCTTTCACTTTATTACGATGTTCCACTGCTCGGAGAAGTTAACGTGAAATGTCAGTTTCGCCAAGTTGATCACATAGCGGATTAAATTTTACATTTTATTATTATCGTTGTTAAATCATCGAAACTTCGTGGGGTTATGGAGAAATATTGAATTTATCGAAGTTTTGTTTTACGCGTTGCGCGTCAACTGAATATTCGGAGCTCCGGTGATGTTTCCTTTTTACGTTATTAGGTCGTGTTGCGTATGTGTATCGCAAGATTGGCAGGTTTTTGTTTATTCGCTTGTGCAAATGTTGTAATCACCGTTGCCGTTTCTATACGTTCACCCGAACGCCCGAATCACTACTGGAGTGTCGATCGCTAGTAGAGAGGTCTAAACCGACTCCCGTAGGCTTCTCGGAGACCAGGAGTTTGACAGACGCGCGCAACTCCGATGCTTCGCAGTGGTGGGGGGTGCAGCATTTTTTCGCTTCCTCGCTTCCTCTGTATCCCATAGACGCGCGATTCCCCTCTCCGCTGCTGCGTATTTATGCGTAAGTCCGCTTCACACCATCGAAAAAAATTACGCCGCATTAAATGATCTTATAAACCCGACTTCAGCTCCAACAATTTTTTTTTTTCACACGCTGATAAATCAAAAGAAATTCTTTCGAATACCTCCTTAATAGAAATTTTGTTCATTTATAAAAAAAAAAGATCGACTCCAAAATGTCGAAGGGCTCATGAAAAATCGAGTTTTCTTTCGGCTTTGTGTAAACCTGTGTCGGAAAAAAATCTGAAATTTTTTCGTTCGAACATCGCGTCTAATGGGGCGCGAGGTTGCCGTTGAGAAATGCGCATTAGGAGTTTCTCAGAAACTCGCCCCCTAATTTTTGAGGCCGCGCGAGTGAAACAAAACTTCCAGACATAAATAACGTCTTGTCTCGTTCTCGTTCGGGGTCTGTGGTCTGTCTCTCGGGCACTACCTGCCCCCGTGACTACGGGTACCGCTCACCATTATCCCCGCTCTTCCTTCGCGCAGGTGACGCGTATCATAAAATACCGCATAGTTAACAGCTATTCTCTCGTGTGCACAGTGCTTCTCACGCAGTGCGTGTGATATCATAATGGATTCTTCTTTAGTAGAGCACATCCCTGCCACTCGCTATTACAAAGGCCAATAATTTAAATTACTACCGTATACGTCACACTCCCGTGCGGAAGCGAATAACAATGCGCCAAGTCGAATGTACGAACTAATCGATTTTATCTATATCGCTTTAATCTCAATCTCCAAATCTATTAGAATTTGATTTTTGCCCACAACATTTACACAGGTTATAGATTAGGTATCATACGCCCGATTTATCATTTTATTGATCCGTAAGAAACTCGACATAGTTTATGTTAACCTTTGTAGTCATGCAACAGTCCAACATTTCCGTTGAAAATTATTATATTTTTCGCGGCTTAGTCTCGATCTTACTGACGAATCTTTCGACGCTGTTTTACGTCGCAATTATCCAACAACGAAATCATCTGCATTGCGGATGAACGCGAAGCGTTATGCGAACGCGTCTCGCGACCTTGAAAGTTTCACTCGTTCTTTTTCATAATGCCGATCCTATATCCATCGACCGTTTATACGTCATAGCTGAACTTTTTTTTTTCATCGTTTCTTTCAACGGCACTATCGAAATAATTATGTTTTTAAGTATACGACGGGCGTTTCTCGCCATTGAAGAGCAATAATTGATCATTGTTTTTTTTTTCGAGGTTAGAATCCCGCGAAATTATTGAACAGTTGAAATCACCTTCGGGGGATGGGAAAGGGAGGGGAGGGGGAAGACTTGTTGTGATATAAACAGCTGATGCTAATTAGGCTTCACTTCCGCCAGTAATATTCCTGTCTGACACTCGAAACAATTCAATACTCGGGTTACGCATTGAACTCTCGCAATTTCCTCGTCCCGATAATAAATTAATAAATATGCAAAGTCAGAATTAATCGATGCAAAGATATGTCTTACGCTCTGTAGTCACTTCTATCGTCTATTTTCGTAGTTTTTTCGTCTCTAATGTATTGTTCTTTTTTGTCTTTCTAATTTTTTTTTTTTTTTCATATCTCGCTACCGATACTCAATGACGTGCGACGTTTACGTTAAAGTAAAAAAAATATTTAAAAAATCGCAATAATATTATTGACAGACGGGAATAATCATGTAAACGGAAAATTTATTTATTTTTTATTCAGTCGACCGAACAATATCGTCGTGTGTCTCGTCTCCGTCAATATCTTCGATAGGACTTTTGACGAGTATATTTCGCGTTACAGAATTTTTTTTTTTTCTGAATAAAATCTACATAATCGTGAGCTATTCGCGATCTCACCTCTTGTCAACCTTAACGTCGACGATTGATCGCTGTAAATATACACTGCATATCAGCGAGAATCGGCGTTCGTACTCCGTCCGCCATGTTGTTTTTTTTCTCATCGCGGTAAATTTCTTAAACTCGTCGTTTTTTTTTTTTTTTTTTTTTTTCATTTTCATTTTCATCTACACGATAAAACGGCACGTTGAAAAAATGATGACTACCAATTAAACACAATCATCACGACCAGAGTATTGCGAATTGGAACTATTATTTCGTTTTTTTTTTTTTTTTTTTTTTTTTTCCCCGATTTTTTTCCAATAAATCGCCGTAGAATTCGAATGTTTCCCACATTGATACATTTTTTTTTTCATGTTTCGATTTAGGAACGTATTGTTGTTCGATTCTTCGTATAGCGAATTATTATTTTTTTCATTAAACGTAATTGTAGATTGAACTCTTACCGTTCTACGAGTTTTTTTTGGTCAGAGACCTATGTCTCGACGATTCTCCGATAATAATAGTAACGTTAATAATGATGACGCGAATCCGGTAATTGTGTTTACGCGCACTGGAGGGACGACGTAAGTTTTTTGTTTTTTTTTTTTTTCGTTTAGTCGGTTTAGTTACACGTCTATCAACGTTTCGGATGTTTGGCAGCGTTATTTTTTCTTTTTTTTTTTTTTCTTTTTTTCAGTACTTTCGACGTTATCGACGACATATGTCAGTGAATATCTTATTACGTAATCGTTAATTATCATTTGGCCGAACGCCGCGGGTACGTATTATCGTCGTGAAAACGCGTCCCAATGATCCACCACCGATGATGAATTTAAAAAAATTCACTACGAGAAAGAAAATAATATTGCGCATTTTTTTTTTTTTTTTTTTTTTTTTTTTTTTTTTTCAATTTTGATATCTGTCTTTCGCTACAAATCGATGTTTTGGCTAATGGACTAAAAAAATCGAAAAAAATAAAATGAAAAATGCAAAAAAAAAAAACATCGTTAACTACAACGCGATCGATCGATAAATCGCCTATCGCTTTATATACAGTGTTCGAAAAATTCGTAAAAAAAAAAAAAAAAAAAAAAAAAAATTCTACGAATGTTATGATTCAAAAACTAAGCGAAACATTTCCTCTTTAATTTCTTTTTCTCGAGTGCCACAGCTTCCAATATACATGCGGATGTAAACATTCGGCCGTCGAGAGCTCTCGAGCGCTCGGAGGATCCATTAGCGAAGTTCCCGTCTCTACAATATTTTCAAAACTTCGCTTAATTTTCATTCCCATAGAAATTCACGGAATTTTCACTGAAAGAAGTTTCAAAAAAATGATTTATATCTTCGAATTCCACGTAATATATATCCTCAATAATTTTAGTCATCACACGCGCGCCGAATGAACTTCGAAAGAGTTCATCGGAACTCATTGTCTCGTATACACAAAAAAAAAAAAAAGAATAATTTCTTTTCTTTCTTTTCATTATTCTTCGTTACATAATGTATTCGAATGTCCGACGAAAAACGTGAGATAAGAAACGAATCTTCTCGCGTTCTCTAATATTTCATCGTTGCGCTTTTTCTTCTCTTGCGTCACACTGTATTCATTATAATCTCTCGTTGCCGATGAGACTCGCTGTCTCCTCGGAATTATTATTATTATAATTTTTTTTTTTTTTTTTTTTTTTTTCGTTCGTTCTCTTCGCTCGCAGACAGCGCGAGTTTTTTTTTTTCGTTCCAAACACGTCGAAACGATTGATCGTTGAACTTCGCACGGTTTCGGTCATTGGCTTCCCGGTTGTGTCTTCATAGCACGTAAAAGATCCAATAGACCGCGTTGAATAGCATAAAACTCACGGGAAATATTATTCTCGAGTATTTATCGATTACATTGACATCCTTGATCTTCGGCATCGAGGCACGCAGTACGGATGCTCCTCGACGAATCGCGTGCAAAACCTATTGCGAGCGGTTAACAAAGCAAAGAAAAAAAAAAAAAATTATTAGATTTTTTTTTCGTTTTTTTTTTCGAGGGGAGAAAGAGAGAGAGAAAGAAAGAGAGAAAGAGAGAGAGAAAGAGAAGAGAAGAGATATGTAAAAATTTTCCGAAACTCCGTCGATGCCGTAACGCGCAGATTGGCAAAAGTTCGGATAACTGTCTGACGTCCGGAGTGGCATAACGTCGCAGCCGCAGACTTTGCTCGCGTTTAGTCACTCGACAAGATTGTACCCTTTGAATCACTGCGTTTTTTTTTACAACCGCTTAACATCGGAATGACGAATCGTGTTAAAGATATCGAGCGCTCGATATTACGAGAAAAACGCGAAAATAATTGTAAACACGAAGAAAAAAAAATTTTATCAAAGTTAACGACGAAAAAGAATTAACTATCGAAATTATCGAGTTAAGTACGCGAAACGATTTTACCCTTTGAATCGCTCCGTTTTTTTTTACAACCGCTTAACATCGGAATGACGAATCGTGTTAAAGATATCGAGCGCTCGATATCACGAGAAAAACGCGAAAATAATTATAAACACGAAGAAAATAAAATTTTTATCAAAGTTAACGACGAAAAAGAATTAACTATTGAAATTATCGAGTTAAGTTCGCGAAATGATTTTACCCTCTGAATCGCTCCGTTTTTTTTTTACAACCGTTTAACATCGGAATGACGAATCGTGTTAAAGATATCGAGCGCTCGATATTACGAGAAAAACGCGAAAATAATCGTAAACACGAAGAAAATAAAATTTTTATCAAAGTTAACGACGAAAAAGAATTAACTATCGAAATTATCGAGTTAAGTACGCGAAATGATTTTACCCTTTGAATCGCTCCGTTTTTTTTTACAACCGCTTAACATCGGAATGACGAATCGTGTTAAAGATATCGAGCGCTCGATATTACGAGAAAAACGCGAAAATAATTATAAATACGAAGAAAAAAAAAATGTTATCAAAGTTAACGACGAAAAAGAATTAACTATCGAAATTATCGATTTAAGTTCGCGCGAACCTCGAATCATCTTATAGCGCCGGAAATTCGATTTTAGTAATAAAATGAAAAAAAAAAAAAAAGAAAAAATGAAACCTTTGGTTTATGTTGTTTCGGTCCGCGATATCTCAGTCCGGTGTTTCTTCCGTGTGTATTGTAACCGGCGGTCCGTGCGATTCTGAAACTCGGTGGAAATTTTGCGGGATCGTGCGGTTGATCGATGCCGCGTCCGATAGTTCCCGGTGTACCGGAACCGCTCGCCAAACCGGATCTGCTTCTTATACTCGGCAACGGTGACATTCGCAGATCCTGAAGTTCTATTATATCCGCATCGGTCGAACCGGGAAACGGTGAACTCGCTTTGCTTCCTGTTAAAAAAATGATTTAAAAAAATTCATAAAAATTCATAAAAATTACGAATATCGAAGAAACGAGATGACGACGACGCAAATTCATTTACCCGTTGCGATCGTCGGTGGTTTTTTCTCGTCTCCGTCCTTTTTCTTCGTCTTTTTTTTCGCTCGCGCACCCCAATACGTGTAATTCACAGCGGCGTATTCCAACAACGCGGCAAATACGAAGACGAAACACATGACGAGATAAATGTCGATTGCCTTTACGTAACTTATACGCGGCAAAGAGCTTCTCACACCGGTCGATATCGTCGTCATCGTTAGCACCGTTGTTATACCTGTAGAATACAAAACGGGGATATAGCGGCAAAATTATCGAAAAAAAATTCTGAAAAAAAAAAAAAAATTTTTTTGAAAATCAAAAATTAAAAAAAAAAAAATTTTTGAAAATCAAAAATTAAAAAAAAAAAAATCAAAAATTAAAAAAAAAAATCAAATCAAAAATAAAAAAAAAATCAAAAATAAAAAAAAATCACATCAAATCAAAATCAAATATTTTTTTTTCTAATCCGTGAAAAAGAAAAAAAAATACTTACCGAGAGCAACTCTCGCGCTGGTAGCTTCGTGATTTATCCAAAAACTGACCCAACTAAGCATCACGATTAGGATACTCGGTAGATAAGTTTGAAAAACGAAGTAACCGATATTCCTTTGGAGTTTAAAGCTCAACGAGAGCCTCTGATATATACCGGTCGCCAATGTCTCCTTACGATCGTTTGTCTCGTATCCGATTATCGTGAATTGCGGTAATTCAGCTTCTTCGACACCGCGAACCGGCGTTTCCTTCCAATACATCACCACGTCGAGTACCGTGTAACCGTCTGTATTAATCGATTAGAATCGATTAGTCGTCGTTATAGCAAATTTAATTTCTATTTGTCGCTTTGTTTGATTTTTTTTCGTGAAAAGAAAGGAAATTTGTAATTCTTGCAAATTTCGTTTAATTTTAATGAAACTAAAGTTCGATTAACGCAAACCGGAAGTTTCTAAATTACTCGCGTTTATTTATTTATTTTTTCGTGAAATAATTATCGATAGTTGGATTTTCATGTAACGAAAGCCGTTGAAATTCTTGTAACTTCCGTTTAATTTGAATAAAACTAAAGTTCGATTAACGCAAACCGGAAGTTTCTAAATTACTCGCGTTTATTTATTTATTTATTTTCGTTAAATTATTATCGATAGTTGAATTTTCATGTAACGAAAGCCGTTGAAATTCTTGCAACTTTCGTTTAATTTGAATAAAACTAAAGTTCGATTAACGCAAACCGGAAGTTTCTAAATTACTCGCAAAGGATAAGGATAGCAGGCGGAAGGAAAGGCAAAATCAGCAACGAGGTCAATCCTCGGGTCTCGTAATCCACCAACAACATCATAATTCTCAATCCTCTGAGTTTTCGAAGCATTGAGAATTTCGCTATACACACTAAGCTCGCGGCTCTCCGCTTCTCGAGGACTCGTCGAATCGTAATTCCGTCATAGATAGACGCGAGTAAACGAAATTCTGTGTATACAAATAGGCAAAACGCAATCAAATCAAAGATAAGACTACAAGAAGACTATTTCGACTTCCGATATACTATATACATCGCAACAATTTCTATTGTACATCGATGTAAATCGCCATTCAACGAATGCAAATTGCCGAATGTAATTACAACAATTTTACGAGAAAAAAAAAAAAAAAAAAAAAAAAAAAAAATTGGTCAATAAATATATTCATTAACTCGAAACGAAGAAATATAGAAATTACGATACTCACAGCTTTCGATCTCAACGGTACAGTTCTGCGAGTCCAGAGGGTAGTAATGGAGATCCATCATACACGCGAGTGTCGTGGTAAATCGCATTCCGTATGTCACCGAACCGTCTCCCGAGAGTCTTACCAGTTTGTTGCGTTCCGTTACGTCGTGAAGAAAGCTGAATATAAATAAAGACTCATTGATCGAAAAAAAAAAAAAAAAATTACAACTGTTGGTAAAGCCGATTAGGCGAAGCGAGCCGAGAGACTTCGTTCAAAGCGAACTATTTTGCATGAACCCCTGTTAACCCACATCCATACACATGAACCTCTATGCGAACTTCGCCCCCCCCCTTCCCCCTCCCGAGTACCCAACACGATCGATCGTTTTCCTTTCGGAGATAAGCAGAAGACTCGTCTCCTCACGTGACCCGATATAGAGGCGGATCCACGGGGGCGCGCAAGAAGGGACGATAAAATTACCCACTTTTCCATCCGTTTCGTCGTCTTCGGTGTGTATGTGTGCATTTTTCTCACCTGTTTTTATCGTTAGCGAAAAATGTGTCGGGTACCCATATCTTCTCGGCGAAATCCCCGCTAAGCGTGAGGACTTCTTCCTCGTGTGAAAATGCCAGTCTCTCGTCTTTCCAGTATTGATTCAAATACATCGTTATCGTGTAGTCCTGCAAGAAATTTTCATTTTTTTTTTCCCTCGACAAAATATCCGTATTAATTTTGTCTCGTGTCGGATGCTTGATAAAATCGAATTTTAAATATACGCCAACAGAGAGCTTAACGAGTTCGGGAATTTTTTTTTTTTTTTTTTTTTTTTTTTTAGGTTAACAAATTTTTATTGCGCGATTATTCGATGATAATAGTCTTCGGATCGTGTAAAAAAAAAATTTTAGATCCAATTATTAAAGATTGCAGGAGAAATATAATTTTTTTATTGAACAGAAAAATGGATATTCGAAACGGTTTTTTTTTTTTTTTTTTTTTTTTTTTTTTTCTGATAAAAAAAATAATCGACGATTTATGAAATTGATGAAGTCGCTAAATATGATTTTAAATTTTCGAGAATCGTATCGCCGAAAAGCAAATTATGTCTTTCGCATTACAATAGAGTACCGCGTCGGACTGATCGCTGTCCGAAATAAGTAGTTGTTCTTCTCTACTAGTCGCCTTGCCGCCAGATGGCAGAGAGGATAAACGCTTCGCGATCCTTTTCTCGCAAGTGGTCTGAACGCTATTCGTTTCGATATATAAGACGGAACGAGTTTATCATTCACTAAGGGAGTTCCTGGGCGACTTGTTGTGCTCTCGTGTTACCGGTACCGTGCCAATTGGCGAAGGAAGCTGTGTATAAGGATCCCGTGCGAATTTGCAAATGTTCTCGAATGGTGTTTACTTTGGTCCGTTGGTTGTTCACCTCAAAAAAAAGAATGGACTGTCCGGAACTCCCATATTTTTGTCGACTCGACTATAATCAACTTTTTTTTTTTCGTTTTAAACTAATTAATCTCAATTAAAAAAAAAAAAAAAAAAAATTCCCCATTCGGAAAAGTGAGAGAAATTTTTTTCTGAAATATAATGAAACGGAATGATTTCCGGGCGGTGTAACGCGCGATATCTCAACGATAATCAACTTTACTGTTTTTTTTTTTTTGTTCGTTCCGAACAAATTAAATTCGATATAAAAAAAAAAAAACACATTTTTCTGTTCGGAAAAGTGAGGGAAATTTTCTTCGGGAATATAATGAAACGGACTGATTTTTGTCCGACGTAACGCGCGATATCTCAACTTTATCATTTTTTTCTTTTTTTTTCGTTACGAACCAATTAACTTCAATAAAAAAAAAAAATAAAACAAAAATGTCCCCTTTAGAAAAATAAGGGTAACTTTCTTATTCGGGAATATAGTGAAACGGAATGATTTTTGGTCGCCGTTTTCGCGCAAATGGAAGTTATAGAAATTTTTCGATGTATTTATTATCGATTCGGTTGGATCGATTCCTCGGTGAGAATGAACTTCGCTCGGGATATGTGAGGGGTGTATTACGGGAGAGAAAAAAAAAAAAAAAAGAGGAAGAAGCGATCGAGGTCGAGAATGAAACGAGAGGACGAGAGGGGTATGTAGACTCTCGACTATCGAAGTTCCCCTGCCTCGGGGGCATCCTACGACAATGGTGGTTGGTCGGTGGATGCTGCTGTTGCTCGTGAGTTCTCGAGGACGATGACAACGGTAGGGAGGCGACGAAAGGTTTGAAATACTTTGGATATCTCTGGCGCACGGATATCGGATAGCAGTGGGCGAAAAACGTAAAAAAAAACACCTCTCACCTATAGTGAGAGGAAGCCGAACGGTATGTACGTCGACGTACGTGAGATAAATCACACGGAAACTTTAACTCCATTTTTTTTTTTTTTTTTTTTTTTTTTCGAATTAAAAATAAATTTGTTGCAACAATAATCATAGGGGTTGAAAATCGAAAAAATGAAAAAAAAAAAAAAAAAAAAAAAAAAAAACGACTCACCATATTTACTTCCGATATTGCGTCGAAACTGGCGATCGTGAGGTCCATACCGACCAGCAACGGTTCACCTGCAACAGAGCCGGGAAAAGTGAAACAAAAAAGGGGGTGAATTCAACGATTGATAGCCTCTCAATGATCCGTTTTCTGAATTCGTGAGAACGATGAAAAAAAATCGTTTTTGAAGGATGATAATGATTTTTATCGTTTTACGATGAAAAACAGCTGATTTTTTGTGGAATTTAATAAAAAATCGCAAGAATGTTTCATTTTGTTTTCGTTATTCGATAAATTTGAGTTTTACGATAAGGAATAATCCGTCGGATAGACAGAGACGATGGAACGCGGAGAGCGGGAAAAATGGGATTTTAAACCGGAAACTCATTTCTTCCCGGTAGTCGAGCCTTTCAATTAAAACCGCTTGATAATCCTGTCGTGCTGAATGGCGTGGAAAGTTCCATTAAGAGCGTTTCACGTCCGTCAGTCGAGTGTGTCGGTGATAAAAAAAAAAAAAAAAAAAAAAAAAAAAAATTGCAAAAAAAATTTTAATATCGTATTATCTACGAATTGCTTCATCGGCTTTGAATTTTCGGAAAAAAAACATAAATAAAAAAAAATCGTCGATGAGTGCAGAAAAATTAAATCTGAAATAAGATGTAAACAAAAAATACCCTTTTTCTTGTTTTTGATTGGATGCATTTTTTTTTTATATGCAGTGATAATTACGAAAAATAGAGCGGAAAAAATTGCCGCAAAAGATGTTTGCGAATGAGAAACTTCCGTTGAAAAAAATGATAAAAAATATCGTCGCGACTGTAGCGGAAACTTTTATATACGATGAAACGAGACACCAATTTAAAAAAATTTCTCGTCAGAAATAACGATGTCGTTGAGTAAAATTGCTGTTTTCCTAATCCTCAACACCGAGACAACTCGTCGAGTAATTGGTTATTTAAACGATACATTTTTCAATGTTACGAGAATAAAAAAAAATGTCGATATCTCATTCTACTCACCACCAAAATTCGGCCTCAAGCGGATGTCGTAACCGTCAAGAATTCGCGATATCGTCTGTGTGACGTTTTCCAAACGATCTGACATCGCGGTACCACCGGAGTCGAGGTAACCCCTGTTACGAAAAAAAAAAAAAAAAAAAAAAAAAAAAAAAAAAAAAATTCGATATTATAAAGATCGGTATAAAATTTTCATTTGTTTCGAAAAATGACGTTTAAATTTTATGCGAACGGATTAAAATTTTTTCCGCGATGAAAAAAATCAAAATTTTAAAGACAGTTATCTGGTAAAAGTAAAAAAAAAAATTCAGAAAATTCCGACTATGTCGTGCTGTGGAAAAAAAACTGAAAGTGTGTTTCCCGGTGATCCCGATCTTGGATGGTTGATAGCAGCGATTCTGCTACTGATTCTCATAACCATTGTGGTTAAAGCTTACATTCGAAGAAATTATCCAGATGCCTAATTAATTTTTTTTTTTACCGCGCAAATTTCGATGAAAAAATAGTTCCCACTCTCGCAATGTTGGGAAAACACTCCTCGTCTGTCGATAATGCAGCGATAAAGAACTCACAGGTATATAATTTAATGTTTCGATGTGTATTCATCGATATTTAATTTAGTTCTTTTAATTTTTCGTTCATATCGCACGATTATTGCGGAGCCTAAAATTCTTTCGTAAATTTTTTTCGCTAAAAGTAGTTCTCGTCTAATAATTTTACTACTTTTTCGGAATAATTCGCTGCGCGACGAGATCGCAATTTAACGCGGCAAAAAACGTGAATTATATTTCTTAATTAATCACTATCGATGAATTCGTTAATACTTTTCGACAAATAATTTTCGTAATTTGTTTGTACAACAAAAATGATTTTTTCGAAAACTTTGTCATTGCCGATGATATGAAAATTATTATTATTAATTTCATATACGAAGTTTCAATTTTTCAGATAATTTATCAAATTTAATAAATATTCAAACTAATTAAAAACTTCGTATAAAAAAAAAGATACAATATCGGAAAAGTATTTTTTTTTACCCAAAAGTCGCGATACTTTTTTTGCGTAATTATACGTTTCAACCGACTAAAATTATTGACAAATATTTTGCGATGCTTAATCCGCGTATCGAAGTTACGGTACAATGAAATTTGTTTGATTTCCAAACTTTCACGTGTACTAATAATTGATATAATATAACAAACTATAAACTTTGTTTTTTTTACAAAAAGTTATGATTAATATTTGTAAAATCTGATAGTCTAATGAAATTTTCCATATATATATATATATCGCGAAGTATTTTTCAAAAAATGATAAGTTATCAGAATTTTTTTTTTTTTTTTTTTTTTTCATTTTGTTAAGTTAAAAAAAAGTCTCGTAAATTTCTAGTGCGGAGCACATGCCCAATGCACGCGCGCATCGGCCAACTTGTCGAATTATTACCGTCGAGCGCATGCGCGTTTCGCGGAGCTTTTGGGAAGCTACAAGATCTCTGTAAGGCTGTAGCGACGCGTGTTAACCAGTATCGACGGCAATCGTGGGCTTTCGCATCTTTTCACAACTTACCACGCGGTAAGGTGACTCAGTAGAAACGCCAGGATGAGCTTTGCCAGCGGCGACGACGACGACATCCTGCCACTTACCACCGACGTATAATTCTCCTGGCGTTTTCGTTCCGTCAATCGGACAACATCGAGATTGTCATCTCAATGAACTTTCGCTCACCGATCTCGCGTCTCGGCATTTCTCCGAGCGATGCTTCCTTTAAAAAAAAAAAAAAAAAATACCCCATAACCTTTAATTTTCGAATAACAATAGAATAAAAAAAAAACAAAATTCAGCGATTAATCGACTTTTTTTTTTTCAAATTTTTCGTTTCCCGACAGTACCGTTCCGGAGCAACGAAATTTATATTGTATTTTTTCAACTGAACAATTTTTTTTTTTGTCGCGATATAAATTCAAGTAATCGACTTCCGGTTGGTATTAAGTAAAAAAAAAAAAAAAAAAAATGTATAATTATTTCGATGAAAGAAAAATGTTATCTATCGATGTGAAACGACGAAGAAAATACCTGATGGATGAACGTCGACGATAACGTCCAAGGAAAGCCTCGTTAACCCTTAAATACGCGATATTTTCGAAGCGAGGCTTTGCCTCACGATCACCGTACATTCGTCACCAAAAAAAAAAAAAATAAAAAAATTTTCAAATGCTTTTTATAAATATATTTGTGAAAATTTAATTTACATTCGTCGCACCGTTTCCGGTTTTTCGTTCACTGTTCGTCGTGCGAAAACCGCGAGCATAGGTTTGCGATTAGTTCGTTTCGTGTCTCGAGTTACAAACCACCGCAGCATCCTCGTTCGACTCTCGGGCACTCGTCTTTATTCTTCTCAATGCACAGAATTCACAGCTCGCGTTCACATTCGAACGAATAAATGATTGCGAACGAAAGGAAAAAAATAAAATATGTTTGGAAAAATTCGCGATCGAAAAAAAAATAAATAAAAATTGTTACGTGTCGCGGAACGTCAATGAGATAAATGAAATTTTGTCATTGTAACCGAGGAGGCTGCCTCCAGTGGCGGAGTCGATGTATTTTCGACAGTAACGTCTTCTCTCGAGGGTAGCATCCCTTTCGGGATATAGACGGGGGAGTACCGTAGCCCGTGTCTTCTCCCTCACTCCCTTAAACCCCTCGCGCATAGTCGCTCCCTCTTCTCCTCCATCCCCGTTCTATCGTGTAGAGAACCCAACGACCTTCCCTCGGGAGGGGGGATAAGCGCGGCGAAACGTGCGCGTTCGCGGGAGCTTTCGCCACCCCGCTGAATCTCCCGAGTTGTCACGAATTGAGCCGATGTGACGCGACCCAAAAATCACCGTCGTTTGTAGGGAGCGGTGGGGGTTGCGCTGAAAACCATCCCTCTCTCTTTCTCTCCCCCTGTCGCTCTTCGAGACCCGCTGTAATACACTACGCATGTATCTATCCCACTGGAACATCTCGCGGGGATTCATCGAGGATAGGATTTCACACTAAATATGTCGGCGGCATAATCGATTCGACACGACATACACAACGAATTACAATAAAAAATCATCCCTCGTAAAAAAATTTTTTCCCAATGAAAATCAAATTTTCGTACGAAAATGTAATAATCATTCGTAATAATAATAATATTTTATAATAATTATTATTAATATAATTTGGTTTTTTTTTTACAAATTTTTTCGAGAATTAAAAAAAATTTGATAATTTACGGATTTTTTTGAAAAAAAAAATTTGATAAATTAGCGTATTTTCGCGATTTTAAGGCGATTTTATCGTGATAATGATGAATTAAAATCGGATATAGCGGATACGGTGTCGGGGTTTTCTATCGAGAAACCGACGAGTCGCGATATTTCTTGAGTGTATTATTTTCGTAAGTAATAATTGCATTTCATTACATTTTGTATTGCATTGCGTCAGAATTCCGGAGTTATGTACATTATAATTTATTTCCTGTATCATCGAAAATCGCGAACGGCAATCGCGTTTTAAATGTCTGTGACTTCGTTCGGACAAATATTGGTAACGTGTCAATGCCATTAATCTTAATGCGTCTCTAATGCATTTGCAGACGATAAAGAAAACATTGATCCCTCGGGGATGAGCCTCCGGATTCGATGATAATATTCGAGAGACCTATTTGGCGAAAGCCGAATGGATATGCCTATCGAATTTCATCGGATCGGAAAAGACGTTATATTATTAAAATAAGAAGAAAAAAAATCCTGAAGGAGGAGGCAAAATAGATTTGCAACTGTTTTCGACGTTTTCCTACCATTTTTTACGAGAAATTATTTTTTATTTATAATAATATTGAAGGAGTTTTTAATTGGATCCGAGAAAATTAAAGACAAACAACCGGTGAGGTTCGTCGAGCGGCGCAAACTTTGGAAATCTCGTCTGCATACTTAAATACCGCGGAGTCATCACGAAATCGAGTAAATAGTTGAATGGATTGATTTTCATTCGATTTGTAGCAGAGGTCGAGTGGGGGGCGCGACGCGCCACAAGATCGCGCGAGCGATTCGTACAAATTTTTTTTTTTCCTTAGCAAAGAAAATAAAATAACTTACATGATAATCGGAAACTCTGAAAAAATCTAATGAAAAAAAAAAAAAAAAAAAAAAAAAAAATGTTTCATCGATCTTTTGTTTTGTTGAGAGGGGAAAAAAATATCGCTGGAGTACGTTTTATGTAGCGCACAACTTTGGACGATAAAAATCGCTTCGCTTCGGCCTCTTAGCTGTCGGAAGAGCGTCAAGAGTTGTCCGGAAATGATGTTAAATTCCGTATATCACGCTACGCGGAAGTAAAGCGACGAACGTTCGGTGAAACGTTGCAAAGTGCAGCGGGAAGCGCATCCTTTGCCGATGATGATGTCGATCTCGTCGTTGCAAACTTTGATGGTACGAAGCTACGAGAGGACTTCGTAACGGCAGATTCTAGCAATAGCTTCGTCGACGAGTATAGATATTTACCGTCTCTTTTTACTTATATATACGTTATATAATATATATATATATGTTATATTTCGTATTTTATACATCGTTCACAATGTTTGAATGGAGTCTCCATCAACGGTAGAGATTCGTCTTATAAGAAAAAGCCGTAAGAAAGAGAAGCGTCGTTAATAATTCTATGCCTCGTCAACCTTTTTTTTTTTTTTTTTTTTTTTTTTTTTCTCTCGACATTTCTACAGTTGTCTAGTGGGCTTCTGGTGTTCCCAGGTATCCGTCTTCTACAGTCCGGAAAGATGAAAACACTTTCTCCGAACTCAACGAACTATAGACTCACTTTCTCCAGAATTCTTTACTTTTTTTCACCTCCTTCGACCCGCATTACCCCCACAATGGCAGATCGGAGACATTAAATATTTCGCGATGGGATAAATGATAATACGTTCGAATACGCGAAATAAGCATTTTGATTTTTTTTATTGAAAATACGTTTTTTATTTAAATTAAATATAATAAAAACAATGTATAAATTTTATATTCGCATTTACACATATTTTCCTCGATATTTATTTACGATAAATTCATTGCGAATTCAATTTTTTTTTTCCATATTTATTACACACATATTTTTTTTTTAACAAATATTTTGTTACTTTCGTTTTTTTTTTCTTATCGAACCTTCCGAATTGTTAATTCATAAATTTTAACCGAAAATTAATTTTTTTTTTTCAATCGCGAATAAGATGAAAAAAAAAGATAACTCGTGCGAAGATAGTTATTAGTATCTTCGCACGAGTTATCTTTTTTTTTCATTCTCGTAACCGATGCATTTTTCATAGAAATATTTCTCGAACATCGAGAGTTTTAACATAAATTATTCATAGACTTTGAAAAGAGTTTTATTGGGATAAGTTCACCATATTTTCGTATATTTTGGCATCGCTGAGCCTATAAAACCACAACGTTATAACACTCAGGTAAACAAGAAAAAAAAAAAAAATGGACGAAACTTCGACTTTTTTACTTCCCGTTCCAACATTCGTCAAAATGAAAAAATGAATCTAACCAACAAAAAAATTGGTTTTTTTTATCAAGGGATTGATAGAGGGTTAAAAAAAAATCGAGTATCATCGACTTTATCGTAGCGTTTAAAATCCTCGTTCACGTATTGTCGTCACGAAGAGAGATTTCGCGGAGTTTGCGCGAACGGCGTGTAGTTGCGCCGGCCGGGAACGCTTAAGGGATGGGGGCGGAAACGGGGGGGATTGGCATTGTGAAGCGCGACCTGCTGCTGAGGTGGGAGGGAAGAGACCACGCGGCCTGCAGCTTCGAAATGGCTCGACGTCGTCGACGTCGACTCGCGTCCCGACTAACTGCCGGTGTGTTACGTAGACTTATATCTCCTTAACCATTCAAATTTCACAATCACCAAAAAAGAAAAAAAACCAAAAAAAAAAAACTCCAATAAAAACTGTCATAATCGTGATTCGATCTCATTATCTAAAACCACTAAAAAAAAAAACAAAAAAAAAAAAAGCAAAAGCAAAAACGTAAAAAAGTCGCCTACTCCAAAAAAGTTATGACGAAAAATCCTCTCCTGTGTATGTGAGTACAAAAAAAAAATTAATCTATTTAATTACGTTTGATTATTAATTGAAAATTATAGACGAAAAAAAAAATTAATTACGCCAAAAATGAAATTATAAAAAAAAAAAAAAATTGAGTTAACGCATTAGAAATTTTGATTTTTTCTTTAAAAAAAATGATTATTATTTTGTTATTTTTTTTTTTTTATTATTGTATGCAATATTAATAGTGTATCGGCGTGTAGCGAATTTTATACGCGAAATTTGTATACCATTCCTCGAGGGTTGCCACGTAATTAATCGGCAACCACTCGTGTCCCGAGCGTTCATACGTGGATAGACGAACCTACATGCGTACATAGTGTCGAGAGGAATGGGCGGAAGATTAGACGAGGATAGCCGAGACATGTGTGTTGTAAGCTCGGTGACAGTTGAGAGTGACGCGAATCTCTGGGAGCATCGGGTGCACCGGTATCCCGTACTATGGTGCCCCACACTCCGTACGCGAAGCGTACAATCCTACGAAACTCTCGTGAGCGATCAGGAAATCAACTATCTCACCGCAGAATACGCGGAGGCGAAACTATGCCGATTCGCGTACAAATCAATTGTTACCTAAACCTCCCATATATAATCGACCAAATCAAATGTTAATTAAGCTCGTCGGATGAATGATGTCGTTGTTACGGATAGATTTCGATGACCGTTTGCCTCGAGCCGTTTGGATCGACCGCATGTATACGCGGGACATAGCGTATTATCGCGATTGCACCAATATTCATCGCGATCGGTTAATTAACTTTTCCAATGACTTTATTTCAATATTTTTTTTTTACGCGCGATGTTTTTTTTTCGATAAGGAATTTTTTATTCCGACGATTCCGCGATGGTTTACGTATTTTTATCATTTCGGCGTTCGGACTTTCGTAAATCTTCGATTATTCCCGTTGTTAACGTGATAAACATTTGAGGTTATTAATATTTTTTGAATGATCGATTTGATGCGTCGTAAATGAATGTATAGAATTGCGTAGAACACGATTGGTATAGTGTAATCACTGGGCGGACAAGTAATCAGGAATACAAATGCGTCATCTATAGATCCCGCAATCGGATACACGATTGCCCTCGACACTCGCCCTCTCCTGTGGCAATCAAACCGCGGAGCTCATGTACGCAAGTAATTGGAGAACAGTATACATAGATGCGTAAGCATCAAGGGTCCTGTAGTCCAATAAACGGCTGCATTCGCTTTAGCAGGTCAAAGAACGCTTCAAATGAATTTTTTTTTCTCGTTTTCCTCTATTTATTTAATTTTTTTTTTTCGTCCCTTCAACGCGATGTGAATTTATCGCCGATTTTTTTTTCTCCCGCGTCGCAGAACTTTATATATTGGAGAGCTGTGTGTACGATTGAGGCTAATAAGCCAAACGCAGACAGTTCTCGCACTATTTTCCGTAAATCCGGGGGATTAAAAAAAAAAAAAAAAAAAAAAAAAAACGAAAAAAAAAACGTTTTTTCGACGCGCTAATGTCGAAAGGCAAATTTCCGCCTCCGCGAATAAAACCGTACGAATGATCTATAGAGTTGGACGCATCGATGTTTTGCCATATATATAGAGAGACGCCGAAGTGAGCGCAATATCGCCTTCATTTCGTCTGCGCTATTCGCGATACCGGTTCCGGTCGTCGAGTTTTAACTTTCCATCATTTTTCTTTTTTGTTTATCTATTATTGTGTGTGTGCTTTTTTATTTGGTATTCGTTGCGATACTTTGCGAAGATTTGCGAAATGAAAAATCAGACGAAAGGGAATAGGAAATTGGGGGGAAAATGGACCTCGGAATGGGCGGCTTTATTAGGGATTTCAGGGAATTTTATCGATATACCCGACACTTTCCACTACTTTTGACCGAAAAAATAGATTTGTCACACCCCCTTAGAGTATTATTAAGACAAAAAAAAGAAAATGGGGCATAATGGATCGTCATTCGATTGCATTAACTAATTTACGACCTTTAAGCGATATGTAATCAATTCTCGTCAAAATCTATCAATTTCCCTTAAAAAAAAAAAAAAAATTGAAAATTTTTTCAAAAAACAATTATCGAGTTACAGTTTTATTTATCTGCATTCCGGTTTTTCGTATCGGTTCATTTTGCTCCAAAAAAAAAATATTCCGTAGAATTTCATTAAACGGCTTTCTCGATCTTTTTTTTTTTTTTTCGGTAAACAGTGATCTGCTGCATAAATAATTGTCATGAAAGTTAAAAATCGAAATTTTCAAAAATTTCATGAATTTTACGATTGGTCCATTTTGCCCCGCAATCCCCTTTAACTTTTGTTTAAAGCAAATTTATCATCTATCCACCTATTTCTTTAGAATTGAAGTGTAAAAACTATCGTTGAATCTGAATATCATTTTTTTTTCTTTTCACATAATGTTGAATACTTTACGAAGATCCGTAGTGGCGATTTAGTACTTTGTTCGGTCCTAATAGGTCACGAGAGAAGCTTTCTTCGTCGTAGAGTGCGACACACAGGAGAGTGAACACACAGCACTCAAAGACCCCCTCGGATCTCGTGAGTCCTCGATGAGTTGAGGAATCAATTTAACTCGCGCGTATACCTCATTCATCGTTCGCTCTTCTCTACTCTCTCCTCCAATAGCTCAATGAGGAAACTGGTAGCCGTGTTAAAATCTCAAGCAGCCAATTCATCGGACACTTTCATTGTCCGATTGTTGGCGGTCTCTTTCGACTCTGATTTGTCGCCGCAATTCACTCGACACACACACACGAGTACATTGGCTGATTTATATCGCGTTTACTTAGTTTCTCTTGAGCGGAGGACAGCACTTGGTTAACACAATTACTCGGTGTTATGTATAGATATATATATATATATATATATATATATAAAACATACATATATATGTATATATATAGGAAGACGTGAGTTCTATAGGACCTAAAAGCGTTCAGATATTTACGGAAGAAGACGGTGCAGAGAACTCTGACGAAAATCGACGGGTAATCGACGACTAAGGGAGTTGGAAATTGTTCGAGGAATCAATCTACTGCTCGCAATTCGCTTCTATGATTCTCCTATATATATTACCGGGAGTATAGCAAACTCATCCTTCGATCTCTTTACATATACCGATTCACTCACCGCCCGATCCTTGAACCCAACCAACTTGCATTTTCCCTGACTTCGCATTACATGTATATATATATATATATAATCGAATCGAAGTCTTGTGTTGATACTGGAGGAACAAATTTACGTCTCTATTTGTCAGAATCGTAAGGAAACTCGAAAACAAATTAGTTTAATTATACTCAGTAAAATCTAAATTGATCCTTTGATTAACACTTTATCCGCCGCGTCGGCAAACCGATATTCTCTTTTTGTCTCGTAAATATTTTAATCGAAATTTTTTTATAAAGTGTGACACATCGAGTATCGATCTTTTTAAAAAATTTTATTTTCATCAGTACATTTTTTTTTTTGTCGAGTTAATTTTTTTTTTTTTTTTTTTATCGATATAAAATAATATTTATTAAATTGCAGAGAACAGCATAGACGACAAAATTTCAAGGTAACAGAAGGAAGTCGATAAAAAAAAATGACGATACATAAAAATTTCGCGTCGAACATATTTATAGAGAATTTTTTTAAAATTTATATCCGAGATGAGTACTCCTCCCCCGTTATCGTCAGGGGATGAATTTCATTGCCAATCGCGAGACGTTCGCCGATATCCGCGGACGCGAATCGAACGGGAATTCTATTTTCCTTCACTATAAATGCTTTTGAAAGACGACGCGGGGAATAGTCACGTATATTCTATATAGTTAGTTATTTACGATCCATAGAAAGGAGAGTCGAAAGCGAGGAACCGTGTTCTTCGTTCTCCTGTGCCACCGGACTCTTTCACCATAGAGATTCTTCCCATCCATCGACAAAGCGCGGAGAACGTGAGACGAACGTGCGTTCTATATAAATCGTACTTTGGCAACTTCATGATGTCTGTCTATAGGCTAAATATCTTTAATACCTACTTTACCCCTTTAAGAACTTTAACATTAAACTTTATTACAATTTATTGGAAGCATCGCGTTGGAAAGAGAGGTTAGGAAACTCGGCGTTCATTGAATTTTCTCTCCGATTGATCGACCCGCCGAAATTGGTCAATCCGCGATTGAGGTGCCGAAAGATTCTTTTTTTCTCCGCAAAAAATAAGAAAAAAAAATTGAAAGCCGAAAGGATAAAAAAAAAAAAAAAATCTATAAAAATGAGACGATAGATACGACCGGACGTAATCTCGAATAATTTGCATTCGTTGCAATTGGGATATTCATCGCATTTATCGCGGAATTGATTATCAACGGTTAAAGATGCCCCGAGGCTTCGTTTTATTATATTCTCGAGTTCGGAATCCTTTTTTTTTTCCGTTCGATATGCTTTGAAACTTCGAGCGAAGCATTTGCGCGAACGATGAGTGGAAAAGATGAACAGCTAAAGTATATTTTTTCCCATCGATCGCGAGCGCGAAACTCAGAAAAAAGAACTGAATAATCGAAGGGTGAGAATTAAAAGAAGAAGAAGAAGAAGAAGACGAAGACATAATCGGGAAATATGTATGATGTAACCGGTCGGAAAGTTCACTCGAAACGGTGACGCGAAGCCTTTCACGGCGAGCGCCTGCTGCCTCAGCGGATGACGAGAGGCTCTTTTCCTCTACTTCCTCATCGCTCTTTCCTGTGTACTTGTGCGACACACATAGAGAATACATATCCATCGAAGCCTCTTGCTCTTTTGGGCCGAAACAAGCCGAGCGGTTTCATCCCCTGAGATCGAACCCCCCAACGAGCGCCAACGAAGGGAGATGCTGTCTCTCCTTTAGAGCGCCAATCGCCGTTTCGCGGCGCGATGTCGAACAGAATAACGAAATACAAAACCGCCGAATTCCCACCAAATTTTAATAATAACTTTAACGAATCCCCGATATTTATCTAATTCGGATTAAAATCCGATTAAAATCCGATTAAAATCGATGAAACTCGAGGATCGCGTATCGATGACTACATCGAGATACAGCGTCGCGAAGTCTTTGCTGCTCCCGTCGAAGTTGCGGCCTGTGGTCGACGGTATTTCGCGACTTTAGACAGCGGCTTTGCTATGTCGAAGGGCGAGGAATGCGGTGCCTCGGCTATGCTTGATCCTCGGGCTGTTTCCGCGCGTTTCGCGTAACTCCCCATATTTTCCGATCGCTTTCCGCACTCAACCCTGTCTCACCGACAGACACACCGGGGTTCCCCGCGTTCTTCTTCGTTTCACATCAGAATATTAAATTGACCCGAACGATTTTCTAAACTGTCGACTTGTATCCTGTACCCTATTCTTATGCCTTTCGCGTGGATACAAACATTTTTATACTATCGCGATCCTCGAGTCGATGTTTCGCAACTTTTTTCTCTTCGACCTTCGAATTCGACGAAACCGCAGAATTCTTATAGGCAGAAAAAGATTTTTTATCGGATATACCTGTTCTTTGACACTTTGACATCGGGAAATATCGGTGCCGTCGATCGGAATTACGCGCAACGTCTCCTATGAGCTTATATACGATATTAGTACAGTCATTGGCCACTCAGCGTTAACGTCGAAACTCCGTATTGTAAATGAATTACGAGAAACTATGCGGATGATAAGATACCAATCGTTAATAATCATCGGTTGAATGAAAAAATGAATTAAATAAAATTAAATTCACGAAAATATGATTATTATTATTATCCGGCAAAAACATCGCGAGTCAACATGCCGTGAGGAATAAATGGCCAATAACTGTACTATCCGCTGTAAATATCGTTTTTAAGATTGAAAATGCGCATTACTATGATTTGTACGGCGGATTGACGAGGCAGAGATAGAAATTTAGTCGGATTGATCGTCAGGTTGGTCGTTCTCGTACCCCTCGGGACGTGCTGGAGCCGCAACCACTCCATTCGCTCGAGATCGACGTGGCCTATGGCCTCGGATGGCATACGTACGAATCAGACGATCGAGCCCTCGGCACCGTCAACCCTTCTCATCGTACCCGACACAAGGATAACCAGAGGCACGGTAAACGACGTTGTCTCCAAGAATATTACAATGGTTCTCGAAAATTTGCTGATGAACTACGAGAACAGCCAACTGCCGACGCATGGAAAGGGTGAGTTCGCTAAATATCGTTAATAAATTTCGTAAAAAAAAAAAAATTAAAAAAAAATCGAAAAAATCTCTAAAACCGATTTATATTCAGAATATTACGGTTGAAATGATTTATTTTTGTAAAAAAAAAAAAAAAAAAAAAATACCAAAAAAAAAACGGAAAATCAATAAAAAAAGAGAATTACGGAGGAACAATTATTATGAACGAAATACGCGCACGCCCGCTGAGTACCCATCGAGGCGTTTGGTTCGTTCGGCCCCAACGCCCCTCGAACCCTATAATAAAAATAAAAAAAAAAAAAATCTTCCGAGCCCACTATGTGCGAAAGCCGCGAAACCCCGAATTATTATTTCTACCAACGTTTTATAATCCCCGGATGGATTAATCGCTCATTCGCCGCGCTGCTCTAAAGATCCATTGAAAAAAATCGGAGAATAGGTATATGGAGTTCCGGTTTTTTTTTTTTTTTTTTTTTTTTTTTTTCGTGGCAAAGTTTTGTGATACTCAATATTTCGTGAAAGCAACGGCATTGTTTCTTTCCGTGTATATACACATGCTGAGGCATACATATACGTTTCGTGGTTCGCGGTCGGTCGGTGCACCGCGAGAAATCCTCACAGAGACCGTGGAAATAAAAGCTGAAGCTCGATGTCGCGATATCGCGCACGTGGCACACCCGAGCATTATTTTCCAGCGGGAGGGGGATGGGGTCTTCCGATGCGATCGCGGTATCCCGCAATTGTTGGAAAGCCGGCACTTCTCAATTATTGTTTTTTTTTTTTTTTTTTTTTTTTTTTTTTTTTTCTTTGCCATTCTCTCCGATTCGAATGATTCTTTATTTTTCGATTCTTTAGACGTTTATCATCACCGTCCGAGTCTCAATAATTTAATTAAATATCCGGCGTATATCGGCGTTTGGAAATTCCAATTTCTCGCGTTTATAACGTTCGAAATGTTGGAATATTAACGAAACATTGTTAAAAAAAAAAAAATTTATTCGCTGACTTAAATCGTTTTGTTTTAGTCGACGAAATTTTTATATTAGCAAATTTTTCGCGGAAATATCATTTTATATTTTATTTAAATTTTTTTTTTTTTTAAGTTTTCACGTAAATGCTAAAACAGTCCGTTTTACCCCATTCTCTCAGCCTATAGCCAAGTTGGATCGCAGCCAGACGAGTGATACTATCGCTCGCTGAGCTCGTGCCGCTCTCCAATACCCTTTCGTTTGCTCCAATGCTACAAGCATCCTTCGGCTCTCGTGGACACGCGTGCCACAGTTCTTTTTTGTTTTTTTTTTTTTTTTTTTTTTTTTCGGCTCTTTTGTAAAAAATCTCCACGACAGCTTCGTTGGGTTTTCCATATAGCGGAGGATATATTCATTCAGATTTCTTTATAGACACGACATCGAGAGTCTCGAGCCAATAGAGAGTACACGCGGATATCGCTCGTCCACCGCGACAGAGTCTCTCATCCTTTTTTTTTTTTTTTTTTTTACGAATTTTCATCACTTTTGATGAATTTTGATTACATAGAAATTAGTATCGAATAAATGTGATCCTCCGGGGAAAAAATTACTTCCGAAAGAGTCCCGAGAATCACGTGCCGAAATGTAACTTTTACCGGTCCAATGGCGCAATATTCCGTCGAGTAACTCGATATAATTATCGTGTACTCGTTTCGCTCGTAGAAAGTGAATTCTTTAACCGCACGTACCGGTACTCCGAATCGGGTTCAAGCGACAGACCTCGAACTATACCGATTTTTTATCAACCGATTTTTTTTTATCAACTATATAAAACATTAATTGCGCTTGAAAAAAAAAAAAAAAAAAAAAAAAAATTAATCGAATGAAATGAATATTTTTTCCGAACCGTTTCAGGAACCCCAACAATCGTTAAAACAAATATTTTGATAAGAAGTATGGGACCGGTATCGGAACTCGATATGGTGAGTCATACTATCGTTATAGATATGAAAAAAACGATTTAGTTGTGTGTAACAAGATAAACGCAATTGAAAACACGTAAAAAATGAAATATTTCAAGAAAAGACGATTTTTTCGATCGAAGAGGCAAAAAAAAAAATTAATCGTAAACGAAAAAAAAAAAGAGTCGATGTTCCGGAGTATTAATTATGACGAAAAAAGACACGAAAATAAAAAAAAAATTAAATAAACGGCCGTCAAAAAAAAAAGGCGTTTCGGATCGATCGTATATCTCGTCTTCGTAAAGTGTCCGTTTAACGCAAATCGGACAAATTTTTCTCAGGACTACTCGATGGACTGTTACTTCCGGCAATCCTGGCGCGACTCGCGACTAAGTTTCTTCGGGCCGATAAAATCTTTGAGTTTAAGCATCAAAATGCTCGAGAGAATTTGGCGACCGGACACCTATTTCTACAACGGGAAGCACAGCTACGTTCACACGATAACGGTACCGAATAAACTCCTCAGAATATCGCAAGACGGTGATATACTGTACTCGATGAGGTACGTTCGCATATATAAATGCACCAACTATAGTTCTGAAGATTATTAATCGATCTCTTCGCCGTTAAATTTTACCGATCTCCCGGATAAATCTTTCATTTAATTCAACCGCATCGATCGAACCGGAAAGACGAATTATCGTTTATCGAAATGATATATAAACTAATATTATAAATCATCAAAAAATTTCGAATTTTTTTTATTCTTTCATTTAAAGGGAAAAAAAAAAAATTACCGATTCAATATTTTTATTTTATTCTGTAACCCCAATGTAAGTTTATTTCGATGAAAAATGTCTGAAAACCCAATTTGAAGAAAAGTCAATGGTGTTTCGTATTTTTTTTTTTTTTTTTTTTTTTTTCATTTTGACTAAAAGTTGCGTCGATAAGTTGTTTAACTACAATCGAAGCCCTCGATAAGCGCGCAACTCGCATTCCTCCTTCTCCTCCCCCTTTCTACTGCCTTACGAGAGCTTCGACTGTATTTGATCGGAAAATAGTATTCTCCCGATGGAATATGATATCGGATCCCCTTTGAAAGATTTATGAAACATCTCGCAATGCAGACTCACTATAAAGGCGAAGTGTCCGATGGAGCTGAGGAACTTCCCGATGGATCGGCAATCCTGTCCGCTGATCCTTGGGAGCTGTACGTTTAAGTACCGAGTTCCCTGTTTTATCTATTCGTCGTTTATTCGCTTTGCATAAACTTCATAATTTTTTTTTTCTAAACGTAAATCTATAAATATAATTCGTGTAGAATTTCGATCTATTTAACTGAATTTAATTAAATATTCATTACATTTAATAAATATAGTAAATAATTTTTCAATATTAAATAATAATTTTTTTATTTTTTCTTTTATTTAATATTCAATATATTTAATAACGCTAACGATTGAAGTAAATTGAAAATATTCCAAAAAAATTCGGGATAATTACGAATCGTTTTTATTGCGTAAATTTTTTTTTTTTTTATGCATTCGCGATGTTTTCTATTATTATCCAATTTACTTCCGAAATTCGCATTCTCTTTTTTCCAGAAGATACTCTGCAATCTTTGCGGGAATAGTTTTTGTTCGCAGTACAGTGGAAACTCTCATAGCGCGCGATTTTTATTTGATTTACTCCATTATTTAGCTTTCCGTTACCAATTTATATCCAATAAACGGAACGCTATCAGAGTTTTCGCTGTGCGTAGTTATTGCCAAATGCATACGATATGAATTGTTATTTCGCCTTAGAGAAAACATTCCGTAGTTATTTGTTATACATCTTTAAAAAAAAAAAAAATTAAATCGCACGTTTAGACGAAAATTGAAATATCGAATCACAAAGATTTACTGTTTCGATGTTATTGCTGCACGAGAATGTAAACTAACTATTGAATCGTTAAATACGCAGTAGCGAGACGTTTTATCGATGAAAACAGTTGATCGGCAATTTTCAGAAGCGTTTAGAATTCGAGAGGCATGTGTGCGATAAATTTCCTATCCGTTTCTCCTTTAATTTTCTTTCATTCGTGTTGTACGATGTTTGCACGCGTTACCATAAACTTTGACTATACGATGTCCGTTTGGGTTGCAACAGCTGCAAGCGACGGCTTTAGCGAATATAACTCGATCGCTCGTCATCGTTTTTCTACTCTCTCTCTCTCTCTGTATAGCAATACAGTAGATTTGTTAGACGAGATCCCCGATCCATAAAATGCAAAGCCGCGCGTCCCTAACAATTTCAGACGCTTACACGTCGAGACAGTTGGTTTACGAATGGCAGGAAGGATCATCGGTTACTTTCTCGTCCGGTATGGCAATGTCGCAATTCGATCTCATGAGTTCGCCGTACAGAAATCTCACGTATATCAGACGCGAAGGAGAATTTTCGGTACTCGAGGTTTCGTTTAATCTTCAGCGAAGCACCGGATATTTTCTCATACAGGTGAGTATAACGCGCATTTATTAAATTTTTTCATGTTTCGGGTTAAAATACTTCGTAATTAAAAATATTGATAATTTGGCAGGTGTACGTCCCTTGCGTACTGATAGTCGTTCTAAGTTGGGTATCGTTTTGGATTCATCGGGAAGCCACCAGCGATAGAGTGGGTTTAGGTAACTGGCGCTATGCCACCTATGAATTTTTTCACCGACACGTACATCGAATATTACGGAGAAAGTGGGGCAAAATGGACCGCTTTAGAAATTTCGGGAGTTTTGTCGATATACACACTTTTTCACTATTTTTGAACCAAAAAAATGATTTTGTGAAATATTTGGACGAAAACAAAAAAAATTGGGGCAAAATGGCCCAGTGATTCGATTGCATTGAAAAATTGAAAATATCAATATAAAAAAGAATGAAAGACTTTTTTTTAAGTAATGTATCGAATTATTTATTTATCTGCATTATTATTTTTCGTAACGGTCCATTTTATCACAGACAGTAAATGTTTCGTAGAATTTCATTAAACGTCGTTCGCGATCTTTTTTTTAGGTAAGCAACGATCCGAAACATAAATAATAACTAAGAAACTTGAAAATCGTATTTTTTAAAAATGTCATGAATTTTCAGTTTGGTCCATTTTGCCCCTTTGGCCTCATTTTGGTCCATTTTACCCCTATAAACCGAGCTGTAGATGCAGAAAGAATTAATGGATAGAATGCATCCGAATCTCGCCGTTTTTATTTCGTCTCATATTCGCTTCATTTATTTTTGAAAGGCATCACCACTGTGCTGACTTTGTCGACGATAAGCCTCGACTCGCGAACCGACTTGCCGAAAGTCCGGTACGCCACGGCACTCGACTGGTTTTTACTGATGAGTTTTGGCTACTGCATCGCAACGCTACTAGAATTTGCCGGTGTGCATTACTTCACTAAGGTAATTGCGATGTCTCGTCTGCCAATCGGTTTCCTCATCTAATACGCTACGTTTCATTTTCACCTCTCGTACGTGTGTTCTCTTTTATATTCATATCGCTCCTTTTCAATCATTTTAATTACAATATATAGCAAATATTTTTAAATCCTTTGAAATCCCCGCCAAAGAGGATCCGCAGAGCAAAATCTTCGAAGGAAAAAAAAAAAAAAAAAAAAAAAATTTATAAAATGGTAGGATTCGTTTCGTAATTTGATCGATAGGTCGGAAGCGGAGAGATACCGATGGACGAAGGCGAGTGGGAAGAGTGGGAAGACACGGGGATGTTAATCGACAACAAGCAGGAAAATCAGTACACCGAAACGTTAAGCCCTATCGTTGCCCGCAGCCCTCGGACCGTCCATTCGGAAACCTCCGTCGAAACATCGTCCAGAAGACGAGGCTCCGTCCTATGCGCAGTATATAACGTGAGCATGTTAACGCGAGTGTATATTATACCGTTTATCTATGTCTCGAGATTAAATCCCCCGCCGCGACACGCTCCGTTGCTTCGGCAAAAGTACAGTCGATTTATTCGGAGGTTGGAATTTACGCGATGCAAGCTATATATACCTTTATCGTCAAAACTCGTTAACTCGGCGAAATTATTAACATTACAGTTTTATTAACCTTCGCGGCAATTTTTTTTTTAAGTTCTTTTAACGGCTTTAATAAGCTTCGAATGTGACTAAAGTTTCCGAAAGAATAAAATTATCCATAAGTCTCGCGAATAATAACGGTTACGAATAAATAGCACGAATAAAACTGATAAATGGTATTTTCGATCGGACAGCCCGATTCCACGAGTTTGGGAATGAACACGAAATTCTCAATATCGGCAGCAGTAACGTGCAAACCATCGACGATGGAGAGACAAACGCAAACGGAATTGCGTTTGCCAAAATGGCGGCAATTTTTGTATTGTCTCGCGGGCGATGACGCTTTCAGGTAACGATTTTTCGGATCGACGAAGAAATGCATGTAGAGTGAGAAATATTGTCGGTTTTTTTCGTAGACGAAGAAGGCAAAGGGAAGCGGCCGGTGGTTGTCGAAAACACGGCGAACGCATCGAGAGACACATTAACAGCGTTTCTTACATAGATCGCGTTGCGAGAGTCGTATTTCCGGCCTCTTTTACTTTGCTCAATATTTGTTATTGGGTCGTATACGTCACTTGCCAAGAGGAATTCACGTGGCAGGATCCACCGATCGGTTCTACCTAACGATGCTCGCGGCGACGAAATAATTATACCATAATACACACGATACAGAGACCCTTCCAATTCGAACGCAATTCACTGCGTTTGCTATTATAGAAATGTTTGAAATAAATGAGTTTTAACTGTTGCCGAAACTGTGCGTTGATTGAATTTTCCCATTCATCCTGCGTAACTAATAATAATAATTCCGCAAATGATTGTTATTACGTTCGTATACGTACTCGCAGAACTATGAGAACAGATTGCTCGATAATTTCGTTTGTTCAGTTGGGCTTTGCATAGCATTGTTAAACTCTTTCATTGCTTTGGGGCTTAATATTTAGCGAAACTATTTTTAACACGAACTATTTAACTTGTGGACCTCGCGCACCTAACGATAAAGCCTCTAATTCCAAAAAAGCGCAACATGATTTCATTACGCAATGAAATAACCAAAAAAAATGAGCATCGATGCATTTTTCTTAACGTTTTCAAACGAATTGGTGAAAAGCGCTGATATGCGAAACTCACCGGCGTGCAGCAATCAAAGAATGTTCCCGTAATGTTTCTGAAATTCTTGCACTCCATAACCACTTCATGTTTTAACATTTTTCACTGAATCCGTTAATGTTTTTCAGATAGAATTTTCATTCATTCCTTAGTTATAATAATCTACACTCTTGATATGCACTTTCCGCGTTTTCACGACGTTTCCGTGTATTTCTTCGCGTCTTTCCCCTCCAAAGAACAACTAAAATATACGAATTCAAAAGAAAACAAAATGCAGCAGTCCGCAACGGAACTTTGAGCGGCAAAAGCCACGTGTGTATGTCATCCGGAATATTTGTTATCGCAACGTCTGTCAGTAGTATCATTTACATTCGTTAGTCGTCCCACGGCGCGCCATTTATAGAAGTTAACTTTCGTTGGTTATGTTGTAATCGAAGAAACGAAAATCGCGCATACTGAATTTATAATAGAAACATAATATTCATTCTTGGATTAAAATAAAATAAGTCAAGTACAACGCGAGTGACGAAAAAAATACAAAATGCGGCAAGAAACCGGCTTTATCGAAGATAGCGACAGCAGTGACTTGTCCGATGACGACAGTGTAATGAGTTCGGATATGGAAGATTCGGATTCCGACGAACCAGAACCCACTCCGGGTTCCAGTACTCACGGTAAAAAAACGTTTCGTTCTCTACAAAAATCATAAAAAATCTCGTAAATCATTATTCACGAAAGCACAACTGACTCGATTATTTCTGAAAGACGGAACAAAAAAAACAAAAAACATCGCGCGCCGAATCAATTTTTTTTCGTTTTGTTTTCCCACAGATGGAAACAACGGCCCGCAGGATGCCGAAGGATTAAACGAAGATGAGGAAGAAGACGAAGTCGTAAAAGCGATACTGCGTTCTAAGGAACTCCATCGCGATCATCCGCCGGCGATAAACGTCGAGGATTACATTGTCGATGTTTGTTTCCATCCGACGAGAGATGCCATTGCTGTGGCCAGCATCACCGGCGATGTACTTTTGTAGGTTTTTCCTTCGTAACGCAACAATATCTCGAATCGAGTGACAAATCTATTGAAAAACTTTCTCTTTTTTTTTTTAAGGTATAAATATTCCAACGAAGAAACAACATTGGCGTCGACGATGGAATTACACGCAAAGGCCTGTCGCGATATTGAATTCAGTCAAAACGGAGAAATTCTTTTTTCAGCTTCCAAAGACAAATCCGTTATTCTCACCGACATGGAGACGGAGAAAATGATGAGAATTTACGACAATGCACACGAGTCAGTGATTTAATTATTTACAAAATTTTATAACTTATCGACTCGTAAAAATCGTAAAATTTTCGAAATTTTTTTTTGTTTATCTAATTGAGAAAATTGGTGGCAATGAAAAAATTTTAGTCCCTTAATTCCGAAGCCGAGATCCATTATTTCGAAGGCATCCCGATTAATATTAACGATTGTTATAACGTGCAAAATATTTTTTTAGAAACGCGATTTACACAATGACGATACTGAGCGAAAATACTTTTGCGACCGGCGACGACGAAGGAGTAGTGAAATGTAATTAAATATTACGATTTCTTAATTATAAAAAAAAAAGTTCAAAAATGCCGATTGTGCGCAGCTTTGCATTTATATTCGGCAATTAATGATAATCATTTTGAATTTTGAATTTTTGCGTTCGTAAAGTTTGGGATCTCCGACAAGCCGGTAGTACGCCGGTCTTTTCGATGAAAGAAATGGAAGACTACGTTAGTACGATGATAACGAACAGCGACGGTAAATATCTCGTTTGCGCGAGCGGCGATGGTTCGTTAACAACGATAAATATGCCGGCGAGAAAGCTTCACGTGCAGTCCGAGGAGTACGAAGAAGAATTGACTTGTCTCGGGCTTTTCAAAGCCGAAACAAAGCTTTTGGCGGCGACGAGTAAAGGAAAAATGTACGTCTTTAATTGGGGAGAATTCGGACTTCACTCGGATGAATCGCCGAGTTTGACGAAAAAAGCTATCAACTGCATGGTTCCCATTACGGAGCACATCGTCGTCACTGGCGGTGAAGACGGTATACTTAGGTACGCATTTTTTTTTAAATTTTTTCTCGCGATCTTTAGTAACTTCGTAAATTATTTTCCTTTATGCAAAGTACGGGATAATTTTTTCGTCTCTGTGCTTTCAGAGCGACGAGTATTTTTCCTCATCGGCATCTCGGTGTTGTGGGACAACACAATTTTTCCATCGAATCGCTCGATATATCGAACGACGGTACTTTGATCGCCTCGTCGTCGCACAACAACGACGTTAAGTTTTGGAACGTCAAATACTTCGAAACAATAAATACACACGATCGCGTCAAAGGCGGAAAGCAAAAACAATTGAAACACAATTTACCGAGCAGCAAAGTTAACAACGCTTCCGATTTTTTTTCCGATATGTAAAAAAAACGCTGTAAAATAACGAATAATATAAATTTATATAAAAATACCTGTTTTACCCGTTTTGCTGATATATTTCGCGAGTTTTTTTTTTCTTTTGATTGTGAAAAACAGGTATTCAATGGGTTTTTTTTTTTTTTTTTCATATAAATAACAATTCAAATAAATTTCTTGTACTTTCTTACGTATATTTTTTTTGCTCGATACAAATGCCGATGAAATTTTATATTAATATGAAAAGTGTTAATTTACTCATTTATCTTCTTTTTTTTTTTTTTTGTCTCCGATTATTCGTCCATCGATAATATTTACAAAAAATTGGACGATATCTAATTTGATAATTATTCTCATGGAGAGCGCAACATTTACGATTATTCCATTTTCATTACTCGCTGTAAAATTTCGGTCGATCGTCGATTATTGCTTCGCAAATTGTGGCGAATCTGATTAATCGATTAGCCGTTCATTCGTACATTGCGCGTTCGCGCGATTACCGCTATTGTTCTTCGAAATTTGCAATGAAAAAATGAAAAAAAAAAAAAAAAAGAAGAAAATCTCGCGATTCCGCGCAATTTCCGGTTCGTTACAAAATCCCGGAGTTTTGCGAATTCCAATAATTTATTCTCGAAACTCTCGTTGCTTCCGCGTCTCAATTGAATACTGTCTTCGACGTCATTAACTTACGATTACCGCGTTCTTTCGTTTACGCGGCACGAAAAAAAAAAAAAAAAAAATGTAAAAGTTACACTTCGGCCGCAAAAATACGAAAGAATTAAACGCACGAATATAATATTTACGACTTCTATTAAATTAAATTACATGCCGATTCGTCTAAATCGAAACGCCGCGTGATTTCGATCGATATTTGGATGACTCAGCTTTCGTTTTTCGCAAAACTTCGCATTCTAGTTGTCTTGTAATCTGTTATTTTTTTTTATCAACTAAACAATGAAAAATAAAGATACTTTGTACGATGAATATTAAACATTTATCGCGCGAATTCGAAACTGTGACTCCGTCATTTTGGTACATTTTTTTTTTTTTTTTTTCTTTTTGATTTTCAAGAAATTTTAATATTTCACTGAAACCTCATTTACCGTTTGATTTTGGCATCAAAGTTACAAATTTCGTCCAATAAACGACGGGGACAGCTTCGCGGGTGATAAAAATACGCGAATAAAAATTAATTAGACTATTAATGATACTTAATCGTCGATACTTTTCCAAAAGATCGATTCTCGATGATGAAAAAGACGCGTTTATGAAAAAAAAAAAAAAAAATGATTTGTAGAGAGAGAAGAAAATTCGTATGAAAAATAGGAGTCGACGATTGTTTCGCGACTTATTGATGATTCATTTGGCGTAAATATTCCGGTGCGTGATAATGCTGCGGCTGGGAATGTGCGAGCGACGGATGTATCGGCGGTGGGAAGCAACGCACGTGTTCGACACTTGTCGCGTCGCTGTCGCCGCTCTTCAGATATTTGTTTAGTACCGCGAAAATCTGTGAATTCAATACTTGAAAGCGTCTGATGCGATCGACCATTCTCTTCAAATGCTGCAATGAAAAATAATAAAATAACAATTAAAATCGTTTAAAATCGTTTTATCGATTCGATAAAACTATACATACGATCCCTTTGACATTCTCGTCTTTGCCGTCGACCCGCTGTACGCGAAGAATGTGATAACAGAAATCGAGTGCTTCGAACCTTCTTTGCTGACCGAGAAGAACAACCATTGCGCAACCCGCCCAATGCAATCCTTCGCCGAATAATTCTCTGAAAAAAACCAAAAAAAAATTTCAAAAATCAATTTTTTCTTCTTGTGAGAAAAAAAAAAAAAAGCCTTTTGATTCATTTGCTCGTAATAACAACACGCAAAAGCGTAAAAAAAAATCTCTTTAAACCATTAAAAAACGACAATTCATCGTTATTTTACAATTTTTTTCAGAATTTTTTCGAAATTTTTTATAGTTCAACGGAGTAATTGAAGGTAACGAGCGGTTGAAAAATTCGGAGGTATATTTACGATCTCCGTATGCGAGGCGTTAGTTTACTTATTTGTTTAATAATTTTTCAATGTCTTATCAGTGATCCATCGATCACTTTGGAAGATCCGAAGGAAAGATCACTTTGCCGACAAATGAAAAAAAAAAAAAAAAAAAAAAAAAAAAAACGAAAAATACGCACTCGACGGTAAATTCGGTGTCTCCAACTGGAATGCAATAAACGAATTGCAAAGCGCTCCAAAGTCTGTGAAATTCCGTACACTCGTCGATGTTCATGACACCGTTAGCGGGCGGTGGACCGACCCATATAGGATCATCGAGAAAGCTTCGCAATCTGCTGAGCACCACTTCGAATATCGAGAGTCCGCAGCAGAGTCGTTCGCGCGTTAACAAGTCTCCTTCTCTGGCGATCATCGCTTGCTGAAAAAAAAAAAAAAAAAATAGATACGAAAAAATTAATTAAACATTTATAATTAAAATTTATTATAAATATTTCGATGAGAAAATCGTAAATTACTTACCTTCGCTGTACCGAGTTTATCGACATTTGGAACAATCTGCAGAGCCGCGTATTTCGCTTCTAATCTCTTCTGTTTCGTTTCCGGTTTTTCGCCCTCTGAATTAATACGTTGTAAATGAATATATTGAAACCAACAGTTCGATAATTACGGATAAAAAATATTAAAATATTCAAAAATATTTAAGTATTAAAAAATATTGAAATATAGAGAAATATTAAAATATTAAAATAAAAAAAAAAAAAAAGAAATACCTTTGCAGTGGGGTCGCGGAAGTATATTCTGGAAGGGCGCCGCGTGCATTAAATCGCAAACTTCTTCCTGCGACAGCGCTTGTTCCATAAGCAAACAGAACAAAATAGTATTACCGAATTCGCGAAAATTATGAAACAATTCGGTTTTCGCGTCGGGATACTGAACGATGTCGTTTAACTGCGCGTGATAATAGCCCAATACCCCCGGCGATCCGTAATCGTAACGCGGCAATTTGCAAACTTTTGGCATCGCTTCCATAAGAGTTTTTGTGAATTGTAGTAAACTTCCTTGTATTAGAGATTTAACGATTTTCAAGAGTTCCTCCATCACAACGGCGATTCCTTGATATCCGAGAAGTTTGCACATCGTTCGGAAATGATATGGTCCGACGAAACCGGTGTACTGTCCGTATTGCGTACTGTACGATAAATTCAATTGTTTACTTCCCCACAAATAGTGATGAGACATCTGCGGCGGTTTGTCGCGCTGCACCGGCTGTACGAATTGCAATCCTCGACACTTTACGAATCTGTGACGATGGAAAAAAAATTTATTTTGATTACCTACCGAGCAGTTTGGGTTAAAGTGCAAATTATTAAATTGGAAGTCTTGTTGACGAAAAAAACGATTTTTTTCTTTTTCACGGAGAAAACTTTGTTTGTTATAAAAAAAGACACATTTTCTTTTATTACTTATCGAGAAGTTTCGTTAAAAGTGCAATTAATAAATTAATAGTCTCGTTGACGAAAAAATCGATTTTTTCTTTTTCACGGAGAAAACTTTGTTTGTTATAGAAAAGTCAAATTTTCTTTTATTACTTATCGAGAAGTTTCGATTAAAGTATAATTAACGAGTTGATAGTTTCGTTGACAAAAAAATGGAATTTTTCTTTTTCTCGGAGAAAACTTTGTTTGTTATAGAAAAGTCAAATTTTCTTTTATTACTTATCGAGAAGTTTCGATTAAAGTATAATTAACGAGTTGATAGTTTCGTTGACAAAAAAATGGAATTTTTTTTTTTCTCGCAGAAAACTATACGTTCCTTATAAAGAAAAGTCACATTTTCTGTTATTAAGTATTGAAAAATTTTGTTTAAAGTTAAATTAATAAATTGATAGTCTCGTCGAAAGAAAAATCGATTTTTCTTTTTCACGGAAAAATCTATATATTTGTTACAGAAAAAGTCACATTTTCGTAATTAAAAGGAACAAAAATTTCTGCCAATTGTCTTGAATAAAATAAACTCACCTGTTGGTCGCAGCGTTGTAGCAATAATTCGGCAAAAAGTCGTAATTGAGTTCCCAAAAAACATGAAGAGTTATGCGACCGTAGGGCGCGAGAACGTTGTGATTTGCTTCGCGAAACATTGCGTCGTATTCGTCCAACGCGAGCCATTTGCTCAATAGTTTGTGCGTCAGACGATTTACTTGGAGAAGTCCGTCGAGTTCCTGCGAAGGAAAAGGGTATTAAAAACATTTTTTCCTTTTTATTAAACTTAAAACCATTTGTAGTTCTCGCGATCCGAAGGTTTGCGTTGAATTTCTATCGACTAAAATGACTAATTTCCCGATAACGATAAATACCTTAAAACGTTTCAACTTCCAATCTTTCAGAAAATAAACGAAAGTAAACTGAAAATCGATGTAAAAAACTCACCACAACACCGGTGATATCGCCGGATTCAAATTTGCTGATCGCTAAATCGAGAGATTTCTGCATATCGGCATTTATTCGTTGAGTGATAAGTTTATTGAGATCGATGCTTCTTCCCAAAAGTTGCACATGTCTCTGTTTCAAAAGAGTTTCGTATCTGTTTGCACGTGGATACGGCAGCAGATACGCCCCGAGAGCGACGCACTCGACGCGGAATCTCTTGTCGAGAAGTATACTTGCGGCTAATTGTTTGTAATGAGCGAATATCTGCTCGCTGAGCTTATAGACGAATTGATCGAAGCAAAGATTCACTTCGGCTTCGACTTCGTCGTAAAGAAATTGTTTGCGGAATATCGTTAGAGCGTAAAGCGCACTGTCGTTATACAAGTCGAGAGGGTAGAGAACGTATCTGTAATTTAATAAATAATTAAATTGTTAATGAGAATTTTTTTTTTTTTTTTTTTTTTTTTTTTTTTTTCGGAAATTTTACGCGTTTTTCGATAATAACTCACTCCATCATCGATGGTTCTTTGCTTCGCAGGATATGATCAGTGAGAATCCAAGGCATCGACATTTCGATCGGAAACTGCAACAGGCGATCAATAGCGATAAGTGAATCGGAACGACGGAGACGAAGGATCAGTGCCCAGCGATATGTTAGTTGAAACAATTGGGGAAATATATTGAAGTTCTACAATTATAAAGATTCGTGTATTATGAAAATTTTGGGAAACAACGGGTTGCGAGGATTATGACATTTTATAGATAGAGGAGCGCTAAGCTGCTACTGGATATACATTTTTCAAGGTATACAGATCGATCGTTTAAACGCAATCTTTTTACACAATTTTCCTTCGAGGGATATATGTTTATAAGGCGATTACCTGCACACGCTATACACAGAAATTACGACCACAAGCAACAAATTAGGGCGATAAAAACCGATCAAAAAAGTGTGTGCAGAGCTCAGACGGCCTTTGCGCGATGTTCGTTGAAATATAAAAAAAAAAAAAAACAAATTGCCACACAAGATATTCCCACAAACGTGCAAAATCATCGAATTCAACTGTACGGACGGATCCGCACTTTTTACATTTTTTTTTCGAAAACAAAAAAAAATTGAAAAATCGAATTTTGAAATTCAATTTTTTTTTTCCGAAATTTAATTTTTTTTTTCTGTTAATGTTTTTTCAACTTTAAGAAAACGAACGCAAAACATATTTTTATTGAAAAAAAAAAAAAAAAAAAATTTTTACAAGTTCCTTTGATTCGTTCGGATATTTGATGAATTTACATCGATCGAGAATCGTTGATCGAAAGAAAAAAATGAAATCGTTGCCACAATGAACTTTCGAGAGTTTCTCGAGTGCGTATCGATCGATATAGTAGAATTCGCTGTGAAAATGTAAAACTCAAATTAGCGCTACAAAACACAAAGACAGCAACAACACAGCGTGACGAACGACTATAATTGATAGTTTTTTGGCGACGCGCCACGACGTTGTACCTGAATGCGTTTCTCCATGGTGATCAAGTCGCTGCACTCCTCGTTGTGCTGGTGGCGCACTTGGCATTTCTAGTCATGAAATTAATTACTAAAAAGAGGTGCCAACTTTCGTCTTTTCATCACAAATTCGTAGATCCCGAAGTATGAAGATTTTTTGCTTTTTTTTTTTTTTTAATATATGTATACCACGCGTATTGTTTGCGATTATAAATTTGTAAGTTCCGAAGATATTGCCTATCGTTGGGTACAATTTTTTGCTTTTCCAAAACGTTTGTCTAATTTTAATTCTACTCGCAAAAATAAAAAAAATAAAAACAGTATAATTAATAATGTTTACCTGTATCTTGCGACCCATCGTCATTTCCAAGTAAAATTCGCGGTACCAAAGCTGCGATAGATCGCAACAATTTTGCAACGATTCTGTCGAAGTAAAATTAATGTAAAAATCGAGTAGATTAATCCATAACTTCGATTTTCGTAAATAATGAAAAAAAAAAAAAAAAAAAAAAAAAACGAAATACTTACCACTAAAGTTCAAAAGATAACTCCAGTAGAAACTCGTCTTGTGGAATTGATCGATCTGCACGAGATATTGTCCATCGATGTCTTTTCTCAGTGTGCGTTTTCCACCGCTTTTATCGGCTATCAGCGACTCCAGCATCGTGCGTACCATGTAAAGTTGCGTCGACGACGGTCCTATGAATCCAAACGACATTCGATTAAAGAGAAAATCGTTTTTACGAGGATAATTCGTCGAATAAACGTACGACACGGTTTTTCAATATTTGAAATTTTTTGAAGTCAATGAACGCGAATTAAATAAATAAAATTTCATGAAAATAATTGGTGGATATTTTCGAAATAAATCGATCGAATAAATATCGAATAAAAATGAAGAAAAAACAAAAATAATTTTTTTTTTTAATAAATAAATAAAAAAATAATAAATAAATAGAAAATATGGAAATATGAAAATTATCAACTTACCAACGTTTCTTCTCGGTACTTTTATTCCAAATCCGTTGTCCGGATCCTTTTTTCCTTTCAACGCCGGATCGCTCAGTGGTTCGACGCCGAAATGCCAATCGGCACAAGTTTCTCTCACGGATACGATAATACTGCGGAGAATGAGATGAAATTGTGATATAATGTCAATTAGGCGCTCGAATACCGGAGAAAATCGATAAAAAAAAAGATTTACTAACCTTCTGATCAAATCTTTTTTATTTTTTATAGCCTTTCGCAACGGTTCGCGGAGTATTAGTTGAACAAAGTCCTGCAATTCGGCGTAAATATTTCGTCGTATAGCATCGATGAAAACGGTTTCCATTCGCGCCATTAGCACTTGAAGACCTTTTATCATAGCGATCACTTCGATCAGCGCGAACTTTTCCTCGTCGGTGTAATTATAACGCGTCGCCTGTAAACGATATAATACCAAATTACAAATAACCAAATGATTCGCAAAGAAAAAAGAAAAATATGAGATAAAAATTTGCAAATTAGAAGATTTTTTCGAAATACCGACCCTTTCGTATTCTTCAGCTTCCTGCGGACATTCTTTGTTCATATGATGATCCGTCGGGTGAAGAAGTTTCCAGCTATAGAGCTCCGTAACGACGCTCGTCCACTGCGACAACAATTGCAATCCTCTCAACGCTAATTCAGCGGTTTCACGATTCTCCGTATCGCTTCCGCACTCCTTATACGTCGTCGTAACTTCGTTACTGTATCTCGCTAATTCGCTGATATATTTAACGTGATCCTCGCGTATTTGCGGCAGATGCACCATGAGATCCGCTTGAGGACTCATACTGTTCGACGATGCAGAGAGCGGCCAACGCGACGCCTCGAAATGCTTCGATCTTTTGATATAATTGAAAGGCGCTATTTGCATATCGCCGAAGAGCGGCACAACTTCGAGATTCTTGAAAATTCTATCGATTCTATCGAGTTTCAGCTTTTTTTTCTGGTCGAGTTTATTTATGTTGCATAATTCGCTGTCCATCAAAAAAAGTCCGAAACCCATTACTTTGACAAGCATATGCTTCTCGTTCGGCGTTAGATACATCTTTGTCTCGAACATGTGAACGCAGATATTAACGACATCGGCGAGAAGCTCTTCGTATCCGTGAATCTTCTCGAGATTCTCCTTAACGGTGTCGCGAATTTTGTTTTGCGTTGCGAGAAACATCGAGAGATTCTGCGACTCCTGAAGCGTCTGAGAGTCCGACATTACTTTGAGGAATTGCGCGGCTCTGTAATTATTACAATTAATATCATTTTATCCCATTTGCTCTTTCAATCGACTCCTTCGAATTCTTACCTTCTGTATGTCGAGTAATCGTTTTTTACGCTCGACTTCATGTTTTTTAATTCGTCGAGAACAGCGAACATATTGATAAACTTTCCCAACGTTAAGAGATAAGCTTCCGATACAAAGTCCTTTCGCTTCTCGTGATGGCAGAGACGCTTCACTTCCGCGGAAAAACGTTCGATCGCTTTTCTCTGAAAATAAACATTTGTAAAAATTGTTTTTTTTTTTTTTCTGTTTTAAGGAGAAGTGAAAATTAATATAATTTTTTTTTTTTTTGCAAAATAACGAATAATATGTATTTTTTGAAATTTTTAAGGAAAAGTAAAGAATAATATAAATGTGATAAATAGTATCGTGAATTTTTCGTTATACCTGGAAGTACATGAAGTTCAGCAACTTGTTTACTTCCGGAGCCAAAACTTCGACAGTTTTCTCGTAAATTTCGACTCTATTTGGCTGTTCATTGGACTTTGGTTGGGGAATAGCGCGAGAACAACAACGCCATGTGTACAGCATCACCGCGTGTTCCAATCCCTCCTCCAGCAGTTCATTCTGTAATTTCAAGAATTTTTCCATCAGAATCCCAATGAAACTCTTTTTTTTTTTTTTTTTTTAATAATGACTTTTGCGGCATTTACCAAACTTGCGTGAACCGTCGCTTCTTCTATGTATTTGGCGATTCCGGTGACAAAACCATTTCTGTCCTCGAAATTTGTATCAAAATTTGCCTGATAAACCACAGAACAGGGCTGCGCCTCTATACACGGCTGTTCATCCGGCAAAGTGAATTCATCCAAAACGTCGACGTTGGACAATGCGTCACCCAGCGTTACCTTATCCGCCGTCATTATCACGCCGTTCCGAAGCCTTTGTTAATGAACAAACGCAAATAACAATAATATTTTTCCGGATTTTTTTTATTTTTCGTTTGATTTGTTTTTTTTGTTTTCTTTTTTTTTTTTTTTCTTTGGAAATAAATATAAATATTATTGTTCGATTTTTTTTTTTTATTATTGTTTGCAATATCGTTCATTTTTGTCGAATAATAAAAACATATCGACGACGCAATGAGCATTCATTTGTAAAGTTAATTCGATAGATTAGAATAATTCGCACACACATAGCTTCGTCATTTAATCAAGTAAAAGAAATGATACACTGAACAAGGATGTGACTCAGAGCTCAACTAGTATTTCCAGTTTTATCGTATGCGAAATTTCGTATTCTACAAAACATTGTAACGCAAGTGACATAAAAGGATGTAAAAAAAAAATTGGGGAAATATTGGAAATACTGCTATATATTGATTCGCATCGAACAACAAACTCCGAAATTTCAAATTCTATCGCGTTTGCAGGTTATGTTTACAGACTCATTATAAGGAAAGTGAATAAGCGACGATTACGTGTTTCGCGATCGTAATTTGATTAGATATAATTAATAACTGAAGCCGCTTACCCTGGAGCGGGTTCCTTCGCCGACGATCTATCACCGCTACGAAAGATCGAAGCGGAACGGGAAAAACTTCACGAAACAAACACCCGAAACTCCACCCTACAAATGTCAAACTGTCCAATATGGCTGTGTGTTTGATCCTCCGTGGTGTGTAAAAACGACGACACGAGCGGCGACGGGCCGGAAACGCTCGAAGAGGCTTTTGCGCTGGATAGGTATATAGTGCATACAGCGTGATAGAGAATAGAGAGGCGACGGGATGCACCGATGGTCATTGACCACCACCCGCAACGTTTCTTTCCCACGTGCACGTAATATGTTACATGCATAAGTATGGCTAATGCTGCTGCGCTAATACTTACTGTAGCTGTATGCAACGATCTGTAGATCCCCGTGTTTTCATACTATGAACTTTTTTTTCCGAGGAAACTCGCGGGGGAAAAGTCCCGCTAAAGATGATTTCACAGAAAAAAATACCTCTCCGATCTCCGCGCGTAATGCATTTTTTTTTTTTTTTTACTTATCGAACAAATAAATAAATTCCGAATAAATGTTGCACTTTATTCAGCGGTTCGTATACGTTAATGATACATAACAATGTGATCCCGTATTCTATATTACAGATCATGTACAGAAAAATTATTTCATCATTATATCCGTTGTACCTGTATTCTACATCTATAAATTACATTTTTTTTTTTTAAATTCATTTCATGATTTGTAGCATACGCTTTTTTTCAGTTTGGAATTGTCTTGAGCAAATTTTCTACATTCATTGTAATTAATTCGTTTTCATTGAACTATCGAAAGCATCAAGACAATTTTTTCGGATTAATCTTGCGTCGCTATAAGTACAAAGTCGATAGCTGATAAAACGGGAAGTCACTTCTTTTAGCATTTAGCTAAACATACTGATCGGTGCGATTTAACAGCTAAGTTATTCTTTTTTTTTTTGTTTTTTTTTTTTTTTTTTTCATCTTTTTCTTCATTACGTCACTATTACGCGTATCTCTCTGTCTATTTACACGGGTCGTTGTCCGACGATCACATTTTTTTTTGTTCGGCTTTCGCACATAATGGACGTATTAATTTACATTATATTACTTCAATTAAACACTGGTAACATTTTTCGTTCACTTTACACAACTAATTATCAACCGAGTGATCCATCTTCCCTCTTTTTTTCCCTTATTCCCTAATATCTTCATATAATTTATTTTATTCTCTGTTTGTCGCAAATACTTTCGCACGATAGCGCATAGGATAGCGGGACATTGTTTTTTTTTTTTTTTTTTTTTTTTTCGCGCGTATATTATTAAAAAATAAAAGAATAGAAACAAAGTGACAATCGCGTTACATTCCATTGGCAAGGATTAGGCGCGAAATAAAATTCGGAGGGTAATTCAACGATTACCTTCCTGCAAATATATATATATATATAATTTTTTTTTTTTTTTTTTTTTTTTTTAACAATTGTTCCCTGGACATTGGCGAGATATTTGACGTATTAGGAACGATTAAAATAAATATCGTCGATTAGCATTTCAATCGTTTGAATATTTTTTTTTTTTTTCGTAATCTTCAATTTTTTTTTCTTTTAAATAAACTATTTAGGATAACTATGTGTATATTGCACTTTGAACGATCCGTTTTTACAAAGTCATCACGAAAAGCTTTTCACAATTGATTCTTCTTGTATCCCTCTCGCGTAATTTCACCGTGTCGTTCACAAGGGGGACGTAAGCTCGATTTTTTTTTTTCATTTAAAAAAATTCGCTTCGAATGATTTTTTTTTTTCATTTAAAAAAATTCGCTTCGAATGATTTTTTTTTTTCATTAAAAAAATTCACTTTAATTTTTTTTTTTTTTTTTTTTCATTTAAAAAAATAAGCTTCGAACGATTTTTCTTTTTTTTTTTTTTCGACCAAAAAATTAAAAGCAAAAGTTAAATTTTAAAACAAAGGTTTTCCATTACCTCATACGTTATCGTTTGCCGAACAGCGTAAAGATTCTGTTAAAATCGTTTGCCGTCCCTCAGCGTGATGTGAGACCCATTTTCAGTGTCTCGATATCTGTTTCACGTACTCCGAAGATGACGCGGAACGTGTAAAACAGATTTGGCGATTGGAAACAAAAATTTGTAATACAATATTTTTACAGATGATTTTTCGGAAAAAGACTGAGGAACGCGTAAAATCTGTTCAACAGTAATCCACGTTTACTGTTTTCAGTATTTTTCGGAAATATTTAATATCTCGTTGGCAAAAATTCGCATTGGCAAAAAAATGCACCTAAATATATAACTTTCGCACGATTTGTGTTTTTTTTTTTTTTTTTTTTTTTTCTTTTCACTTTGTACTGATCTCGGGACGTTTATTTTTAAACGATTTTTCGAGCGATTCGGCGACGTGGTTTTCAAATACGGAATTCCGGTCTTTCGGTAAGAGACAATATCGCGTGTTCCTGCGATATAGCGGCCAATTCTTTTAACCATTCGTCCATCACTACCGCGCAGAGAACAACGTTTTGCGCCGGACTAACGTCCTTCGGTGATTCCCAAGCAGTCTTCGGATAATATCTGGAAAATTAAATGTAAAAATTTATCGACAAACGTCGCTGAGATAACGATTCGCAGCTGCAAACCAACTTTCAGTTTTTTTTAAAGCAATTTTACATTTTTTTTAACAATTTTACAGTTATTTCGAAAGTTCGTTAATTTACAGTTTTTTTCAAAGGTATTTTACAATTTTTTTATCGACTGCTCTATATTTTTCTATTGAATTACGCGGACGAAACATTTTTTTTTTTTAATAATCCGATTTTTTTTAATAATTGCATAACATCGAAAAAAAAAAAAAAACATTAACACATCAATTGTATAAATTCAACGCACCGGTATCCCGAGCCGTTGTCGATAACTTCCAAAAGTTCTTCTTTCATCCCGAACTTTTGTGCTAAAGAACTTCTGAGACTATTAGCTCCGGAACTTCCGCCGGACCAATCGAATACCTGTCCCAGTAAACTTCTTCGTTTCGGTTCGCCTGTAACGTCGTCGACATAATCGTCAGAAAAAATTTTCAAAAAATACGATAAACTGAAATTTTGTCTCCAAAAATTTCTTGAATATCATTAATTTTCAATACCGTAATACCTACAGCGCTTTATCACTTTTGAATAAAATGCCGCAATGAAAGAAAAAAGTCAACAAGATTATTCGTCTTGAAGGAGAAATTTCATTGAAATATTGAGTGTAAAAAAGCAAAAAAAAAAAAATATATATATATAAATATCAAAGTTCCATTTAAAGTAAAAAATTAATTAATTACTTCTCGAAAAGGGTTCACCGGCAGATACATTCCGTTTCATCTGTGGGGAATGTGCCGCAGCCTCCAGCGCATTTTTTCTCGCGTTAACGAGTCTATCCTCGCGACCGATCATAAAATTTCTCGCCTGTCCGACCAACAGATCGAGATCTTCGATTTTCGATAAATATTGATCAATTTTGTGCTTCAGCGACGCCAGAACCTGATAAAAAAAATTATTTGCAAGTTTTAGGACCAAAATTAATTTTCCCGAAAATTCTGCAAAGAATTGTCGTTTTTTTTTTTTTTTTTTTTTTTTTTTCAATTTTATTTACCTGGAGAAGCGATCTGATACTCGGTTGGAAGACCAGCGAGTGATTAAGTAAAAACGATTGTAGCAAAGGTTGTGGATAAATAGCGAGACGACTTATCAGTCCCGTGAGATGAAGATTAACATAAACGTTATTACTCGTCATGCATTCCAATTTTCTCAAAAGAACATCCAAAAAAATGCCAACATTTGGTTTTCCATTGAAAATATCTTGTCGTCCAAAGGATAATTGATTCGTCGTATCCGTCGACGAAATAGCCGATTCCTCGTTTTCGTTCGATTCGTTCGATAAATTTCCAACTCTTACACCGGTTTCATCGATTCCCGTTGACGTTTCACCGATAACCGCTAATCGCGCGTTATCCCCGTTATTCTCTTCATGTTCACTCGTGCGATCCTCACTTTGCTCGTTGTCCGGTGTCGACTCGGAAGATCCCTTGAAAGCGAAACTCTCGTAACCGCTACTTTCCCCCAAAGATAATAACGAATTCATCGCTGTATTCGACTCGTCGACTTCGCTCTCGAAACCGCGAAGTTTCTCGTAACTTCGCGATTCCCCGTGACTCTCGACTTCCGTCTCACCGAGACTATCCGCACCGACGTCGGGTAATGTCTTTGCGATTCCCAAATCTTCGTGTAGCAATTCGGCAATATCGGCATCGAGACGACCTCTTTCTTCGTCCGAAAGAATTCGCGACGCTTCGCCACCGTCCGGACTGTCGCCTTCATTTTTATCAATCGTTTCCTTTACCTCAGATAATACAACGTCGAGACCTTCGTCTCCTTCGAGAAGAGACTTTATATTTTCAAGAATATTCTGCGCCGACGAATCCTCGATCGCTGGCGAATCGTTCTGTTGTTCATCGATAACTTTATTCTCGCAACTTGCCGACGATTCGTCTATAAAAGTCGACGATTCTCGAGGCGAATCTATTTTTTCTTTTTTTAAACTCGAATTTCTCGGGAAACTCGACTCCTCGTTGTCGATGCGCCAGAGATTCATTTGCTCGACAAGAGTAACGTTCTCCTCCGCTAATGTGCTTCCGCTACCGTTTTTGCTCTCCCTGTGCGGCTCTCCGTCGTAACGATACGACCACATGGAACAGGCGCTCTGACAAGCGATTATTTTTTGCCGCGCGTCGTAAAGATACGCGTGATAATTGCCGTACAAACTTTCCGAGTGTTTCGAACCGTAATTTATCGGTACCGGAAGTGAGGCGAAACTTTCCGTGGGATTCACGGAGTTGGAAGCGGAACTTCGCCGTCGAAGGGTCGACGACACGTGAGGCAAAGATTTCGAGGCGTTTGACGCACTGATACTCGTGGAAAATAACACGCAGCAGGCCGGCGTTAGAGACAAAAACTTTTCGGCTCCGCGACCGAAAGGATCGACGTCCCGTAGCCGTCGACGCTGAGATAACATCACGTGAGAACACGGCGTCAGCGCACCGAGACACAGTTCCAGCATTACGTCCTCGCAGTTCAGGTCCACCAGTGTCTCGAACAATGCCAACGTTACGATACACAACTGCAAACATTGGTTAACATTTTTAATCCGAAAAACTTTCGTAGGAAATTCATGGAAACGATTTTTTTAAATTTAGCGAATCTTTCGATAAGAAATTTTTATTTTAATTGATTTAAAAAAAAAAAATACGTACCCGCGATTTCGAAGATATCCTCTGTATAAGACTGTCGAGAATTCTACACTGATCGTAATTATCCTCAAGTAGAAATCTGACGAGCGATCGAAGTAATCCGGGATCCGTTACGGAACGAAGAAACAAATCGAAATACGCTGTTGCCGAGACGAGTTCTTCCACTGTTGTCTGTAGAATTATTTTATTTAAAAACAAACAACAAAACAATAAATTTCAAGCATTAATTTATCATTATTTCTCAACGAGCGTAAATACAAAAAAAAAATTAACAATCGAAAAAAAAAAAAGAAAAACAGAATATTAATGACAAACGAGCAAATCTGTTAAAAAAAAAAAAAAAAAAAACAAAAGCGTTTTAGCGTCAAAGCCAAAGCCGTTATCTCCACAATTAGATCGAATTGTTAGTCGAAACGATGCGCTCTGGAAAATAAAACGGTGGAAAAAATATCGGATTAAAGCGATTGAAGTTTCGAATTGAAAATATCGGAGAGAGCAATTCAGAGAAATTTTTTTTTTTTTTTTTTTTTTTTTTTTTTTTAGAATACATCGCATTAAATTTGAATTATTATCGACATGCTTTGCGCGTTTTTATGTTGTTTTAGATACACGAGAGGCTGTTAAAGCGAAAGGAAGTTATTGAAAAAGGATTAGAGAATTTATTAGAAAGTTTGCGGTTAGTAGTCGCGTTACGATGCTGAGAAAGAAACTTTGTAATTCAATGTGTGATATTCTTATTTACATACTAACCCGATTGTCCGATGCATCTAGCTGATCTATTGTCAAGCCGAGGGAATCCTACGAGCGCAAATAAAGAGTCACCAGACAGCCACCGACAACCACAAGCAACAATGTCAATTTATATCATAAATTATTATTATAAAACATTTAACAAGGTAATGTTGAAAAATATCGATTCTTCGTCTTCGCAGTTTCGATGAACGTTTACTATTTTCATAATTAAAAAAAAAAAAAATTATTTTCGATTTTTTAGTCACAATTTTGTTTTACGAAAATAAGGGAAAGAATTTCATCGAAAATCAGAGGGAAGCGAAGATATTTTTTTTAACGTCGCCTCGTTACATTAACTTTTCAAATTTTCCACCACCGGTACGAATTTTTCGTATTATACAAATAAACAAATAAATTCGAATCGTTGAGACGCGTAATTGTTGCATTGATGCGAAAATACTCTTCATTTTCGGAGTTTCGATAATCGTTTACTATTTTTATTATTTAAAAAAAAATTTTTTTCTAACGCACAGTTTTTTTTTTTTACGAAAATAAGGCAAAGAATTTCATCGAAAATCGGAGGAAAGCGAAGAGATTTTTTTTTTTAACATCGTCTCGTTATATAAAACTTTCAGATTTTCCACCACCGGTACGAATTTTTCGTATTATACAAATAAACAAATAAATTCGAATCGTTGAGACGCGTAATTGTTGAATTAATGCGAAAAGTTCATTGAAATTACATTAAAGTACATTGATTATCCGAGAAGAGTGAAATCTTTGCGTTTTTTTTAAATTTTTTAAAGATGCAAACAGCCAAAGAGAACACAGAAGTGATTTTTGTTACGATAAACTTTCGAACACCAAAGGGGTTTTTTTTTTTTTCAAATATCACAATAGTTTTAACGACAAAACGACGTGTATTGCTATCGAAGATTTAATTACGTTATTTTGCATATTTTGCTGCGATTTACGTCGAATAATTGAGGTTTTTTCGTCGTTTTGCGATTACGAGAAATCGCGACTCGCGGAAATTTCTCTTTTAATTAATTTGTTCGACACGCCGAAAGCGACCATCGATTTCCTATTATTCTTTCGTCTGCATTTTGCAACACGCATCGTTGTTGCGTTACATTTTTAGGAGTAAAAAAAGCTCATCGGGTACACAGCTAAAGAAAATTTCGTGAGGCATAAGAATCTTCGGTGCTAAATGCGCGCAAATTTCGTGATTCCAAAATTCAGGTAAAAGTGTCTTTTTGAATGATTGACGAAACAACACGTTGATAAGCGTAATGCCAGCCATAGGCGCGTGTGCACTCGTGGAAAAAAAAAGCATTTTTAAAACGAATAAAAAAAAATGTCGAAAAATCCGGAAACGGCAACGGAGTCAAAACATAGAAAAATGGTGATAAAAATAGTGAAAATATAAGATCCCAACAATGATATCAAATTCTTTACATATTTTTTTTCGGCCAATTATTTTGACGATTTTACATTCACACAGAACGTAAATTGATAATAAAAGAATAATAAATAATTAGTCGTGTCGCGCGTACGTTCTATGCGCAGTAAGCGACGAAACGAAATTTCGTAGAAAGAAAAATGTAAAAAAAAAAATTTGTTAATTTTTTTTTTTTTTTTTTTTTTACCTGAAGGAGCGCCGGTCCCATTACGGGCACAAGGAATCCTTGATAAAGAAATTCGAGAAGTTGTTTCTGCACCAACGGATGTGCGACCTGAACAACGGCGTTGCAAAATTCCAGGGAATCCATGAGTTGCGTGAGTTCCGGAATGTCGTTCACGTCGTCGGGAGTCAATCGATGCCAATCGTCGGTTTCGATGTACAATTTACGTGGCAAAACTGAGTAAAGTCCACTCAGACCTGTTGCCAAAACCTGAAAAATAAAAAAGAAAAACATTACAATAAATTTCTCGCGACAAAACATAAATTTTAATGAGAGAAAAAAGGAAATTTCTACACATTTTTCTCATTTCCGGAAGTAAAAAAAAAATTAATTTAAACATTCGGAATTCGGATTTAAATTATTACTTATCGTCCGATAGTTTCGCGTTTACATTTTTCGGCGGTTTGGCTAATGAAATTAAGAAAAAAATGCCGCGTGTCGGCGGAAAAAGAGAAACTCAACGATAACTCGGTATCTAAGGAGTTAACGCCGTTATCCGCGCATCGATAAGGTCAACAGAGCGGAAAAAATAAAGAAGAAATAAGGATATCATATACACGCGGATAATGGGATCAGTCGTCAGGCCGCTGCCGTTCCACTTGCATAAATAATTATACTCCTGCGATAAAAAGGTACAAGTGGCGAGTAAAGGCGTAAAGTGTCGCTAACGGAGATAACATAGAAAATTACGTGACTCACAGCTCGACATACAAAGAATTTTCTCACTACAAAGTTATTTCAAATGTTAATTATCGAGTATAACGCTTTAGTCTATTATACAAATGTAAAATTATAATATTACAGCGGATGAGAGAAGAACAGTAGACGCGAGAAGACGGTAAGTGGCGTGCGAAAAATTATTGTTACATCGCGACGCTTATTTATTCCAGTCGCGTAGCAAGCGGGCGATTTCCTGTGCGGAAAACGCGTTGCCATTCCATTCGGATGAATATCTCGTATAATACGCGCATAAAATATTAAAGAAGGTCAGTAAAAATAGTAAATTATGGAATAAACAGAGAAACTAAAGAAATTCCTAACGGTTTTTCGTGTATTCATAGAGTCAATGAAATAGCATTTAATTATTAGTTTCTTCGTAACGGAAATACAAGAAATATTAATGGTATTTTCTTACCGGACAAACGTTCGATGTATCGGCAATGTAAACTCCCAATTCGTCGTTTTTTTTCGACAGCGACATACACAACAACATCGCGTCACGCGCCTGTTGTCCTAATGGTCCCTCGCGATGGATGTGAGGTACCAATAGCGTAAAGATGATAAATCTAAAAAAAAAAAAAAAGTTTTCGTTGCGAATGTCCGATAAAAAATTATATTTTGACTCAAAATAAATTAAAATTTCAATAAATCAAATTTTAGCGCAAAAATTAATTTAAGAATTTCTCGTCGAATTTAAATTCTTGAAAAATTCTACTATAACCACTTCGTCGTTTATCGATTAATTATTATTTTTTTTTGTTTTCATACTTATTTTTTCCGGTCGCGTTTGGCTGGAAGAACAAATCGAGGAGAGCAATATTTTGCATTATCGCGACGCATAGCTGATTCAGCAACGATATCAGCCTTTTCTCGACCTCGTAGCCAAGTATATCGTTGGCGCACGCCTCTAGAAACCTTAACACGGGTCTCGCAACCGGTTCGTGAGCGAGCAAAGTACTGCTGTGCGATACCAGAAGTTCGTGAAGTTTCAATTGCTTCAGACGCAATACTGTTGTATACCTTAAAAAATAAATAAAAAAAAATCATTAGTCAATATTAGAGATATTATTAGTTATTATTAGAATATTAGAATATTAGATATTAGATATTAGAATATTAGATATTAGATATTGGAATATTAGAATATTAGATGTTAGAATATTAGATATTTGATTATTAGCTATTAGAATATAATTATATAACATGTAATTTTCCAAACTCGATAATTAGGAAACTTTACCTTCCGGCATTTGTACTCAATTCGAATAGAGCGTCGAGCAAATTTTCACTGAGAAGATATTCAAGACAAGGCGAGTGAGTCGGCGCTGAATTTTGGCGCTGATCCGGTGTCGCTGTGTTTCGCAGTTCCAGAAGCAACAGAGTTTCCATTTGATCGACATGATTCACCACTCCGAGAATCTCGTCCTGCGTCGGTCCGCCTTTCGGTGGCTGTAAAATTTCGTCGCGAATAACGATTTAGTTAAACGGTTTTGAAAATATATTCACATCGGAACGGCAATCATAAATGTTAATGCGTCGTTTACTCTCGTTTTCCTAATGATCTCGTGAGTCTGTTGCCAGTGTTTGCAAAAACTATCGTAACAGGCCGTTGGATCTGCATCTTTCGGCGGGGAATCTCGGGATTGTTGCTTTCCGAAACTCGCCCTCAGCGGGCTGCTCCTCAGCCAACTCATTTTTTAACCTTTTCGATCGTAATTTCGATGTTTTCTCTCATTACTACTGATTCCAATGATTGTACGGCGATTTCATTGATTCATTGACCCGCGCGGCTGTAACACAAAATATTTTTTTTTAGATAAGAAACACAAAAAAATACGATTTTTTTTTTTTTCATTTTGTCGGTAAATAAAAAAAATCGGTTTCAAAAATTGTCGATAATCGATTGACCGATCGATTTTTTTTTTTTTTTTTTTTTTTTTTTTTTTTTTTTTTTTTCAATAAAAAAATTGGACATTTGTTTGGTATGTTACTGTGGAGTATCCACCGCCTAAAATTGTTGGTAGAAGTCATACTGCGGAAATGCAAATTGTGATAATAAATATCGCAGATTCTTCAAATGGCTTAATTATCCATCGCAATTAATTTTTGTCCCCAAAATTTCGATTGAACGATATGACATCGAATCGGACCAATTTTTCCATACAAAAGTTCCGTTGTATTGAAACTTTAGATTTTGTACAATATAACTTTATATAATACTTACTGGTATCGCGTGACACGAAAAACCACAACCACGATGTTTTGCCGTAGCTTTCCACGTTGATCCAGCGTCGGTTTCCAGAAAAAAATCTTTCAGTAAAGTTTGTCTTTTCTTGATGATAGCGCCTCTTGGATTACCGGATACGCCGCAGCGCCGGCACCATTCGGAACGCTGTAACGCACAGTTTCATAATAACTAAACCAGAGATTAATCACAGTTATGAAAATGTACGATAAAAAAAAAGATGAAGAAAATCGTATGGGGAAAAAACTCAACTTTTACAATTATGAAAAGATTCGAAAAAAACGACTGATACATATAATAATTATTTTATTTATCGATGTTTTTTTTTTTAACAGTGAAATAAAATCGTAAGATGCATCGTAGAAACTGTTGTTTAATACAGGAAACCGAAGGAACGAAGCGCGTCGCGTAAAAAGTAAAAGGAGACTGACAAGTGTGTGGTGAGCAAGCGATGCAGGAGGTTAATACAGTTGTAGTTATGTAGATTCTCACACGCACACACTCTCGCGTATATAGATAACGGAGGAATACGGTTTCGGCAAGTAATCGAGTAACAAAAATAAAAGATATCGTAACCCCAATGAGATTGTCTATTTTCCTTCGTATCCGTGTTACTTTACATGAACACCGCGTAGCAAAAGATCGAAAAAGAAATTAGTGCAAAAGAAGAGAAGGTGTATATACCCGTGACGTTAAGTTCCGCTTGTCAGTACCGTCGAGCACGTCCCACTTTGCGAAGCAACAATGTAATATCGCCCACCAATCCACCACGACTAACACCTACGCGATAACAACACTTCATATTATTATTATTCGATTGTAACGACAATACTTCGCAACACTTTTGTTTTCATCAATGATTTTAACTTCCTGAGGCACTTTTTTATTGTTGTTTTTTACGTTCGAAAGATTAAAGAAAAAACGAAGCTACGATGTTCGTTTATTTGGGACACACTGTTTTGATGGTAGAGTGCGAACGGCGATGACACAACGAGAGTAAAAATAATGAAAATCGTCGAACAGCCGGGACGCGAGAGGAGATATTTCTGTACCGACGTCGGAGAACCGCTGGAATATCTTTTGCTCCGTTAAGTTTCACATGGCGCGCCAGTGACGCTGAATCACGATTATGCGGCGATAATAAAAGATACGTCACGAAATAATTTATCCCAAAGCTTTGACGACAACGCGAACGTGGCAGGTGACTTCGAGATGAAAAAAAAAATTGCACGTACGATGCGTTTAACGCGAATCTATTATTCTATTCTTCTGCTCCACTGGAGAGGTAGAAGAGAGAGTGTTGTGTTAGTATAGCTGAGGTGGTGGTAGTGAGTGGAGGGGAGAGTCGATTGTTCCGATAATCGATCGTACTTATCGATATCTTTATCTGCCGCCGCCATCGTATGATATTTCTCACCCCGAAATATTCGTTTCAATGAATCGGAAAAATAACTAACAAAACTTCGACGTAAATTAATAAATACAACCAATAGATTTATTGACCATTAATTTTCCTTATAATTACGCATTTATTTTATTCTTTCCACTTAATACTTCATCCGAATGAGTCGCATAATCATTGGCAGAACGAAATAAAAAAAAAAAAAACAGATAAAAAGTGTTTATTAAAGTAGCGAAACTACCGTTAAATTTTCGTCTACTGCTCATACTCGTCGAGTTTGAAAGTGAATACTTTGCTCTTGAGACATTCTTTATCCTCCTGAAAACAAAAAAAAACAAAAAAGCAATACGGTAAGTAATACCGGCTTCGCAAAAATTTGTATTCGGCGATAGGAAAATTATTTCGAAAATTTTTACGCACGTCGGGAGCAATACCGACGAGCGCGTCAGCCTTGGAAAACAACTCGTCTTTCAAGGATATAACTATCATCTGTATGGACGGTGACTTTTCACGAATGTAATTCGTGACTCTGTTGACGTTTGCGTTATCCAAAGCCGCGTCTATTTCGTCGAGAACGAAAAACGGCGATGGACGGAGACTGTCGATAAAGAAGAGAACACGTTTTAATTCATTAATTAAGCTGAAAATGTTTATAGAAATTCTGACGAATAAAATTAAAAAAAAAAAAAAAACAAAAAAAAAATCGTCGATGTTTTTTGTTTTTCTCGCGGAAATTTTTTTTTCACCTGTTAATCGCGAAAAGAAGCGCGAGTGCCGCGACGGTTTTTTCTCCGCCCGAAAGATTCGAAATTGTTTGAAATCTTTTGCCCGGAGCGACGCAATTGAAAGTTATACCACCGAGATACGGTTCCTCGGGATTTTCAGCATCAAGATACGCCTGAGCCGATTCATCTCTCACCAAACGCTATGCGAAAAAATTTCAAATTTCAGACGCGATTCCTATTTTTTTTCGGTGAAAACAAAGATATATGGATTAAACTCGATTGGCCGTTGTACCTTGTAGATAGAATCTATTTCATTGACGATGTGATCGTAAAATCTCATGAATCTTTCGTATCGTTCATTCTTCGTTTTGTCAAATTGCGCATTGATTTTTTTGGCTTTATTGCAAGTCTCCAGGAACTCGACGTTCGTCTCTTGGAGCTTCTCGGCGACCGAACAAAACTTTTCGTCGGCCTGTTCGGTCCGTAAATACCATTAATTCGAGGAAAAAAATTGAAAAAAATAAATCATAGGAAAAAAAATGGAAAAAGATCGAAAGAAAAAAAAAATGGAAAAAGATCGAAAGAAAAAATTGGACGAAAAAAAAAAAATTGAAAATCATCGAAAGAAAAATTGAAGGAAAAAAAAAAATTGAAAATCATCGAAAGAAAAATTGAAGGAAAAAAAAAAATTGAAAATGATCGACAGAAAAATTGAACGAAAAAAAATGTAAAAATCATCGAAAGAAATCGATATCGGAGATTTATATTACCTTCATGCTTGGCGCGCGAATCTGTTCAATAGTTCGATTTAGATCGCTCATAGCTTTCTTAAGATTGCCGATAGCTTTGTCGTGTTCGGATCCCTCCTCAATATCCTTCAGTTCGTCGGGCAACAGGTTGTAGTCAATCACTATCTCATTCTCGCGGTGATGTTGTTCCCGCGATGTATTGGGATCGTCGTTCGTCGACTCACTGCCGCTGGATAAATCTCCTATGCTGCCTTCGATAATTGGAATCGGTATATCTTCCATCTAAATAAATTAAAACATTCAACAAACAAGTCGATAAAAAAAATCTAATGGATGCAAATTAAATTTCGACGATATCTTATTTTTCTAAAATCCTTAAAAAAAAAAAAAAAAAAAACAACCGGTACAATGCATCGGATGATTTTGAAAAATCTTTTGAATACTTTTCGAGACATTTATTCTCATTACTATGCGTTTTAAATGCTCCAATGCTAAGATTTCAATTTTTTCTATTCGAAAGATTGAAAGGATGAAAATGAAGAAAAAAAAAATCAATAGTCGGCAAAGATACGAAATTGCGGGATCCATGAAAATCGTATAAACATTATGATAATCGTCTCTTACTTTGCACTTTGTCAGGAGATCGTGTCTCTCCGCTCGTAATTTTTCGATTTTCATATCGATCGCGTTGAGATATCGGTGAGCGATGTTAATATTTTTCGACATTATATGCACCGTTTGTCTCCGCGTCGTTAAATCTTTTTCCTTCTGATTAACTTCGATTCGTTTTGCGTCCACCATAGCCTCGAGTTGCCGCATCTTTATCTCATCGCTGTTCATTTCCGCCTTTAGATCCGTCTCCGCTTGTTTTGCCGATTCGAGCTTTGCACGTGCGTCCGCCACGGCGTTTTGCCATCGCGCGATATTGCCTGCAAATTTAATTAATTTCATTAAATATTAACATAAATAATAAAAATATTATTTATTATAATTTTTTTTTCATTGATACTATTTAATTATTATTATTTTCATATTATTTTTTCATTAATATTAGTGATTAAAACGCAAAAAATAAAAAAATAAAATAAAATAAATAAAAAAATTGAATCGATCGACAAACGCGTATCATACTTTCGGTATCTTTTTTCTTTTCGAACTCCAATTGTGTGACAATACGATTGCACTGATTATCAAAGTCCATACGCCGTCCGTCGCGTTCTTGTTGCGTTCTACAAACAAAAATAAATTGTTTACACATATCAAACTTTTTTTTTTCTTTTTTTTTTTATTACTTACAGCAATTCTCGTTCCTCGTATTGACGGATATTCGAGATTCCGATCTGTTTACAGAACTCGTCGAATATACGATCCTCCAAGTTGTCGATAGTCTTTTGAATCTTTCGAATCTCTTTGTCTCTCTCTGCCATAGTTTTCTCGATAGCGGCTATAATAGGCTGAAGAAAACACCAAATTCACATTTATTCTCTCAAAATTTGGTTTCTCAGTATATTTCCTTTGATTTTTTTTTTTTTTTTTCGAAGATTCGAAAATTTACTTTGAGTTCATCTCGTTCGCTGTACAGATTCGTCAGTTCATCTTTTAACTTCTCGAAATTCTTTTTCTGAAATAAGCAAAAAAAATTGACGAATAATTTTCTCGCGAATTATGAATTGCGAAAAAAAAAATTATTTGCTTACGGCTTCCAGTAGGTCAGCGTCGCTGTAACGCACTTGTGCTTCGAGACCGTTGACTCTCAACTCGACGGTCGTCAACTCGGATTCTCTACGAGATTTCATCAACAAATCTCTCAATTCTTCGGTCAGTTTTTCCTGAAGCAATAACGATATTCGTCAAAATCGGACATCGAAATCGTTACAAGGAGATTTTTTTTTTTTTTTTTCAATATTTTACTCATTTCACATACTTTACGCAATTTTAATTGCGACATTTCTTTCTCATCCCATCGTTTAGCTCTTCTCTGCAGATCCGACGTACCGCCAGAAATGATTCCGCTTCTCTGGTAATACGTGCCGTCCAATGCTACGCACTGTGAAAAAAAAAAAAAAAAACACAAAATTCAATAGTAATGAATAAAAAATTAACAATTTTGTTAATCGTCAATTGTTTTTTTAACGAACATCGTGTCGCGCATTCGGTTCCAAATTGTAAGCGACAAAGTTCGCATCTTCCGCCGTTTCGCAGACGAGAGCATTTCTCGTAACGTAAAAAACCGCCCGTTCGACGGCTTTGGGATAAAAGTGCAATACGTCGTAAATCAATTTAACATTCGGCGGATTCTCGATGGATCTGAGACGTTCCTTGAGAGGTTTCGGTTGAATGTAATCGAGCGGAAGAAAAATTTCGGGTTCCGTGAGATGAAATTTCAAATATTGAATACAATCTCTCGCCGTTTTCTCCGTGTCGACGACGATAGCATCCATATATCTGCCCAATACTTTCGTCACGGCGATGTTATATCGATGGTGTATCGGTTTGCATAAGTTTAAGATGCGATCGAACTGAAATATCGTCAATAAAGATGTATTCAAATGTAAAGAAAATTTTTGATAAATTACGTTTTTTCGATACAACGAAACTTACGACTCCGGGATGCATTTCTTTGAGATTCTCGACGACTTCCGTTCTTTTTCTGCTTCTCAATAACTCGTGTCTATCGATAGTCGCGTCGCCCAACTCGATCGATATACTTTCCAATTCTCGTTGAATATCATCAATTTTTTCTTTGGATGAACCAATCGTTATTCGCAATTCGTCTCTCTGCTTCGTCAGTACGTTTAGCATATCTCTCGATGCTTTTCCCGATTCCTCCAATCTTTCGAGACGCTTCTCCGTCTCCTGATACATGAGACGCTTTTGCTTTATCTTATCCTCGATATCCGTAATTTTTCTCATCTCGTTGTCGAGTCCATCCTGAGCGATTTTTTGCTCCCGCGTTGTCGACTCGAGAAACTGAAAATATCTCGCCGATTCGACGAACGCCTCTTCTTTCAAACGATTGTATTCGCGAATCTGACGAAAATATACAGAAAATTCATTTTATTTTATCTAATTTCGTTTCCAACAATTCGAGAATAAATAATGTTTCTTTTTATTTTTCTTGTTTTTGGTTAAAATTATAACTTTCCGTGAAAATTGTCTGACTTTCCGTAATATCAGTTTTGGCGAAGAAAAATTTTCTCGTGAAAATCTGCTGATGGGGCAATAAAATTTTCGAAAGATTCTAATCGAATAATAATAGTGATAATAATTTAAAAAAATAATAACCTAATAATAAATAAATAAAATGTTTACTTGTTCGGGAGAAAGAGTTATATCGCGAGACTCCGCGCTTGGAGTTCCATCGATGCTCGCTTCGTACGCCGCTTTAGCTTCATTTATCCGCGTCAATTCCTCTTCGAGTTCCTCGATATCTTTCGCATGAGCGGAATCGGCGTGTCGCGCTTTTTCCAACGATTTTTCGACTGCGCTAACTTTTCTCCGCAGGTACTCAACGTTTTCTTTCGTCTTAACAAATTGCGGCTTTTTCTTCGTCGCCGATAGTTCCGCTTCGCGGAAATTTTGTTCGAGTTTCGCGAGTTCGCGATTCAATACTCCCGCTTCCTTTTTTTTCTCTTTGAAAAGCGACTCTTCGATATCCTTCTCTGCTTCCGCGATCGCAATTTCTTGCCGCTTTTCATCCGCTTCGTTCTCGAGATTTTTCATTCTCTTCTCAATATGATACAAACGAAATAGCTGAAGTTCGATGTCCTTTCGAATCTGTAAAATTATAATTCGTCGAGTTGAATGAAAATTTGTTTCGCGTTTGAAAATTGTGGGAAATTTAATTAACATCTTTTCTCACATATTCGTTGCGCAGTTGTTGAAACTTTTCCGCTTCTTTCATCTCGATTCTCGCTATCTTTTTGTCGGCGGCAATTCCTTTCTTCTTTTGAAATGCAAAGTGAACCGCTTTTTCCGCTTGTAACTTCTCGGCTCTCAGTCTACGAGTAAAATACAAATCAATCGATACATTTTTCGATAAATTTCTCAATACAAGTTTATTAATAATATTATTAACGTTTCTTAACAAATTATCAGTCAACTCTTCGTGTTTTTTTTTGTTTCATATGTTATTCTTTTTGCTACGTGAGAAAAAATATATATAAAAAAAACATATAACAAAAATTAAAAATAAAAAAAAAAATTCATACGGGCGATAAAATGTCGCTGCGAATCGATGATAAAAATCCTCAATTTTTTAAGATATCTAAAAAAAAATTAATAAAATAAATGTAAACCTTTCGTATTCCGGTTTCAAGGCGCTTGAGGTACTGATTTCTTCCAAAAGATCGGTCAACGAGTCGGAATTCATCAAAGCAACTTCCTCCACGGATCCTTGAAAAATGAGGAAATTCTTTGCTTTAACATTAATTCCGAAACGCGAAAGTTCTTCCAAGTAATCTTGACTCCCAAAAACCTGAGGAACATTCAATGAGCGATCAGCAAAAATGTACGAAATTCTTAACAAATGGACGAGAATTGGTAGAAATATTATATTGTATCTTATCGTCACATACAACGTCGTCAATTCGATATTCTGATGACGAATGTTGAACCGATCTTTTGAAACTTATTTCTGCGCCGGATGGTGTTGAAAAAATTGCCGTTACGGATGCACTGAAAAAAAAAAAACGAAAAGTTATTCGATAATACAGTTTGAAAATGCGGTGAATAAAATAGTATTAAAATTTCTGTCTACGATTAACGCTAAATAGAAGATATATTGTAGAGACAAATGTAATTTTTTTTCGTAACAGAAATTTTGTATCGGATTGATTAATAAAATAGAAAAATGTATACAACCTTTCGGTGACCGGTTTACCAATGGATGAGCCATGAATAAGTTCATTGAGCCGTTTGACACGCAATTTGTTAGTTTTTTCTCCCATAACAAAGCTGATAGCGTCCATGAAATTCGATTTGCCTGATAAAAAATCGAAACATCGATTGCATATGTCGCGTACGCGTTTAAATTTCTCGGGTAATAAATAAACGTGAATATCGAAGAATATAAATAAATGAGAAAAACTAATGTTGAGATGTTGGAAAGAATTTATTTTTTGAATAAAAGAAAAAGAAAAAAAAGCATAACCCACCGGATCCATTGGGTCCGATGACAGCCGTGAAAGGATGTAATGGACCGATCGTTGTTTTTCCATCGAAAGACTTGAAATTCTCAACTATGATTTCTTTCAGAAAAATCGACATTACTACGCGTACGGATTATAATCGAATAAAAACTTTAATCGTTAAACAATAACGAGAAGAATAGTAGCTGATATATATCGGCGATACCGGCGGTTAAACTCGTTTCAACTCGTTGCCGCAGCGACGCCGAAGATCTCGCGCACTTCTAACTCGCGGGATTACTGCAAGACCAATGGCGCAACGCGTGGTTTTCCCTCCAATCTTCGCGATTGGTTGGTCGCCGGAAGCTCCACAGTCCTGAAAGAAAGCACGACGCGTGCGCCGTAGAGCTTCGCGTGGATTTTAAATGAACAAAGAAAGTTAACGGAAAATTATCATTATTAAATTGTTACGTTTCGGGAGAGATGGTCGAGTAGCATTTCGCGGAGCCATTGTTCTATTGTTCATTCGCGTGTGCATGACGCGTATTATTTAAGCAACAGTTTTCTCCGTCAAAACAGCCGAAAAATGGTTTTTTTAACGGAAATAACGTTGAATAACTTTAAATCGTTCAAAGGGGAGCACCGAGTCGGAAAAGTGATGCCCTTAGCCGCAGTAGTTGGTCCCAATGGATCCGGTATTCAATCGTTTTTTTTCACCTCTACTTTCGTCTTATTTCCGCCTTCTTTTGTTTCTTCTTCGACTTTAACTAAACAATACGCGATACCGTTACGGCGAATGATGGAAATGAAATTTTTCGATCTTAATACGAAAAATATTAATTCCGTCAGTATCGCTCGTCTTTCGTTGTCTAACAAACGTTCGTACCTTTTTAAGGAAAATCCAATTTCACGGATGCCATTGGCTTCGTCATGGGATTACCGCTAAACAACTTGAGAGTAGAAAAAATAAAACAACTCATTTATAGAATTATCAACGGCGAATCGCCGGATGAGTAAGAAAAATTCTTCTTTCATTCCTCATTGCTGTGTTCATTATTAATTTTTAACTTATATTTCCCAGAATGTCAGTGAAAGCAGTCCTTCGAGCGAATGACGGCACAGACACGTTGTTTCAGCGATCAGTTGCAGGAACTGTTTGCAAATATCGCATAAATGATAACGTGAGTATCGGCAAAAATTTCATCATTCTTACAAAACTTCCATCGACGATTGTAATAAACTTATTATTTTTTTTTTCAAAGTTAAACGGTGCAAAAAATAAAAATTCTACAATGCTATTGATTCTCAAAAATTGTTAAACAGTTTCAAATTTCGTTTAAATTTTTTTTCCAAATATCCAAAAAAAAATATCAATGCGCATAACTAATTGCTTTTCGATAATTTTTTTCATCTATCATTCCGTCAGTTTTAACTTGCGTTTCTTCACAATTCGTTTTAACTACAAAAGATGTAAAAAAAAAAAAAAAAATTGCATTTTATTTTTTTTTCCATTAAATATTAAATTGTTTCTCAAAATTTTTTAAGTAATTTCACATTTCAATTGAAAATCTTTGATTTTTTACGAAAAAAAAAATCAATACGCATTTCGAATTGATTTACGTTGATCTCGTTTTCCACGATTTTTACGTGTTATTAATCCGTTCGAAATTGCGTTTTTTCACAATTTTTTACCCATCGTACGTTTTTTTTTTTACACGGAGAAAAAATGAAGATAATAAAAAAAAAGGTAATAAAAAATGATAATTTGTTTATTTGCGATAAACAGACGGTGACTCGCGAGGTCTACGTGAACGAATTGATAAAGTTGCACATAAATCCACAAGTCAACGATTTTTCCGTTTTCCAAAATACTATCGATGTCCTTCTGGAACAGACCCCCAAAGAAAGAACCGCAATGATAGAAAAGGTCAGCGACTCGGTATCGCTGGCTGCGGACTATAATCGGTAATTATCATTTTACGAGCATTAAAAACTAATAAACCAATCGAATCATTCAAAATTTCCATTTTCTTTTTCATTTGCAGCCTTAGCGCGAGTATCGCGCAGCACAGCAAAGAATTGGAGCACTTCGTCACGAAAAGAAAAATCATATTGTCGACAATAAGAACAATGAAGGATTTGGAAAGAAACGGAATGGAGTATAAAGATTTGGAGAAAAAATATGTAAATTATTGCAATTTTTCTATATCCCAACGTTACAAATGCGTTTTCATTTCTCCGATAATAATCGAAGCGATTTTCTTTTTTTTTTTCACGAAAAACAGAGAGCAACGAGAGAAAAATTGACGCTCTTCGATCTTTTCTGTGTCGAACGTGAATTGGCGGATTTGATATCCAACATTGAACCCATTTCTCTAGAAATCTCCGAACTCGAGAAAAAAAAAACAGAATTGAATGAAAATTTGGTTATTAACATTCAAAGACACAAAGAGATCAAAGCGGAAATGGAAGAAATTGAACGGGAAGTTGCGGAGATTGAGATAAAAGGCGTCGAATTATCGAATGAGAGAAGCGAATTGAAAGCAGCGATCGAATATGCCGAAAGCTGCGTTAACTCTTACCGCAAGTCTTACGATGGCGCATTGAACGCCGAGAAGGTCTGCGAGACGACGATAGCGGAACTCGAAGAAGCATTGAGTTTCGTCGAAAAAAAAAAAACTGAACATTGTCACCGTTATTCCGAAACGCTTATAGGAACATTGCAACTTGGCGATTCACTGGTGAAAAAAAAAAAAAAAAATATCTCATCGTTTGTTAAATTCATAAAAAATAATATTTCATCATTTTCTTTATTCCATTAGACGGATTATTACGAACAGCTGAAAAAACGTTATCTGGAAATTTGTGCCGCTGACGAGCAAAAATTATCGAGTATCGAGCGAAATTACCAATTCTTCGAGGACACGTTGGAGAGTTCGAATCGCAAGATGAACGAAGCAAAAGACGCGCTTCAGCGTCAGTTAAATTTCCATCAGGATACCAAGAAGCGCGGAGACCGATTGGAAGAACGCCGCGACGAGATGAGACGCGAATTAGAAGAATTGCGTCAATTTCACAACAATTTGTCTTCAGAATTTCGCGAATTCAAAGAACAGGAAGACAAACTTGTCGAAGAAATAGATGAGATCGGAAAAGTTGATTTCGATCGCGAAGAAGTTAGAGAAATGAGGAAAAAAGCAAATATAGTTGGGAATTTGAAAGAAAACTTCGACGGAGTCGTAAGTTTTTACGATTGAAACGCACATTTTCATTATTATTTTGGCGCTTATGATTCGTCGTATTTATTTTTGTTATTAGTTCGATAGATTGGGAAACATGTGCGAACCCATTCACCATCGATGGACAATTGCGGTGAACAAAGTTATCGGTCGCCACAGAAATTCCATCGCCGTCGACACGATGACCACTGGCATCACGTGCACCAAATATCTGAAAGAACAAAGACTCGCGGTTGAGACTTTTCTGCCCCTCGATAGCCTCATCGTGAAACCGCTTAATAAACATCTTCGGTTAGGAGCTTTTGTCGCTTCTTTCGTTAATCCGTATTACATTTTTTTATTTTATCGTTTTTTTTTTTTTTTTTTTTTTTTTTTTTTTTTTTTTTTTTTTTCGAAGAACGGCGTACGAAGGAACGAAAGTGAAGCTTCTCTACGATGTGATTAAATTTTCACCGCCGGAGATAAGTAAAGCGCTTTTATACGCAATTGGGAACACTTTGGTAGCCGAAACTACGGAAGATGCGACTAAAATCGCTTTCGACGGGGAGAAGCGATACGACGTAAGTTAGAAGAGATTTTAATAGCGATTTTTCGAATCGTTGATTTAAGGAGTTGTTGTTGTTGTTGTTGTTGTTATTATTATTATTATTATCAAGTGTATTGCGAGAGCCGATGGAATATTGTATCGAAGATCCGGTCTGATGTCCGGAGGCACTTCCTCCAAAAATACTTCTACTGGACGATATAATTCCGAAGAGCAGGCGGCGTCGCAGTTACGGAAGGTATTTTCGCGGTTTTTGACGTAAATTGCAAACTTTTTCTTTTTAAACGACTTGGCGTCGAGACGCTACCGCGTCTCTTGATAATTTATTTTTCGCAATTCAACGGGAATTGTTGTCGATAGGAGAATTTAATTGCGAGACTACGAGAAATCCGTCGGGATGCGCCCACTGAGCAAAAATTAATCGAAGCCAAAGCAGCAGTTCAAAGGCTCGAGATTCGCCTCAAATACCTCGAAGATGACTGCAAAAAAGCCGTAAATATTTTTTTCGAATTAAATTGTCTCTCGCGATCGTATTTTTCGTTTACATTTCTTCTTCCGAAATCAGTACTTCGTATGTTAAAGAAATATATTTTACTAGAGAAACGAATTGATTGAAATCGAAAGGGCGACTTGGGAACTCGAAAACACATTCGACACCGCGCAGGTGAGTATTTACTGAGAAAAAAAAATGAATAAACATTTGTTTGTTACCAACAATGAGATGCGATACGCTTCAGAAAGATGAATCACTGCAGTCGCAGCTAATCGTAAGATTCCGAACGAATTTCGATTGTTTTTTAATCGAATAAAAATCTAAAAAAAATCGACTATACAAAAAATTTGAAAGAAATTAATTATGCATAATAATAATAACGCTGAAAAGTTATTAATAAATTAATTTAAAAAAAATTGTTCAACGAATCACTCGGTAACTTAGTTAATAATTCTTCGACGTTATTATTATGAAAAATAAATGTTTTCAACACCTTTTGCAAAGTTAATTTTTTTCCGATTTTTATTCCAAAGAAAAGTCTTTGAAATTCTCTCGGAATTTCACTTTTCGTTGCAAATTTAGCGATATACTCTCCTTAATCTCCAAAAATGTATTTATTCTTTTAGTATCAATGGGATAAGGATGCAGAGACCTTAAGATCGGTATCAACGGAAATCGAAGCTCTGAAATCGATTATCCGAACGAAAGAAAAGGAAATTTTCGCCGAATTTTGCGAGAGAATGGGAATCGACGATATTCATCAGTACGAAACGGGACAGCAGTGAGTTTCGAGTTTCCGACATAATAAACGGTTTTGAACTTTAAACCCAAAATAATACTTCGCCTCTTACGTCCATAGGGTGTATCAAGAAACTCTTCAAGACTTCGACAACCAAATCGATCGCATAAAAAAACAATTGGAATACGAAAGCATTATGAAACGTACGTAATTATCATTTAATGAATTTTTTCCCACGAAAAATCATCGCAAAATATACTGTAAGAAATTAAAAAAATTTCCATTTTTTCTTTTTTTTTTTTTAACAGCAAAGTTAACAGTCAAAGTAGAAAAATTGAAGAAAAAACTCGACGAAGCGGAAGCGAAGTTGCGCGCAGCCAACGAAGAATTGATGATCTATACTCGCGATTCGGGGACTGAAAAAATAATTAATAAAATTCCGCAACTCGAGGCGATTTACAAAAATCTCAAAAAAAGTTCCGAAGGCTTTACAAGCGAAATAACGCGTCTGAGAGATCAGCTCCGCGTCGTCAGCAAAATGCATTTGTCTCGTGAGGGAAAATTCGATAGATTAATAATTGGCATTCAAAAAGCGAAGGAAAAGCGTCGCGATATTCTTAAGGAAGCGAAAGTCAGTTGAGTGCTTAATATTTCTCGATGAATGTTAACATTTTTTTTTTATTTAAATTTAATTTTTATTTTCAGATAAACGATATAAAAATTCCGATGGTCAACGTTTCGGCGACCGGCGGTTCGCAGACGCGCGACAGTACCACCGACTCGAGTTATAACGCAATAGGATCGGTAGCAGAATCGTCGGAGGCCTACGATGACGAGGCAAACATCGAAATCGATTATCGTAAACTACCGAAAGTCCTGTTGGACGGCGAATGCAAAGACGCTGCGAAAATTCGCAATGAATTGGCAGCAATAGTAGACGAATTGTCTTCGACGATGAGGAACATTCCGAATCCTAATGTAATTGTATCACAAGAGTTGATAGATTTGGCAGAGAAAAAATACGAAATGGATCGCGCGATCAACAGAACCAATAAAACGCTACGCGCGATCCGCAATGAATTCGATGATATTAAACAAGAAAGATGCACTCGATTCTTAAAAGTTTTCGATCGAATGCAGAACCACGTCGATGCAATTTACAAGGCAAGTATCGCTTTTGATACTTTAGATCGCTTCGAAACCGATTTACTCCGTAATAAACACTCCAATTATCATTTTCCATAAAAAAAAAAAAAAAAAAATAGCAATACGTTTTTTCTCAAACGTTCGTGGCGTTTCGCGGTATATTAACGATCGCTTTCTCAGAGGACGAAAAAAAATTGAAAACTTTTTTCGCGCATAATTTTTTTTTTTTTTTTTTTTTTTTTTTTTAAGAAACAATTTATCGATTACTTTATATTTATCGTAGAAGTTGACGGGAAGTGAATCGGCGCAGTCGTTTTTATTGTCGGAAAATCCGGAGGAACCGTATCTCGACGGTATATATTACAATTGTATTCCACCGGAAAAACGATACTGCGGCATCGGCGATCTCTCTGGTGCCGAAAAGGCTTTAGCTTCTTTGTCACTGTTGTTCGCTCTTCAGAGGTATTTTTTCGTATCTATTATCGTCGTTTTACAATATTTACGAGGAAATTATCGATGGAAAAATATTAATTTTTTTTTTTTTTAGTTCCGAGTCGCCGCCGTTCCAAATTCTGGACGAAATCGACGCGCCTTTGGATAATATGAATGTGAAGAAACTTGCAGACTACATTACGTCGGTTAAAGAAACCCAACAAACGATTATTGTTTCTCACAATAAGAAACTGATTGCTGTTGCGGATCAACTGATCGGCGTCGCCTCCAAGGTAAGCAGTTGGACGTCCCTTTTATTTTTATTCAATTATCATTTCTCCGATCGAAAAATCTTTTTTTTTTTTTTTTTTTTTTTTTTTTTTTCAGAAAACGGCTGACGGTGTCGGCAGCAAAATCTTCACTATGAATACTTCGCTTTACCGTAAAAAATAGAACTTTCGTGACGAAACGGTTTTATTTATTTTATTTTTTTTTTATTTCTTTTATACTTTTAATGTTTCCGCTAAATTGAAAAAAAATTGCGGATTTTAACGTAATTTTACAAAGCCAATGAATCGTACATTTAAGAAGTTTATTTGGCAATTTTCAACGAACCAATAACAGCGCAAAAAATCATTGACGCGGTTTGGCTGAGTTCTACAATTTTAATTGTAAAATAATTGAAGACACTTCGGTTGTGCTATTATTTTTTTTTTTATTCATTTTAAATGAGTTGTTTTTTTCGTTTTTTTTCTTACGAATAAAATCATTGTAACATTCTGTGAAACGATAACGGAAGTTTAGAAGAAGAAAAAAAAGAAGAAATTTCAGTGGGAATGGAAGTTTGTATCATCAATCCACCAAATTGAAACGAAAAAATAAATTTTGTATCCATATTCCGCCGTTTGTTTGTTGTTTTTTTTTTTTTTGTCTTTATATATATGTATATATATATATATTTATTACTTCCGAACCTTAAATTCTATATAGACATACAGTGGAAAAAAAAAAACAAAAACAAAAAAAAAAGTGTCAGCAATCAGTGATAGCGTGTTTTTTAATATATTTTTCCCTCGCTGCCGCGATCATCTGTGCTTTTCTCTCGGCGAACGATAGATTTTCGCAAGTATTGTCGTCGCGCAACGGTTGAACATTGTTAGTTGCGCTCGAGGCGCCGGGATTGGCGCTTCTCTGTTCCGGTGTGTAGGTAACGATGCCGTCCAGTAAATTTGCAACTGTGATATCAACGTTTCCAGTTTTTACTGATAAAAAACAACAAAAAAAACCGTTATTTCAATAATCTTCGAAGTTTTTTTTCCGTAAAATATCGTTTTGTGTACAAATTACTCACGCAAGTCGCGTTGTATGACATATCGAGGAACGGAAGGAAGAACATCGCGTACTTGTCGTACCATTCTTTGCATTTCCATTGTAACGGCAGCGTGCGAATTCGTAGATCGTCGCGTGCGCAATCGCGTCTGCGTATTCTCAATGATATAACGTTTTTCGTATTCAAATTTGTCGGTTACGGTGAAACTACTCGTGCGAATATTTAACATCGCGGCAATCTCGCGCTCGACTTCGCGCGCCAATACTTCGTGATCGACGTTCGATTTAACTTTCGTATAGGTTAACGTGAATATCGTACACGGAACGAACATAAACCAAAAAACATCGGTCCACCAAGTGGAGGAAACGGAGGTAAGATTAACCCCCAAAATATCGGGTCGCCAAGCCTGCATTACGACCGGTTGTACACACGGCTGCACGCCGAACGGCCACGAGTTAAATTTGAGTAAAGCGACGCGACCGTTAGTGGCGCCAAATTCCGGCTGTATGGCGATATCGCAGGCGGACGTCGCGATACACCGTTGTATATTGCGCACGAGAATATCTTTGCTGGTCATATCCATTTTTCGAAGCCCCAAAGCCCCACCCAACGCGTCAGGCAATTCCCAAAGACTCGGAGTGTACGCCTCCGCAGCTTTATAAAGAGTAAAATGATCCAAAGCTGAGATACTGTTCGCTACGATAATTCGCGATGTTTTGTCGCGGCACTCGCCGTCGGAATTTATTCTGACGACGATTCCCAGCGCGAGACTCAATCCATGATGAAGAAATTGACGCAACGGCCGACTATCCGGAAGTACCGATCCGATAAGCCAGAGAATTGCGCTTAACGCTAAACGCAAGAAAAACAAACTAAGACCGAGCGGCGCGTAGAGAATCAAACAAAGAATTCTCCAGTCGCCGGGTACTCTGAAAAAGAAAACAAAAAAAAACAATTGAGATTTTATTAACTTTGAGCGAAGTACGCGCGACGTTTTTGCAGCTGTTGCGCGATAAACAAAAGTACGATTTTTTTTTTTTTTTTTTTTTTCGCGTATCGGGAAACATTGGTTGGAGAACTCAGGAAGGAAAAGGGTTAATAAAAATGTTTGTTAAATACTATGGAGTATATTTCTTACGAGACAAAGGTCATCAGTCATCATTGATTTAATTAGCGGTTATGTTCGATATAATCGAAGGTCATTCGAAGACAGTCGAAAAATAAAAACGACACGAAAATCGTCATTGACGAGTAAACAAATAAAATATTCGTCGTCGTAATTTTAACAACGCGGCACTTTGAATCGCGATATATTTTTGGTTAATGAGGAAATTACATCGAGATAAGAGAAACGAGAGAAAAAGAGAAAGTTGTGAGAATACTAACCTGTTCGTGTCAAATATATCCTTAATATCGAGATCTGACATTTCTCACTGATAAATCACATTGAAATTTCGATGAAAAAAAAAAAACGGGGTCTCGAAGACTTGTCGTTTGCAGATTTTTGTTGGTTTTTTTGTTTGTTTCGCGTTAATCGAAGATTTTTTTTACAGTTTACTTCTTACTGTTCGACATCGTCGTAGACACGGAGAAAGATCCTTTCGGATCCTTTTACCTGCGGTTGGCGCCGCTGTACTGTTCGAGCGCCTGTGCATTTTGTCGTATTAGTGGAAAAGCGCCGTGCGCTCGTGGTACGCGCGCGAACCGTATTGAAAAGTTAAACAGTCGTCATCGGTCGGTAACATACCGATTATGCCGGTAAGTGGCAAAGGACTAATTTATCGATTTTTATTCACTCAATAAGGGTGTTGGGGCCGCAAATAAAATAAAATATCTATCGAAAAATATTTTCATAAGTTTTTATGATTTCGGGTAAAAAAACAGCAATACATTTGTATACAATATAATCGAATCGACCTATTAAAGCTCCACAGTTAACAACAATTTACTAATTACATTGATATTCGATAGCATTTATGATTTATTTTTAAAAATACCGACAGCCTACGCGAGAAAAATTACATTATTAGCGAGATTACGATGTATCATTCGAAACATCGATCGTTCGATATGAAAAAAAAAAAAAAAAAAAAAAATAAATAGCGACTATTCGATTAATCGGCGAATAAAATTTAAGCGCATCTGACGAGCGGACAAGAAATTATCACAGTAACGTAAAGACTATAGGAATAAACGTTCGATATTATTGAGAAGAATAATCGTTAAAATATGGAAACATTTGATTATTTGTTGTCAACGATTTTCTTTAAAATACATTTAAAATATTTTGGTGGTAAAAAAGAAAAAAAATAAAAAATAAAAAAAATTGAAAATTATGTTTTATCAGTGAAATTTGAATTCTCTTTTGCACATTGGACACTTGTCGCTCGTTTTGAGACACTGTCTTAGACAATCGGCGTGAAAGAGATGATGACACGGTGTGATTCGCGCTTTTTTCATTCCGAATAGACAGACCGCGCAAACGTCGTCAAATTTTTCGATCTCGTCGCTTGTGGCTTTTCTGTAGCGATCGAGTATCCGACGTTCGGCGCGCAATGCAAGCGCCGAATTTTGCCAAAGTTCCTTGGATCTGAGAAAAACGTTGAGATAAGTAGCGGCGAGGAGAAATTTCCACGGTGCAGTCGGGATGAGTAACAGATTGAAGAATGCGGAAACGAGAATCGTGAAACTACGGAGGATCACCGGGGCGTAAAGATTTTCCAGACTCTCGAGAGTGTCGAGTTGAAGGAAACACAATATTCCTGGAAACATATCGACGAAAACCTTCTCCGTGGCGGAATAATAAGTCCACGTTACGATCGTATATAGCGTCGATGGCCTGAAAAATACAAAATTTAAAAAAAAATTGAATAAAAAATCAAATTTCAAAAATTCATTAAAACAAATGTTAAATTGATAACAAAATAAATTGTGAATTGACAAAATAAAAAATTTAATTGAAAAATAGAACAAAATTTTTACTTTTTGAAAAAAAAAAACAAAAAAAATTGAAAACTTTCTTTTTGAAAAAAAAAAAAAAAAAAAAAAAAAAAAAAAAAATTATTTTTTTTTTTTTTCGAAAAAAAAAAAAAAAAACGGATAAAGTTGGCCGATGGAGGGCCGACTGACCTGTAATTTTGCAATCCCTGTTCCAATCCAAAAACGAGAAGCATACAGGTAAGAGTAACGGCAAAGGTAACCGCTTTGGTCCATTCGAGAACAATCTTCGTGGCGGACATAGCAAGATGTTTGATCCGCGATCGTTCGGTTAATGTGACATAAGGTGACCAATCTTCCTTTTCGACGAGTTCTTTGATGTAACTAACGCAGTAGGCGATGACGTTGTAAAACATGAGGGTGTAGAGGCAAGTAATTCTCTGATGGGGTACGAGAACTTTGTCGGCGAGAACGAGAAACACAATTTGATTCATCATAACGGAGATATTCTTCATTTTGAGATAAAGATTTTCGGCGCGATCGATCGGAGCGTAAAGTCGTTTGAGGATACGACTCGTTGGATCCCACGCGCGTTTCGCCACCGCTGAAATTTCATCGAAAAATAGAATTAAAACGTTTTTAATAATAACTATAATTGTCCGATCCGAATAGCGGAGATTCTAACGGTTTGTTTCACAAAGTAAGTTCCCCGTGTCGTCGTTGTCAAGCGGCTCGCGCCGCGTCCTTGTTACACTTTGTAAGGGAACGTTCCGCGATTAAGTGTCTCTTTTATTTTTCGACACGTTTCAAAGCCGCGCGTGGAAAAAGGATGTATTATAAAGTCGATCGCGGGGCGTCATGAACGCCCCTTTCGTATCGGAGGATAATTCAGGATAATATAATCGACGAGTGCGACGGATCATCACGGAGATTTTTCGTAACGGGGCGAACACATTAGCATATTAATCGACGTCAGTCCGCGAAGCCCTCGACAATCTGTAAAAACGATGGACAAGATCGACAGGTGGATTTCTAGAAGGGGAAAGAGGGGCTATCCGCATGGCAACCGGCGGATATTCATTCATCGCGAATCCCTCATCAACCGGGGGGTATAAAACATCGCGGCATCATCGTGGAAAGCACATTCCAGTAGCGTACATCCCTTAGAACTCGACTCGACTTGCAACTTCGTCGAGTCTTTGTCACCATCGTTCGCATCGACGATCGCACGTTTTTTCATCACCGTTCATCGAAAGAAGGTGAGAAAATATTCGGATTTCTATTCGCGGCGCTCTGGTTTTTTTTTTTTTTTTTTTTTTTTTACGAAACTTTATCGTTTCGTTATTAAAAAGTACATAAATACGATTATATTTACCTTTTATCGCTTCGGATAGAGTCTTTAGAGCCGAAACTGGATATCTGTAATTGGCGCTGAGAACAACAGGTAAAACGAGAACGGAGTACAGAGCGGGTGCCGGTGGTGGCAACAGAGGCAAAGGCCCTCGGGGACAATAGGGCAGTAAGAGTACAGCGCTTAGAAGGCAAACGCTTTGAGCCGTTCGTTCTTTGTCTATCGTTAATGAATTTGCTCTCACGCGGCTTCTAACTCGAGTTATCATCCCCATTTTTTGATCGTGTTTCCTGCAACGGAACAAATAATCTCGATTAATATTACGAATTTCGGTCAATACGACGCGTGACGCGGTGAAACGGACGACCGAAATATCAACGTGATTCTAAGTGCGCGCCTTTCCGACTACGGCGCCGGACTCGATGTATTTTCGTCGCCGTATAAACAACTATCGAAACAATTCGTCGGGATAAATATATCATATTATTCACCGCACCCCCTCCCCCTAACCTATAAATTTTGTCAATATCGGCCACCAAGAAAAATCGAATCATTTTTTTTTCTATCAACTCCCCGAATTTTCTCTTTGTTGACGAGAATTCATTTTTCCCGTGTGTATTCGAACGTATACGCTATACGAAACATGTTTTCATTCGCGACTGCCAACAACTCTCGTTTCGGCCGGAACGGTAAATAAAATTACGACGTCGAGTTCCGGTCAGATATTTTTATTCTTCGAATCGTTTTCGAAAAATCATTTTCCCGGTTACGCCTTTGTCCAATAGGTTTAATATTAACCGGTATTTTTGTTTATAACTTTATACGAAAGCCCGTAAATAGTTAATAATGTCATGTATCGTGCGTTCAGCATTCTCGAAATGTTTTTTTTTTTTTTTTTTTTCGATCTACGTTGACGCATTGTGATTTTGGAGACAACAAATACATTTCGTGTCACGCGCGCGTGATTCGACGACGCACCGTTCGCGATTTTCCTGTATCAACAAGTCAACGACTAACTATTTGCCCCATTTTCGAGGGGAAAGGATTCGTTTTGACGATTGCACGCGTCTGTGTGCGCGTGAGCTTTCTCCGTAAACACTTGTGTATCGAGTGCCAAAACATGAGTCACTAGGCGGGGGCACACGGGTCTTTTATACCTATATACATCGGTAGCGTACAGCACGAGTTCGCTTGACGTCCATTCTTATTTTTCGGGGGCGCAATAAGCGCAATAAGCTCCGCGATCCCCATTCTTATAAATCGCCCGTTTACTTCATTCTTTTAATATTTCGTGTGTCATTTTATTCTAAGCATATATCCCGGAGCAATTGCAAAAACTTTCGTCTTTTGTTCGTTTCTTACGACACTTTTCGACACTGCATCGGCAAAGTCGAGCGTTAGAATAATAAAGAAATAAAAAAGTTTGACTTACGAACCGAATCTAGGAATCCGATGCCCAGTTGAAAAAATATATCGATGATCGTTCCTTGTCGTCTTGCGTGTATTTTATTATTGTTTATCTGAATTGTCACACCGATCGCGAGTTTTTTTCGATAGCGTAGAAAAAAATGTAGAATATCGTTAGATCCACAACGTTCGGTTACTGGCGAGAAACTGACTGACGTGGCCCGGTGAAGCCGTTTCGTGGTTATAGAGGGGGGTTAGCGGTGGTGGCTGCAGCGACGGATGCGACGAAGATGAAATCGACGCCAGATACCTCCCTCCTCACTTCCGATCTCGGAAAAGTCGTCGTCGTCGTCGAGGAACGCGCAAAAAACAGTCTTTCGCTATTATTAGATATCTTTCGAGTGTGGCGAAGATTCGCATTACGGATATGTAGGATCGCGTGTGTCGGTGGTGACTGGCGAAAAGTTCTCGCGTGGCGTGTTTTGCTTTTTCGACCACGCGGTACCGCGCGCGTCCGCGACCATCCCTCTCTACTATTTTTCCATTCATCCGCAATCCTATGAATCGACTCGCCAAAGCGGAGACCCGCTACTACTATCCCGGAATGTTATCGTTATCGATCATTGAAATTTTCACGTTGTACCGATCGAAAAAATATTATATACATAAAAAAGATCGAAAAAGTCGATTAGCGCCAAGATAAGTTTAACACAATATTATTATTATTATTCATATCCTCGTCGTCGTTATTATAAATTAGTCGGAGACACACCGTAGGATCATAAACGTTGAGAGCTTTACTCCGCGGAGAGAAAAACTCGTCGGCATTGCCTTTGTGCTAAAACTCATTCGACGCACGAAAGAACGCAAGAAAATAAATTGCCTACTCAAGAACGCCCTCCGACCGGCGTTATTTCTTACCTCCCTTTCTCTCCGACCTTTTCTCATTATTATGACCGCTTCTATTATTATTCATTCGTATTTAGTCCATTGTTTTTTTATCTATTGTTTACTGTCAATGGATACGGTTCGTCGACTCGATCGTTTATCGATCGTCAGCTCATTCTTCAATTTAGAGTATTTCATTATTTCGCAAACAAGAAACGTCATTTATGAAAAAAAATGTGAAAATATTTAAAAAGCCAATGAATTTTTAAAGCAAAATAAATACGGGGTATTTTTCATTGAAGATTCATTGTATAGCGTTGTCGAGGAGAGCGTCGATGTAAAGCGACGAAACCCTCTTAAGACGACGATTGTTCGAATCGCTTGTAAATTTATAAAAGACGCGCATCGAAGCTATGACATTTTCCACTATGATCGATTCCATGTTGTGGCTAGTGAATGCACAAACAGTTGATAACCGAACATTTTATATATCGAATGACATAAATTCCACTTATAACCGATTACAATGAAACCAATTAAAATTTGACCAATATGCGCCGAGATAAATTATTCCATAATCTATTATTATGCATTAGTTTATTTGGTTGTTGCGAGTTGATTTTCAGCAGCCCGATCGAAGTATCTAACATTCGTTTCACGACCCCCCACACGACGTTTCAATGCAACAACTTGTTAAACTTTTGTTTTTCGTTCTTAACGAACGAGTGGGAAAGATGGCGGGGGGCGGGGGCGGGTCGGGGTCTTGTGTCCCAACGGGGTCTACCACTTTCGTACGATTCACGGGAGGACTCGGACGCGGTTTATCTCCGCAACCTGGACCGCGACCCCGACGCAATCGACTCGCTTTTCGTCTCAAAAGGTGTCGGGTGTATTTGTCATTCGTCTCTTCTCGCGGGTACCGAAAGCTTCGCTCGAAATATTTTCAACTTCCACATTTATCATACGCGATTACCATGTGATCTTTTCGATAATCCAAAACATACGAATCTCGTATGAATAACGAAAAATATCGTTTACTCGTATATCGAGAACTCGTTAATTTATAACCTATAACAACATTTTTGCGGCGATTGGTGCTCGAAGAAAAATAGGTAAAAATAGAAGTTACGTAAAGTGAACGAGTGATATATGTATAGTGATATAATTATTATTTATTTCTTTTCTTCATTATCATTTGTGGATGAGGGGGGGTAACACAGATCCGGCTTTTTAAATACATGTCTCCTGGTTTATTAAAACGATTTTTTTTTGGCTAACGTGTCCTCGTCAATTTTGTTCACTGCTCCTTGAGTAGCATCCATGCGCGCGCATCGTATCGATATTGTTCATTCTGTGCGTGTTGATAATTAAAAACACTTTATGTTCCGTTATCTCGACGAGGTATTTCAATTTTAGCACTCGCTATTGGCAAAACGTGAACGAATAAACGAATTCGACTCTCCGTGATGTCATTTTATCAGCAATAATACACAGTGTTGCTTCGGATATTTTTGGTGTTGCGAAAGCAGGATAATCCCAAAATGAAGCATTTGGAGACCCCGATTGTCATTACAGACCGCGAAAGATTTCATTTGCATAAATCAGATTTTTTTTTGACTCCCAGTGGGATCCATGACCTTCTCAAAGTTGCAATGATCTCGCATTGCGGCTAATAATCGCGGGGATTCGCGAACGCTTCGAAAGCTTTCTGCTTCGTACCCCCGCATCTATCTCTGTTTAATTCTTTTTTCATCCGCGAACCTCCGCGTGGAGATAAGAAAATAAATGCATTTTTTTTTATCTTATCGTTGCGTTTCGCTCAATTGAACTTTAACATTCTTCAAATTAACAACATTTCAAAATCGTTGACCATTAATAATGATAGATTCGTGGAAAAAAAAAAGCATTCCTTTTTCGACTCGTCAAATTGATATCGTGGTTATTGGCGTTATACAAAAAAAAATTGGAAAGTCATTTTATTCGTTTGTTATTAGACAAGCGAAGCTGATGAAAATATATGTAGTATCACGAGGTTTTCTCGAACGATTTCAAATAAAAAGTTGAAAAAAAAAAAAAAATAACGAGAACGCAAACGATTTCGTTCGGGAATACGATCGATTGATTAATAAGACGCGAAAGGTGCAAAATAAGGTTATTTACTTCGATCATAAAAATCAAAATAACGTGTATATTTCAGATTTTCAAGTCGAGATGCTGGCGTTTAAAACAATCAGCTTATTCGCTTTGCTCGCTATTCTTCCCATGTAAGTAAACGCACATTTACCGAAAACAGACAAATCGTTTATTTCAACAATCGGAAAAATCCGTTCCTCGATGAATAACCGTTGACGCGATGAGGCGATTTATAGAAATTTTCTCGATGTCCTCAGATGCCTGTCGCATCCGTCCATAAGAATTCGCGAAAGCGAACCACGGGACTGCAGAGGATGCGGTACCGAGTGCGGAAATTGTATTTACGGAGTGGCGATATCGGTGGGTTGCGGGGTTCTGGAATGTCGCAAGGTTCGTATAATATAATGAAACTACAAAAGTTCGATGTCGAGTTTCGAATTTCGATTTTTGAATTTCGAATTTCGATTTCGATTTTTGAATTTCGATTTCGATTTTTGAATTTCGAACTTCGATTTCAATTGTTGAATTTCGAATTTCGATTTTCAATTTCGAATTTCAAATTTCGATTTTGAACTTCGAATTTCGATTTTCGATTTCGGATTTCGAATTTCGATTTTCAATTTCGAATTTCGGATTTGCGGTCAAATCGAAAATTACGGATCGACGTTACAGGGGCCGAACGAGAGTTGCGGGGGTAACGACGACGTAAAAGGCGTCTGCGGCGAAGGGATGCGTTGCCAATGCGAGAAATGCGTCGGTTGCAGTACGGATACGTTTAAATGCTCCGATCAGAGTTCGGATGAAACTTGTCGACCCCGCGACGACGGAATGGACGGATACTGGGATTCCCTTCACAACAACAGATTCAAACTCGTCCAGTAAATTATAACTCTCCAACGAAAGCCACAAACAACCGTCATTACCACGAAAAGATCTCATAAAAAAAAAAAAAAAAAAGTAACTTCGGCGTTTAGCCGTCTATTGTGATTCCGCGCGAAAAAAAAAAGCCTCCGAAACTCGGATGCATTTATTCTACGATATTCGAGACAAAAGGCTAATTTCGCTTTCGCGTTTTTTCCGAACCGCCGATATTTATTTTTATTTACGATTTATTTACGCATATCATTGAATTTATCATTATAACGCCAATTTTTTTGGCTTTTATTATTGTTTTTCATACATTCCCTTTGTATTACGAGATTCAGTATTTTTATTATTTGTTTTTTTTTTTTGTTTTTCTTGAGAAACGATTCTTCGGGAATTTCTCTGTGTCGTGTGGTACGTCGTGGTCCGGTCAACTTTTCACGATATCTTTATTAAAATTTTGGGAAAATCTTTTCGTTTTTTTTGCTAATTATAATATATTGTAATATGTAAATTTTCGATTTTTTTTTTTTTTTGGTACAAAAAATTAAGTGTCCGTTTTTTTTTTTTTTTTACCGATGTCGAGTTTAATGCAATTTTCGTTTACGACTTTTAGTATAGATATCGTTGAAGCACTAGTCAGCCAAAGGGGCACTCCTCGCGGGAGTATTGGACCATTTATTCGGCGTGAAAATGATGCTTCGATTATATTTTTTTTTTAATACTATTTTACTATTATTATTATTTTTACGACTCCGATTATTGTGATTTAATTTTTAAATACGTTGAAAAATTCGCAACGGAAATCGCACTGAAATTGCCATAACTTCGATGTGTTTTACGTATAATAATTGTATGAAAACGAAATTTCAACGATATGTATGCGGGACACTGTCCTTAATAATGTGTATACGACTATTCCGATCGCATTGATGCGATAATTCTTTTATTCTATTTGCAACTCTTCCGCATTTTATTTGCGCTTTTGATCCTCGAATTTTACGATTTTTAAACAATAAACAATCCAACTTACGTACACCATGTGTTTTTATTTTCTTCATCGGATAATATGAATTTTTTTCTTCGAAAAAAAAAAAAAAAAAAAAAAAAAAAAATTGCGATTAATCTATTTTCGCTGCGCTATCGTAATATTGGACCGGCGGTGCGACATTAACGATAAGGGATTTGTCGTTTCGTTTTTTTTACTAAAAATCGACACGCGAAACACTATAAATCAATAACTGAAGAATTTATTAAAAAATACTTTTTATCGTTTATACATATATATAATTCTAAATCTACAGTCGTTTTCGATGATATCGAAGGGAATAAAAACTAAATTATCACGCGGAGGTATATTATCGCAAATTATATGAATTATTTACAATTTATTTTCATAATATCCGAACGATCGATAATTTTTTATACAATTACGCATTTTTCTTCGTCGTAATATGCTTAGCGATTAATAGTTAATTATTTTTCGTGAGATTTTAAAATTACGAAAGTTTGAAGCGATTTAACATCAAATTTATAATGACAAATATCTACAGGTTAAAAAAAAATATATATATATATCATAAATTCAGCAGTATAACAAAAAGTCTTCGAATTTTACGAAAATCAAATTTGTATTTTCAATTATTCGAAAATTTTTACGTTTTTCCCGTTGTATCTCGGCGAAGATAATCGATACACCGAATGTATAGAATTTTGAAAAATATACATTACGACGATAAGCTTCCGATGTTTTCGAAACCGAATATTGGACTTAAAAAATGTTTTGCCGAAAATTAAAAAAAATATTCTACTGACATTTTCGTTTTTTCTGCTGACAACTGAATTTTTCGTTCGTCAAATACAATTCAATAAAATTAAATCACATTAATTTAGAATCTCCAAAAATCCGTCGATCGTTGTAATAATAACAATAATAATAATAATCGGAGCAACGCGATCGAATTTTAATTGGAAAAAAAAATATCAAATTTTTCATATTTTTTTTTCTTCGGCTTCATTACAATTTAATAATAATTATTTTTTTCGGGAAACGCAATAACATTTTACAGTATTAAATAATTAATTTTTTCGTATTTTTTTTTTTTTTTTTTTTTTATTTTATTTCTTAGTCTACAATACTACAAAAGTTCAATATACTTTATTCAGCTATTCCAATCGAAAATATTCGAATTCTGGTGTACAGCACACCACAGTGATCCGTAGTCTTGTGAAACGCAGTGTTTCCGGGAATTTCGGGAATCTCGACGGCAGTCGGGAATCGAGTAGTACGATGCGATTTGTTGGTCAGACTCCGCGATCGGATTATATCAGTTCGGATGAACGATGCGTCGGTCGGAATACACGATTAACCGTCTGCCGACAAAGACGAATGCCAAGGAAACTATGTTGCCTGTCGGGGAGACCGACTTAAACTGGACGAATGCCATCGGCTGTGAAAGTACCGACGAGACTTTCGAGCTGTTCGCTTCCTCGAGACGAAACTGCAAAACAATTGTCCATCGTTTAGCCAAATCTCTTTAAAAGTAAAAAAAAAAAAAAAAAACGATATTTTACGTTTTCGAGTAAAAAAAAAAAAAAATTCTGTAAAAAAATTAACCGATTTTTTTTTTATTTTATTGTCGATGACTTTAAAATCTGAACTTTGACGTTAATGGAAAAATGCGCTTAAACTCCGAGGAGTACTAAGGACTTCGCTACATATTAAAAAAAAAAAAAAAATTCCTGTATATTTTGTCTGATATTTATCGCGCTATCATTAAAATATCTTCCCGATATAATGTTTTATAATCACCGGAAGTCTCTGTTGTTTGTTTCTCTCATCAACTTGCCAAACATCATTAATATCGGAGTTTGAAAGATCGCGTTGCTACACTTACAAATAATAATAGTTGTTAAGAACAACAGCAAGTGTTGCGTCATGTTTTCTTATTTGCCAATTCAAAAAAGCAAGAAATTTCGATTTAATTATTTGAAAAACATTTTGCACAATCGTAAGATTTTATCATTGAGATAATGATTATTTACAAGAAAAATAATTATCCGATCATCGAACGAACTTGTAGTTAAAAATAGTTGCGATCTTCCCGTTGGGCGATAATGTTTTTTTTTTTTACACATAGTCTCGAAGTTTCACGCGGAAATTAAAAAAATTGTAATGTTTCTATTTTTAAAAAATCTTTGTAAATATTGTCCGTTCGAATCGCCATAACAATTATAAGTCAAAAAACAAAAATAAAAAATACCGATATATTTTTGATACATTGGTTTTCATTACATATTATCAGGAAGATTCGCCGCAATGTACGAAGTAATCCTCCACGGGGAAGAAAAAAAAAGCCGATCAAATATATCGAGAAAAATATATAGTCCGGATATCGAAATGTACGCGAAAACTTCGCACTAAGATAAGTAATCGATTCGCAAACACGCGGTCAAGAGTTCCTCCACGATATACAGTCGGTAATATAAACAAAGAATATCTTACGTGTTTGCGTGAAGAACGTATGGTCGCTCGCCAAGGTTGCTTTCACGTGATATTTTTTTGCGACGAAATTTCGACGATCAACTTTCCGGTCGCCGTCGTCTGCACATCGAAGAAGTCGCGGAATCGAAAACAGTGTACGAAAATATCGATATCCCAAAACTTTATACGAAATGTTATATTTTAATATTCGACCGCATTTCGCACGGTCTCGACGATCGTTAAAAAAAAAAAAATGCGTCGCGTGAAAAAAAATTTCTCAAAATTGTTCGAAAGTAAAAAAACTCGCGTCCATCAGCGTTTTTCGTCGCACATTGTCACTCTTACGTACTAACGATGATAATAATGAGTTTTTCGAAAGTACGAACGAGTCTATCACTGGCCCTTCTGTTTGAGAGCTTTCCTCGTTCTGAAGCCCCGAAAACCCGCCTGAATCCTCGTTGCCGCTGCTTGTGCGACTTGCTGCCTCTTTCGCACGAGAAAACCGCGGATTCCCGCCTGTATCTTCGTCGCCGATTTTTCCTCGAGCGATGCTCTTCGGGGCTCTTGTCCCTTCAGACAAGTCGACACATTTGTTATGTCCGACGGCGGCGTGTCGTTGCGAGAAGGTTTCGAATCTTTCAATTGCTTGCGCACCCGATAACCCCGGAAACCCGCCTGTATCTTTGTCGCCGCAGAAGTTGCCTTCATCTCGTCCTCCGTGAGATTTTCCGACATAGAAACAATTATTCAACGCGTCTGTCTCTCGTCTTATTCTTCCTTCTTATTTTTTTTCTTCCGCTCGTTCGTCGTGTGTAGAAAATAACTCTTCAACTTTATTTACTTTTGTATTGTTAATCGAGAATTGTTTTTTTTTTTTTACATAAAGACGAATCGTTGTTTAAGTTTCACTCGGAACTGAGATTTAAAATTTTTTACTCCGGACTGTGTGTAACAGTTTGTTTTCTCGCAAAATGCGCGCACCCCTCGAAGCGTTGACAGCGATACTGATGCAACGCGCGCACGTTCACGGTTTTCTATCCGCGCTCTCCGTGACGAACCGGGATTTTGGCGCCTGCGCACATTCGTCGATCGTCGGTACTCGCGTTAGGTAGCAGCATCCAGTGAGGCTAACATAGGTACGAGATTTTTGTGATGCAGATAGATTTAGGACAATCGTTACTCGGTAGCGTCGAGACGAGTCGGTCAGTTTAACGAAAAACTTGCGAGATAACTAATACTACGGTATGTTGTCGTCGTGGACCAAGGGATTCGCCCGCTGATCGCTCTGCAATAGAACGGTGTGACGCGGTCGCGCTGTGACGTACGCTTGAACTTGGCAACTGTTGCTTTCGCATGCCGGTTATCTTCGTTTTCCGAGGAGTCAGGGTTTTGGCTAATGATATTATTTATTTCATTGTCTATATAATTTATGACTATTGTATTATTTACGAGAAAAATAACCAATGACTAACAGTGTATCGAACGTAATAAATAAAATTACAAGATAACAAAGATTGTAATTAATTCGAAATAAATGTGCAGCGAGAAGCGAGGGAAAAAAATGGCTATATTCGTATGGAAAAATTGTTTAAAGTCAATTTTAATCTATAAAACGTAAAGTTCGGCTATTTTTACACCTCGTTTTTCGCTTCCCACGCACGTATACATTCACCCCGAGAATCTCGAGAACAATTAACAATTCAGTCGTTTAATCGAGTCACGCGCGTAACGCAACCCATTCACTTTGACAACGAGTTTTAAAACTCTCATATTAGTCGCGAGAACGTGTCGCGGCAGCGAAATACCCGCGAGGACCTTCGCAGCGGCACACGTTCGACGGTAACGCGACAAGAATATATCTTCGGAAAGCACATGTGTTGCAGGTATACAAAGGCTATACATATTACGCTTCAATATCATAAGTGTTTTATTATTTTTCGTACAGTACCCCCTATTGTTAAGTTCGTGACAATTGATGGCTTCGTACCCTGGACTTTCCGAGTCGTCTTTAATTGTTTGTTCGTTTTCTTTAATACCGCGATTGATTCGCGCGCTCTCTCGATTAATGTAGCCATAATAAATTTATCGGCTCAATAGGCATAGATTGATGCAGCGGCGGTAACGATGTTTGCTACGAGACCGAATCAATCCTCTTTCCCACGCTCGTTATTCTCCTTAGAGGGGCAACATGCACGCTTTATTATTATTATTATCATTTTTATTATTTTTTTTTTTTCATTTATGTCGTTGGTTACATCGATGACAAAAATATCAACTTAATGTCGTGAAATGTCGCGTACACCTCCGCGGCTTTCGAGCACTAATCGTACACGTCATACACGAGGCTCTCGATTATCCGCGACTCCTTGCATTCTTATTGGACGTTCGGTTCAGCGTTTTTATAGAAACACTTTCCTCAATCGTCCTGCAAACAGGAATAATTTATCGACGAGAACATTTTTCTCGTGACTTTAACGAATTTCCTGGTAAAATCGACAATATTGTATCTTATTTTTATTTATATTTATTTCAGTAAACATTTCTTTTAAGTATCAAATTCTCATTTTTTTTGCATTCAGTCCTGAAGAATAATTGTGTTTTTTTTTTTGTTACGTTGATCAATAAATAATCTGTGTACATAAAAGTCGCCACGCGCAATTTCTGGCGAATAAATATACATTGCTTTTCATCGAAGTTAATCGGGACCCATAATTGACATAATTGAACATAAATCGTGATCAGAGTGGATGGTGGACTCGTCGCATAAGCATCTATTGACAGGGATCGCGATCTGGTATGCGATGTAATAATTATTCGATAGTCAATAAAGATCATTTACAAATGATTCCGAATTATTCTTAGATGTATTATTTCGAGCGACACGCGAACGTACCGTAAACATTTCACGCATATTTATCGAGTCCAACAAAATATAAAAAAAAAGATGGCGGAAATGAATTTTGTAATCGATGTAATGGATAACCCGTAAAATGCAGTATCGCGTAGGTGCATTGCGGGAGTCGGTCATTTCGCATCTCGTGATCTTTCGGGAACGGACGTCTGGCATCTGTTACGATAATTATCGGTTAGTGCACACGCGTGACGAGTCTCTACGCACATGGAAGCCATTACATTCGGTGGCGCTACGGTATGTTGGATACGATAGCTCTACGTAGTCTCGAATGGGACGGGGCTTGTCCCCTTCTTTCCTACCTTTCCGTCGTCCTCGTTACAATATCAAGCGGCTAATAATAAATTGCACTTGATCGCCATCGTTGTCGCCCCCCCCCCCTCCCTCCCGCCCGCCCCGTCCCTGGTTCCTCGTGTACCGGCAAACTGCATATAATAAGTGCCTCGATGTATTTGGAGACGATCGGTTAATCAGAAACGAAATCGATGACTCGCGAATGGACCGAGAATCGCGATTCGCCAGTTCATCGCGTGACGTGGTCCCAGCAACGAGATATAATAAAAATTTTAATTGAAACTCTCGCGCGATCCCGAGAGGACGATTGTCAGCCTCGTTGCACAAATTCTTCGCTGAATGAAATATTCCTAAAACGCCGCTGCGTTTCGTTCTGCCGTGTTGCCAAACGAATCAACATCGTCAACGACATTTTTCTTTGTCATGCACCATATATATCTCTGTACTCTACTGATAAGCTATTTTTACGCGACGAGCGTTCAATTAACAACATCTTGTGCCAATACAATAATAACCAGTGTCAATAGAGGATTGTTTGCAACATATATTTATGACTATACCGTAAACGCCAAGTGTCGGAATTTGTCGGCCTGTGACGACGCGCGCATTGACGTTCCACGCGCACCTCGTGATTGCGCGTACGCCACTCACCTTTTTCGTTTTTTTTTCTTTTTCAACACGAGTTTTATCATCACAGCTTACGTTATCCAATAGCCGAAGCCTATATAAAAGGAAAATCAATTTACCGCTTAACAAGTTATTAGACGAGGTATCGCGGTTATTATCACGTCGATTACGCCTTCGTGTATGACGCGCAGCGAGCTACGCGCCTGACGAACGTCATATATTGCTACATAACGGATGACGCAGCCGAGTGCGGCAGCTATAGTTCCTATAGAAACTTTCTGGCAAACGCCTTGCCTTTGATTCATCACTCTCGTCGACCTATTCTTCGGAAGTACATTTGTCGAACGGAGGTTTCTCTCTTTTCGACAATTTATCACAATGTCACAAAAATAAAAAAAAACGACAAACATATATCTTTAAAAATCATAATAAAAAACAAATAAATCGAATACTTCGACGTAAATTTTTTCGGTTTTTTTTGTTGTTTTATTGAAATTCAAAGGAAATCAATGCTTACATCGAAATATCAATGACGATCGATATATCGCGATAAATTTTTTATTTTTCCGTACGAAATCGCGAAATATTCGCCATTGTTGGATTATTATTTAGTCCGTTGAGCGTAACGCGAGTTTTTCGCATCGACAAATTTTCGTTGCGGAGCGATGAAAAACAAGAAAATAACGGAGACGAAAAGTCTCTCGTCGCCCAAAATACGAACCAAGGTTCGCGTTCCCGAGTCGAACGACGGCATTCTTCGACGAATTGGAATGCGCCTAATAGTCTCTTCTCGTCGTCGTCATCAACATCATCATCTTCTCTTCTCCTTTTGGCGCGTTACAGCCAAAGGAGTTCGCGCCCATCGAGTTTCGTGTACATTTCGCGCGGAGTTCGGTACGAGACGAGCCCCGCGATGTGAAGCGCAATGAAAAACGGCCCTCGGATCCGCCGCGCCAATCCCTCTTAAGATACCAAAAATAAGAACTCTACCGATGACCTATACGCGTATATAACGCGTTCCGATGCTCACCGAGATTCTCGACGAGCGGTAAACCAAAAATATAACGAGACACACTACTCTTCGTCTCCCGTTTATCCCTAAGATGCCAGAAGAGCTCCGAACAAAGTTGCGTCCCACTTTAGCGATACCGATCTCCACCGACGTGCTTTCGATATTTGGCGCGAAACGTCGTCACGCACGCGCGTTACGTAAATATCAATTGTTCGATTTTTTACCGATTTTTTTTTTATTTCCGTCGCAACATAGTTAAAGGGGAAAAAATACAAATTTCATATTCATTTTTCGGTTTTAGCGGAAGTTTGCGGTTTTTTTTCATTGTTTTCCTCGTCGTCACATGCGCCTTCCGATAGATCGTCCCGTTGAAACGATTCCGATCTTCCGGGAGTCATCTGCACCATTGTGATCGGTGATTCGATTCTTTCCCCCGCCAATTGACTTTCCTGCGATCGGCTCTTCGATTTCATTAGATCGCCGGATGTGAGTGTCACTTCCAGAATAGTTTTTCCGGCGCGCGGTTTCGATGTTTCTTCCGTACCGACGCCGAGAAAATCTTCTGCTTTCATGGAAAATGACAATGCGGAAGAAGGTTCGTCGACGTCGGAAGGGGATGTTTCGAGTTTTTCGATCTTTCGATCCGACGTCGGCGTTTCCTGCGACGCGCGATCGTCGGAAGATCGCGAATAATGTTTATCGTCTTTCCGTATCGGTGGACATTCCATCGAGTCGACGGAACTCTCGGGTCCCAAAAATTCTTTTTCGTCGGTAAATGAAAAATTTTCGGAAAGTATGGAAAGGTCTTTCGTCGATTTTGTTGGAAGAACGAGATTTTCGCCGATTTTTTTCCCGTCGGAGGAGGCGACGCGATTTTCTTCGGGATTTTCGGAACTTTCGACGGAGTTATCCGCTTTTTTTTCTGATTCGTCGATCGTAGGCGATGAAAGCGATGCTACCGATTCCGTAGCGATATCCGGTTCGTCGGATTTCATGAAATTCTCGGCACCGGAACTCGTTACTTCTTCGATAACGACGCCGAGCGGTGTATCCGACAGCGCCAGAGGTTCTTTCGTACTTTCGTTGGAATTATTTTGATCCCCAGAAAAATTCGTCGCGTCGATCGGCACTGCGGCGGAAGGTTCGACCGGATCGGTATCTTCGACGCTCGTTATAAAATTCAGATAACCGCTCTGCAGAGCGGCTTCTTCTTTCGCGAGAACAACTATATCGACTAATTGACTAATTTTTCGATTCATATCGAATTTTATTATCGGTACATTCGCCGATTGTCCGAAAAACATTTCTCCGATTTTCGCTTCCGAATCGTTTCGATTGCTATCCACCGGTTTTTCGTTATTCGCCGAAGGAATTTCTTCCTCATGAGGATTTATCGATATTGTATCGGATTCGCTAATTTTGTCGCTTCCCGATGGACCATCGGTCGTTACGATCGACGAACCTTTTTGCAATCGCAAGTCGTGAATCGGCAGAGGTATGCAGTCGTGAAATTCTCCGGTGTGCCGAAGTCCACTTTCGGCGAATGACTTCTCCAAAGACAGAGTTGTTCGGTGCACCGCATCTTCGCGTCTCAAACGATTTCTCGCTTTGTAACGACGATAGTTCGCCTGAATTGTCGTTGCCGCGTTCGCGAGGCCGTTATCATCGTTTTCCTTATCGATCGGCTCGACCTGCGCAATAGTACGAGAAATGTAAATTTTAGCGGGATATCAAGGAAAATTTGTTGTTAATGTTTGTTAAAACCGATTTTTCCGATTTTATCGATTTTTCCGAGTTTTCTGATTTTTCCAATATTCCCTATTTTTTCGATTTTTTCTGTTTTTTCGATCTTCCCAATATTCCTGATTTTTTACATTTTTTCGATATTCCCGATTTTTCCGATATTCCCGATTTTCTCAATTTTTTCGATATTCCCGATTTTTCCGATATTCCCGATTTTTCCGATATTCCCAAGTTTTCCGATATTCCCGATTTTTCCGATATTCCCGATTTTTCCGATATTCCCGATTTTCTCAATTTTTTCGATATTCCCGATTTTTCCGATATTCCCGATTTTTCCGATATTCCCGATTTTTCCGATATTCCCAAGTTTTCCGATATTCCCGATTTTTCCGATATTCCCGATTTTTTCTATTTTTCCGATATTCCCGATTTTCCGATTTTTACGATATTTCTGATCGTTTACAACAAATTTCGTGTACGCAAAACAAATATTTCGGGTGTAAACTTCTCGTACAATGAAAAATAAAACGACACGAATAATTTGACGAAACGATGGTGCAGGAAGCGTCTGAAAAGATCGAGCGAATTAACCGGTGAAGGATTCAATCGGGAAATCCGGGCTCCGCGTTGTTTGTGTTTATTTTTAGATTATACACAGCGTTCACGTTTAATAGCTATCGTTAGGATTTGCGTAAGTACTGCGGGAGTATAGGACATTTCGTTGCACACCCATACGTGGCTTCGCGGCGCTTTTGCGTCACGGCGAGTCGCTAACAGGATACATAGTATCCGTTTAAATACTGTAGCGTACAATACCGCGTACGTAATTCGATAAATCTTGCGTGAGAGTTAATTTATACATTAATTGATCTCATCGGCCGTTGGGAGAATAAATCGTTCGGACGTTTGCGCTCTATACGCTTCGAAGAGAACGCGTTATAGTATTAACCTAAAAATGAATTTCCGATTAATATCTCGACATGAATTCAGACATTTTTTATTACACGCAACGCGGTGCTATCGTTCATAAACTTCCGATTTTTTTCGAACCAAATTATCGCACGAATAATTTCACGAACGTTTCGTAATATTTTTCGTTAACAATTCAACGGTTATTACGATTTACGTTACGTTAACATCGCGAGGCGTTTGTTTTTAATTCATATATTTGATGTATAAAATATATATTATTATTATTACTATGAATATAATAATTTTTTTTTTTTTTTTATTATTATATGTTATATATTTCTTTTTTTTTTGTTTTTTTTTTATTTTTGGGAAAATTTCATGACGCGATTACGAAAAGTTTCGTCGTATTCGTAATTATCTACCGGAACGGGAAATGAACATCCGAAATTTTCAGATTAAGAGTTTTTAAAACTAAAAATGTTTAAAAGTTGTCAATTTATCGGGTTATAACAACGATTTGGACGTTTTTGAGTCGAATCTTCTTCGACCGGAAATTCATTGCTGCCATCGACAATCGCTATAGTACAGTTGGCTAAACATGCGCCAAGAGTGCATCAACTGGCGTATCAAAATTTATGCTCATTGGCAGATGAGCGAAATAGGCGATCAGTTAATTTTTTTCTAATTTTTTTTTTCTAATTTTTTTCAAAAGTCCAACAAAAAAATAGTATTCTTTTCAAAGCTTTTTTGATTAATTTATCGGCAAAAAACGGGTCATTACAGTGGTTCTTCAAACCGATGTGCCAAAAAATGTATAACAATAAACAAAGTAAAATTATGAGTATCAAACGTTTCGAGGTGAAAAAAAAAAAAAACAGATTGTTGTTGATTTTTTTTTTGATCGTTAAAATCTTAAGAAAATAAAAGGGATATTCAGTGGAAGATGCATAATTCCCCGAGAGCGGTTCGTCGGTGAATAATCGCAAAAACGATCGACAGATTCGTAATTTTTTGCGAAAAAAAAGGATTCAAAAAAATGATATTTTTTTTTTCTACGAAATAATGTAAATTTTTTTTGTAAAATTCGTGAATGAAATACATTCGATTGCGGATTTTGGAAAAAAAAAGTAAACGATAGAGCGAAATGTCGCGATTTGAACTTCGAAACGTTCCGCTTTAGCGAGACGCACAAGAAACAGTTAGTTAGAAAGAACCGAAATTGCTTCGTCGAACAATCGAATGATTATGAAAATCGGATAATAAATGAAATTTCATTGAAACGATGTTAAAAACAACACGAGACTACAGTACGATCGCGTTAAATGAATTTTCGAAGAAATGCCCGATTATCAACACGGGAATGAGCGTTACGCCAAACGAAACTACCAAAATCTATTGCGACCCTGGGATTTCGAGAAGCAATTATTTCGAGAGTCGGAGCGAGCGATCTCTGCCAAGGCTCGTCCACGAATTTGTCACATCGTCATGACAGCCGCTGACCGCGCTACAACTTCCTTTCGGCATTGCGTAATTCACGATCGCGCGGTCTAAGTCACGAAGCCGTCGCTCAATGGGATAACGATTACGAATTAAAACGTTTCAACAAAACGCGCGGTATTTACGCGGTAAAAAAAATAAAATGAAAAAAAAAAAAAAAAAAAAAAAAAAAAATTATTTTTAAAAAATGTTTTTTTTTTATATAGATTTTTTTAAAAATAATTTTATAATATTGAAAAATAAAAAAAGATATTTTTTGTACATTTTTTTTCCCTCTACCGAAAACGACCTGTAATAACGCGGATGAAATGACAAAACAATTCGTAATAAATTTCGGCATAAAATAACTTCCGTAAAGAACATTTGAGCGGAAAATCTCGTTGCACCATATGGGGGCTTTGCCTGCAATGGGGACTGCAAAATTTTTTCGTAAAGTTCTATATTTCGTAATTTAGTGAAATTTTAACGAAAAAAAAATAAAAAAATAAAAAAAATTACCTCCTTAACACTGCGCATCAGTAAAATCTGTTTAATATAATAATTTAGTAATATACGAGTAATACTTCGTAATACTTCGAGTAGCAAAAATAAAAAAAAATTATAATACTTTCGAAGAAACGCGAATGATTCACATCAACATCCGGATACTTTCCGTACATAAATCCCGAAAAAAAAAAAAAAAAAAAAAAAAACCTAAAAATACGAAACTTATGAATGATGGAACCGAAAATGCGTTGGGAAAAGGATGATTCGGTGAGCGCAACAAACTTGGATCGGATTCAAGAGCCATATACTCAATAGTATACAACCGGTAGGAAGAGAGGAGAACTCTAAAGTGGTCGGCCGTAAGTTTATTTTTTTTACGACCCATCAAAATGCTTAGACTTACGTCAATCTTTCATTGTATAACATTCACGAAAATTTCCACGCAAAACTAAGTGTATATACGATGATAAAATTTCCGAAGATAAAAAAACTTACGAAAAAAAAAAAAAAAAAAAAAAAAAAAAAAAATAGTTAAGAAAAAATTGAAACGACAGCGTAAAAATGTATTATATGCGAAAAGATCGATCTATTTTCGTTTCTCGGAGTCACGAGAGGACGATAGCGGGGGCGCGGCGAAGTATAAGAAAATTTCGCGTCGGTAAAAATAGGAGGTTTTCGGATGGTAAGCAAAATCCGAGGGCCTTAATACTTCGCAGTTTCTAAAATTTTGACGATTTCGAAGCGATACACCCGGTAGGTGACGAAAGAAAAACGTAAAGACAAGTTGCTGTTCTACCGTACAGTAAGAAAAATAAAGTCGTAAATCGACCGGGGAGTTCAGTTCGTTAGAAATAGGACAGCAGCGCGGGGTTTGCATTCGACGAGCGTTGACTGTTGAACGGTACCAACCAATGCGACGACTAACCCGTTCGCGAGACGTTATTATACCAAAATCAACAACGACTTCGTTTCCTCGGCTTCGGGTCTATATAATTGAATAATAGCGACGAATACATGCGAAACTTTTACTTCGATCGCGAATTGCGACATAAAAAAAAAAAAAAAAAAAAAAAAAAAAAACGCAAAAGAAACGAAATAACAATGAAATTCGAGGTTTTCAAAGGTTTTAATTTATACTATCAGTGACCGTGAAAACTTTTAACTCGCTGCGATTTTTACGAAAGGGAAATGAACTCTTCCACTTGCGTATACGGGAACCCGCAGTATCACAAATCTGCTTACTTTTTCGCGGATCGAAGGTTTCGTAAGTTAAATATAAACGGAATATCTTGTTGCGGAAACGCGGCTTCTCGTTCCGCGAAGGTTTCGCATATCCACGAGGATTTTTATTCTAAATTGACGAATTATCGATGACGTAACGCGATTTTAAACTTAAATTCGCGCAATCGATGTATCGATGATGAAAAAATTTTTTTACAAATTTGCTGAATATTCAACGTACCGATACTGGAAGTTTTTATGCATAAAATAGTACAGTAATTATAATGGAAAATTTATGTAAAATATATTAAAAAGTGTAGTCGAAACTTTACTTTTAATAATTTGTTTTATAATTTCTGTAAAAGTAATTTAAATCCAATAAATTACTTCAACATTTCTATAAAAGTAATTTGAATCAAAAAATTTTCATTCATTTTTCTATAAAAGTACTTTAAATCCAATAAATTACTTCAACATTTCTATAAAAGTAATTTGAATCCAATAAGTTACTTCAACATTTTTATAAAAGTAATTTGGATCCAAAAATTTACATTAATTTTTCTATAAAAGTACTTTAAATCCAATAATTTCACTGTACAAAAATACATTAACTTTTCATCATTAAAATACATAAAATGTATGCATAAAAATCTTCCATTTTTCTTTTACCGTGTAGCGTATGTAACAATAATTAAGAGTCTCGAAAGAGACGCATTTGGATCGCAACGTTCCGGTAACACGAGCCGAAGAAATCTGAGAGCTCATGGAAAACACGTGTATATAGTAGAAATTACTCACCGCTACGCTATCTTGAATCGACGGTATGCTATTCAGGGTGGAGCTGCGGTTTTGCTGACCTCGATGCAGTCGTCTTCTCGTAAGAAATCCTCGAACGCCTTTAATATAAAATACCAAACATCTAATATCTCAACTATCGCGGAGCGTTATACGTCATAATCGTAAAAAATTGTGAGGGGAGACAACTCACGCGCTTGAATTTTCGTTACCGCCGATTCGACGGTACTGCTGCTCTCCGTCGTCGAGTAATCGTCACCGGCGTCGACTTCGGGTACATAGATATGATATTCTTTACTATCCTTTGCGAGAATCCCGTCGTTTTCCGATCCCTGTTCCCTTATCGTTTCACCAGCGATTTTCGAAAATTTCACTTTCGAAAACGAATCTTTTTCATCATCAATTTCCGGTCCAATTTGTTCGCTCCAACCGGCGCTGAGATCTTCCCGAAGTCTCGTAAGATTTCCCGAACTAACGCGTCGTGTTGTGCATTGACTCGCGGATCTCGATACCGCCAATGGTGTCTCTTCTTCAACGAAACTTTCATCGTTTCCTCCCTCTTCCGATGTATTTTCAATCGTCGTTTGTACTTCCGGACGTTCGATCGATATTTCCAATGATCCACTTTCGTCTTCTTTCGTTTCTTCTTTTTTTATTTCCGCCTCCGAACTTTCCAATTTCACATTTTCTTCCGATTTGTAATCGCCGTGCGTATCGTTGGATTCCGCAGGCGTATCTACTGCCGATGCATTTTTCTCTGTTATTTTTTCTTCATCGTCTTCCAATGAACTTTTATCTTTCTTATCATCGATTTCCAATGCTTTCGCATCGATTTTTATTCGAAATTCTTCTTCATCGTTCTTTTCTTCATCTTCGATATTTCCGTCTCGAAGCGCTTCGATGTTTTCCGATGAAATTTGTAAATTTTGTTCCTCTCCTTCCGGTCGACTCTTTCGATCGGTTTCCGTGATCTTTGCTTCGTCACTCGCGATTTGTTTCTCTAAAGTTTCTTCCGATACTTCGGAAATTTGTGACGATTCACCTTTTCCTTCTTCCGGAGAACGGAGAACTTTCGTTTCATCATTGTCTACGGTACTCTCTTGTGATTCTTTTTCAGCGTTCCGGATAGTTACAGTTTCGTCTGTTGGGTTTCTTTCGTCTTCGTCATCCGTTCCCATAGTATAGGCTTTCGATTTTTTGCAAACGTCTTCTTTAACTTCGATTCGACTTTCGACAATCGGCTCTTCAACGACTTCCTCCCGCGAGCTGTTTTCGTGAAATTTCGAGCGTTCGGACGACGAGACGCGATACTCCTCGACGAATTCCACGTTATCGTTTGTACGATTATTTTCATCGGAAGTTAAGGTTTCGGTGATGGAATTTGTATTCTCACTTTCGACTTTACATTGATTTTCGTACTCATCTTCGGTCATTTTGAAGGACGAGACAGTCAGTTCTTGTAGAGAATCCAAATTCAATTCCGGTACGTAGGGTCGCGTCGGATCGAGCGATAGACTCAAACCGTCCGTTAGCGTTGTTTCTTTCACTTCGTTCGAAGATTCCGGTGTTCTGGTTTCGCTGCTCGCGTCTTCTTCGTCTTCCAATGATATTCCACATTTGGCCGATGGATCTAAGGGTTCGTCGGCTGCGCTGCTCTCCTTCGCTTCGTTCGACGATTCCGAATCCAATTCGGTTCTCAAAGCCATCGGCGATAAATCGGATTCTGTTTTTTCCTTCGATCCGTCGACTACCGTCTCGACGTTAAGCTTTTCTTTGCCATCGTCGTCGTCGTCGTCGTCGTCGTCATTCTTTTCCGCAATTTGTTTCAACGTCTCATCGCTGATTTTTTCCGTCCCATCGATCTTTTCAGTTTCCTTCGATGGATCGTCGCGTTCCCTGAGATCCTCGAGTTCCTCGGACATTTCTTCGTTTATCCTTCCGAGATCCTGATGAGCGATCTGTATATCGTGTCGGTTTTCCATTCCGCGAATGTAATTGATATTCATAACGGGCGAAGTATCCTCCGTAATATCGGGTTCAACCAATTCGCCGAAAAGCTCCGTTTGCATCTTCGGCGAAGGAATTCGTTGTTCGATGGATACGTTCGCGTTTTGCGAAGATTCATCGATCGTTTGCGGCGTTTCTTCGAGATCCTCGGGAGGCGCTGACGGAATGATCTCTGATTCGTTGGAATCCGCGGCTTCGATCTCTTCAGTCGATTTCTTCGAACTTTTCGCACTCTCGGGAGGTGAGAGACTTCGCGTCTTCGGCGAAGAAATTTGTTGTTCGATGGATACGTTCGCGTTTTGCGAAGATTCATCGATCGTTTTCGCCGTTTCTTCGAGATCCTCGGGAGGCGCTGACGGAATGATCTCTGATTCGTTGGAATCCGCGGCTTCGATCTCTTCAGTCGATTTCTTCGAACTTTTCGCACTCTCGGGAGGCGAGAGACTTCGCGTCTTCGGCGAAGAAATTTGTTGTTCGATGGATACGTTCGCGTTTTGCGAAGATTCATCGATCGTTTTCGCCGTTTCTTCGAGATCTTCGCGATGCGCTGACGAAACGGTCGCCGATTCGTTGGAATCCGCGGCTTCGATCTCTTCAATCGATTTCTTTGAACTTTTCGCCCTCTCGGGAGGTGAGAGACTTCGCAACTTCGGCGAAGAAATTTGTTGTTCGATGGGCTCTTTCGCGTTTTGCGAAGATTCATCGATCGTTTTCGCCGTTTCTTCGAGATCCTCGCGATGCGCTAACGAAACGGTCGCCGATTCGTTGGAATCCGCGGCTTCGATCTCTTCAGTCGATTTCTTCGAACTTTTCGGACTCTCGGGAGGTGAGAGACTTCGCATCTTTGGCGAAGAAATTGGTTGTTCGATGGATACGTTCGCATTTTGCGAAGATTCATCGATCGTTTTCGCCGTTTCTTCGAGATCCTCGGGAGGCGCTGACGAAACGATCTCCGATTCGTTGGAATCCGCGGCTTCGATCTCTTCAATCGATTTCTTCGAACTTTTCGCACTCTCGGGAGGTGAGAGACTTCGCATCTTCGGCGAAGAAATTTGTTGTTCGATGGATACGTTCGCGTTTTGCGAAGATTCATCGATCGTTATCGCCGTTTCTTCGATTTCTTCGCGATCCGCTGACGAAACGGTCGCCGATTCGTCGAATTTCGCGGCTTCGATCTCTTCGGTCGATTTCTTCGAACTTTTCGCACTCTCGGGAAGCGAAGATGATTCCTCTTGCGGACTATCGGTTTTCAATTGAACGTCAATTGCGTTGGATTGTGGGGATTCGACTGGTCTTTCAGGTATTATCACCGTTGTAACTGTATCTGGAATGTCGTGAGGCGAACCTTCCGTAAGTACGTAAGTGCAATCGAGAAATTCTGGTGATATAATCGATAATCGATCGCTTGCCGATTCCTTGTTACCGTTACTCTCTTCAACGACTGTTGGCTCATCGGCAATTGGAATATCGATCTCTCTTTCGGAATCTGCCGATTCTTTAGCTTCGTTGCGACTTTCCGTATCCAATATTCTATCGATTCTTCTCTCAGCTTCTTCGAGTTCTTTCAACTTATTTTTTATATCGGAAACATCGACGTCTTCGAGATTTTCCGCGATCTCGAGATCCTCTTGAAGTCTTTCCTCGGAATCGTTGATCTTTGACGCGATTTCTCGAGACTCTTCGGTAGTCTCTTGGGGTTCTAACGAATCGGGTCTCTGCGGTATGCCATCGAAATTCGGCGTCACGTTAAGACTGTCCCTGAAAACATCGTCGACCAAAGCTTCGGGAATATATTCCTCGACAGGAATTTCCGGTATATCAGTTTCCTCGAGCGCCACATCTCCGGTTTTCGATGCCGAAATTTTGGAATCTTCGATTGTCGAAGAAGCGGTTCCCGGAGGCGAAAGTATCGGCAAAACTAAGTCTTCTTTTATCTTCGCCGACTTTGGCGCTTCCGGCGAAATCGCCGGTAGTATGAGATTATCTGAGACGCTTCTCGATACGCTTCCCGATGAGCTTTTCACGGAAATCGATCTCACCGCCGGTAGGCTAACGTTTGAGACGCTCTGCGAATCCGAATGACTCGATTCGTCGTTATTCGCTGTGATTCTCGATCCTTTGGCGGATCCGAGACGATGAGACGGAACAACGAAAGGAGCGGAAAGTCCTTCCAACAATTTTCCTGTCTCGTCGAATCTCGTAATGGGAATTTCTCCCGAATCGTCGCTCGTTCCGTCGTCGTATTTTCTCAGTGTTTTAGCGGAACACGAGCGTCTCATAGGTTTCGAGAGTGTTGAAGAAATATCTTCCAAAAGATTGCGAGTTTTGCTCAATCGCATCTCCAAACCGCTCGGGCGATTCGGCGGATCGGAAATCGTAGAATTCGAAAGATCCTCGTGAGTTGCTGCGCTACTTTTGGACCTTCGAGAGCTTCTGGCGGATCGGGAACGCCGATGAGGTCGCGTCAGACACGACGATACATTTTCCAAGAGACACTGAGTTTCCGTGAGTCGCGATTTTAGTTCCGATTGGTTTTCATCGCTGCGACGATTATCGCTATTTATTTGCGAACCGTTCGATGGTTTGTCGGTCGCGTTACTCGGCTCCGCGAACCACGAGCTTCTCTTGGATTTTCCGATCATTCCGCTCTTAAGTTCGTCGACTTTTCCCTTTATTATCGGACCGGTTTCGTCGATTATTTCTTGAACTTTTTCGACGTAATTCACCGATTGAAGTTCTTCCAAACTTTTCGTTGTCGCGAATCTCTGAACGACGTAATCCTTAACGCGCTCCATACCGATTGCGCGATCTTTCGCTTTATCGTCGCTGTTTTCCGAACCATTCGTACGCTGACGATCCTTCGACGATCTCGTAGAATCGGAACTTCCGTTGCTGCTTCGTTTTTTTTCTATTTCCGTTTCAATACCTTTTGTTCGCCTCTCCGACGAGTTTCTCGAGGAATTATTCTTTCCCGATCGGTCGACGGTACTTCTCGCCTCCGGTTTCCCGCGAACGCTTCGTCTTTCCCGACTGCTTATTCGGTTCTTTCTTAACTCCGTCTTTATATCTTTCGCCAACATTCCCGTACCGCTCTGAAGACTCGCTATCTGCGTTATTATTCGAGGACCCGATCGCGCCTCGGAATTCATTTCGTTCGTATCGCCGGAATCCTCGGAACGTTCAGTTCTACTCGTCGATGCTTTCCAAACGTTTTCCGCGCTATCGTCGGCCGTTTTCTCGATCGTCGGACGATCGATTCGACGTTCTGCGACTTTTTCTGCGGACTGTTTGCCGGAACTTTCGCGATTTTCCTTCTGTTTCGCCATTCGGAAGACTTCGTCGGTACTGATTCGCCGTCCCGCGTCGCCGAAAATACTTCTGTGCCGTTTTAATACCCGCGCCGTTTGATTCAGCGACCAGCCGACCTGATCGGGAACCGCGTTTTTCATCGCTTTCGCATTTCCACGATCGGCTTCTCGCATTTTCAACGCTTTACTCATTTCCCTCAATGCGCGAACATTACTGTTTTTTTCGGAAACTCTTTCCGTACCTCCGCATTGCTCGCGTATGTGAAGCAATTTTTCGAAGTGATGAGCGGCAAAAACGTAAATATCCTCCGGAGAGTGTCGTAAAACTTCGCGCGTGAGACCCTCCACCGCGGCTGCGAGTCCCTGCGGTACACGGGGAGTCACCAGATAACCGCCGGGTAACTTTGGCTCATCCACCGTCGAAGTCGCCATCGCTATAGAAATCGCTGAAACCGCGAAAAATAACATTTTTTACTAGAATCTAACAAACAACAACATTTAGATTCGTTCGAAATTATGAAAAATTAAACGACGGAAATTTATATCGATGTTTTTTTAATCGATAAAAAAAACTAAACTTTTTTTTTTTTTTTTTTTTTTTTTACAAAACGTTCTGTAGAATTTAGCGAACTGAATTTATCGATTTGGAAGGAAATTACATCGTAAACTTGCAACGATAATAAATAGTTTGCCGGTTGTGATTTATCGCGCAGACACACGAAGGGAGACGAAAATTTGAGGTAAAAATAAAGACGGAGTCGGGAATTTTAATGTCGCGAGAAGAATTAATCGATAAAAATACTTCGATGTGTTTTTTAAAAGTTTTCGAATTTCCAAAATATTGCAAGAAAAGTTTTCGTATTGTCAAAATAATGCAAAAAAAGTTTTCGAATTGTCAAAATAATGCAAAAAAAGTTTTCGAATTGTCAAAATAATGCAAAAAAAGTTTTCGTATTGTCAAAATAATGCAAAAAAAGTTTTCGTATTGTCAAAATAATGCAAAAAAATTTTTCGAATTGTCAAAATAATGCAAAAAAAGTTTTCGTATTGTCAAAATAATTCAAAAAAAGTTTTCGAAAAGCAAAAATAATGGAAAAAAAGTTTTCGAATTGACAAAATAATGGAAAAAAAGTTTACGAATTGCCAAAAAAAATGAAATAAAAGTTTTCGAATTGCCAAAAAAAAAATGGAAAAAAAGTTTTGAATTACCATAAGAAAAAAAATAACGCGATCGGCGACAAGCGGCGTAATACCTGAGGACTTCGAAGGCAGTCACTGTCGGCAGGTGGAGAGTTCCCGAGTTCGACTGAACCCTGCGGCTGAATTTCACCTTCGCGAAGGGGCGGTCGATGGTTTTCCATTGATTAGTCGGCCTCCATGGCCTTCCGACTGTACTATAGAAGAATAAGACTCTCCCTCTCCCCTTCGCGGACTATACGATAACTCATGTATACGTATATTTAACACGAATATACAGAGCCAATGCCCGTCACGCAAGAGTACACGCATAAAAAAAATGGATGGTATTAGTATTAAAAAGCATAAAAATTCTTTGCCTGTATAGTGAAGCGAATGGGAATCTATAAATAAACGTCGAAAAGAATTTATTGATTTTCCTATTCGCTCGGTTTATCGCGATGATCTTTCGATCGAATAATAACCGATAATTAGTCTTTTATTCCGAATAATCAAATTCATCATTTTTTTTTTTTTTTTTTTTACTTATTGAGAAAAATATGTATATTTAGTATCACGTTACATACCAAAAATTACGCGGTGCCTGCGAGCGCATTAATTCGGATTCGGATATTCGTTGCAACGTGCCGTTCGGAAGAATTTTCGTTTTTATCAAATTTCTTTGCACTCGCAATGAATGTATGAATAGTTAAAGTCAATTAGCGTCGTCGGCGACACGACCTTTGACCTTCGAACGGAAGTCGTTGGAAATCGATTTTTTTTTTTTTTTTTTCGAAGCTTCGCGTTTTAGCGATCAATTGCGGTGCGATGCAAAAACTTCCGTCGTATTTGTGTTGAAAATTATTATTATTAATTAATGTTTCACCAATTCGGAAAATTTATCGGGGTTCGTGGCGTATTGAATCAAATATTCGTATTCCAAGGGATGCAACGTATCGCCCGGTATCACGAGACAGTGGAGAGGCCCCCCGAGATCGATGTCCCGCATTTCCTTTATCGTACACGCGACGATACGTTGATCTTGAGATCCGACACGCGCGAGTCCGACGGCCAAATTATTTTCCGTGAATGCTGTAAAAAAAAAAAAAAAATCTCGGGAATCAGTAAATTTGCACTTTCGTAAAAATATATAATTTTATAATTTATTTGACTGATTCTTTTCTTTAAAATCAGTTTATTATAAACACAAAATTTGAAACTCTAAAGAATAATTTACAAATTATAAAAATACTTATATTAAAAATAAATACAATTTTTTTTTTTTTTTTTTTTAACAAAAATTCCGCATAACATAAAAATCGTATTGCTGTATGAAAATAACTTACCAACTTCTTCTTTATTTTCAATTTTTCTTTCGATGATTCGAATTAATTGATCCGACGCCTCCGCGACACTCATAAATTTTGGAGGCATATATTCCTTCTTTTTTTTGCACAAACTTTCCAGAGTTGGTTCTTTGACTTTGATGTCGAGAAGACACAGCGTGTGGAGACCTCTGTTTCGGTTTGCTGCGATTTTTTCGTAGAAACTGTCCGGTTGCCAAGACTCAGTCCAATAAGGAATCGATATTATTTCTCCGTAAGAATACAATTGCAAACCACAACAGCCGACTGCATTTAATATTGAAGCGTTGTGCACCACGTGAACATTGACGCCGCGTTCTCGGGCTCTCAGTATCAAATCTGAATGTGTCGTCGCGCCAAAGGGGTCGCCGATCACCAAAAAACCAATATCCTCCCTATCGGCGTTTTGTAATATTTCGTCGGCTCCGCTCTCCACTAATTCGCGATCCGCGACTATTATCGAACGTCCGTAAAATTTTTCCTGCGAAAAAACAAAAGAGACGCGATAGACAATAACATCGAAACATAACCGTCGTTCTTCGATGTATTCTCGTTTTTTTGTTTTTTCGTCTTAATCCACCGGCATTCTTTCGTTAATGAGAAATAAAGTCATTCGTATTTTCGAATATTTGTCGAGATAAAATATCATCTGATTAAAATATCACTTACCAAAACTTCCGGTCCCACTGTCAGAATCGATGTATAAGACTCCAAGTACACGCGATCACATTTCTTTATTATTTCGAGTCCTTTCACAGTGACATCCGTCGCGTCACCGAGACCGAGACCAATAACGTACAACATTGTTGTTTAAAAGTATTATTTACTGTTAAAAAAACTTCGGCGTGAAGGATAAACATGCGAACGTCTTAACCACGTGTTGCGCGTAGAGTTTTTGGCGGTGACTGCGACGCCATTTTCTTAATCGGACATACCGGCGCGCAGACCTTCGCACGCGGGAGACTTCGATGTTTACTTCGCTTTTACGACGAGATTTTTAGCAATAAAAAATCCTATTGCCTCATCTTTATTTATTCTTTTTCTTTTTTTACAAAACAAAGTATTGTTCGACGAGTTTTAACTAAATATCGATCAAAATCAAGAACAGGGATGGAAAAACTTATTTCATCGTTTCTCGTCGTTCTGTTTGCATACTAAAAATTGCGAATTAAATAAAAATAACAAAAAAAAGCGAAATGCCGGAGTAACGGCTTATTCTCAGTTTTATTCATAAACATTTTCCGTATGGACACCAAGAAACCAACATGATGAAGGTGATGACCCTAACGTTACATTGAAAAAAGAAAAAAACAAAAAAACATCGATCGATTGGTAAAATAAGCGCAAAGCGACTATATCGTACGACTCTACGGACCAAATGGGAATAAAGTTATGTAATCGAAAAATATTAATATGTTCTGTTTATCATTCCGTTCTCAAAACTCTCTGCGCTCTCTTTGCGGCTCAGAAAAACGAAAAAAAAAAAAAAAAACACTTCTTTTGTACCTTAATTTTCGCGAGTCTATGAATCATTGAATCGTTATGCGAAAAGAAAAAGATTACATAGTATCGCTGATTAAATACTCTGTATTACTTTTATCCCCCCCGAGAGTCGTTTTTTTAACCGTTTCTAGCGGCGGCGGTAATCCCGAACGTTCGCAATAGAGAAACGTATCGGGTCGTTAAATTCCCCAAAAAATACGAAGCACACGTGAGATAACCGATGTAAAATATTATTAATCATTACATATCTAAATCCAAATCTGTACAAAAAGAAAAAAAAAATGTCAATATATTAGAAAAGTAGCGTTTCCAACGCATTGAAAATCATTTACAGATTTATATTGCGCGCCTTCATTATTAATTCGAAACGTCGATTCGTACGGACACCTTTCAGCAACATTCTGTTTTCATTCTGCTTCTTGTCGCTGTAAAAAAAAAAAAAAAAAAAAAAAAAAAAAACGATTAAAATTATTTATTAACATTAAATTCGTTGTAATCGATTGTTTTAATTCAAAAAAATTATTTTCGCAATTTCTGTAGTAAAAAACGACTTATTAGAAATTATATCACTCGTATTGTTCGATAATCGAAAATTGATAAAAAAAAAAAAATTCCGTCCTTTGAAAAATCGCAATTACATTTCGATTTCGATTTATCTCACCTCTTAATCGGTGCTTGTTTTTGCGTCATTATCTTGACGGCATCGTTTTTCCGCAATTTAAATCCATATCTGTTATATGCACCGTTAACCGCGGTGCGCGGAGTCGTAGAATTTGCGGATACCGTTGGCTTCGACGGCGCAACATCCTTCGGCGCTAAAAGAAAAAGAATTTTTTTTTTTAATTGCTACACGCGACAAACAAGTAAAACAGCGTATTTCGAAACGAATATTCGTACTTTTCGCGAGACTGGTAGGAATTTGACTGGTCGTCATTGCTGCTATGTGCCGTTTTTCCAGTCGTTTCTTCGCGTCAACAAGAGACTCCATTTTGGCGAATTTTTTCTGATGTATCTCCGCGAAATTCGGTGCCTTTCGAGCGATCGGTGTTTTCACCTCTGTAATAATTAACGATTATCAGCTTATCAAATGATTTTGATTTATCGAAAAAAAAAAGAATTTAATATTGAAAAAAAAAAAAATTTTAATTTTTTTTTTTTAATAAAAATAAAACAAAAAAAATTGAATAAAAGAAAAATAATTACCCTGTTTTTTCCCCGACAATGTAATGGAAAACCGCGGTTTGCTCAATCGGTTAACCGATGCATTCTGCGCTTTTTTCGCTGAAGTTGCGGCGTTACTATCAGTAACCGAATTCGATCGTCTCTTCGACATCGGTGTTCTCGTTAGTGACGCATTAGTCATAGAATTGGATCGCCGGCGAAACTTATCGTTGTTAGCGATAGTTTCGCTCGCCGATCCTCGACGGTTGCCGCCGAATCGGTTGATACCACTGGGATTCCCGGGAGTTGCCGATCGCAATTTACCGATTACAGTCGCAACGGCTTTTTTTTCATTGTCATCAGGTGGCGAACTCGCGAATCTTACGCGACACGTGCGCTTTACCGCTCTCTCCTCATTACTCTCATCCATCTCTCCGATACTTCTCTTTGCCGCTTTTTTACGAAGATTCGGTGTTTTCGGTTCCGCCAATTCGTATGTTCCGTTTGCCGGTTTTTCATCCTCTTTCTCCGCGATTACCTTCGCTTCGACTTCGTATGTACCGTTTAAACGAGTTTCGCTGCTCGGCGAATTATCGCTTTGGCTTACGATCAGAGGATTCGATTCGTTTTCGATTCGTAAACTTCGCCGTTTACCACGACTTTCGTTTATCATCGTTGAACTTCCGACGGGCGTCGGGACGTTCGCCGGAATGTTTATGTCCGTTTTTTCGAGATTCGGAGTTCCGAAATCGACTGAAAGATCAAACGGACGGCGAACTCTGTCGCGCGGCGTTGATGAGTGCAGAAGTCCGCTACCTGACTTTCCTCGTCCGCTGTTCGCCACCGGCGTACGACTCGATGATAAAATCATAGATTTTCGCGGAGATCGCTTCACCGCGCTACCTGTAGGGGTATCTATCGGTCGAAGCGGTGTACCGGAATCGGTTATCGGTCCGCGTTTTTTCCCCACCGATTTCGGTCCGCGCGGACTCTCCGCGCCTTGTGACGAACGTTTCTCGGCACTCTGACTTTTCGTCGGAGTGATTCTCGTGGAATCATCGATCGGCGTATTTTTTCGTGATCTCGTAATAGTTATCGTTACCGGCGTATTGAGGGTTTCAACGGGCATTTTGTCGAGTAAAACAGTCGGCGACTGCAAATTTCTCGATGCGTTTGGCGATTTTGAAACCGAAGTCGGCGCATCGATTCTCGACAAATTAACGCTCATTGGAGTACCCGGTGATTTTTTACGACTAATCATCGAATCTCCAATGTTTTTCGGACTCAACGATTTTTTAACGCTATCGCTCATCGATGCGTTTGCTTCCGAAGATTCGTTGGATCGAATGGGACTCTTCAGAAATCCTTTCGATATCGATATCTTCTTTGCTTTGGACGCAACGACACGAGGACTCTTTACCTTCGATGATTTTCGTTTCGGCGATCGTAAAATAATTTTTGGCGATTTTGAAAATTTTCGCGTGGAAACGAATTTTTTTTTCGGTGATTTTGGCGATCGATGGATTTTTGGGGAATCGCTGGTAACGATCTTTGGCGATTTTACCGGTGTGCCGTCGGGAGACGAAGCAATCGATTTTTCCGACGGTGCCGGTGATTCAGCGACGATCGGCAATTTTCTCGGTGTCTTTGACAATCTTAGGGATGTTTCCGCGTGAGACTTTGGCGAATCGAGATTCATCGGTGATTTTCTCGGAGTTTTTGTTGTACGATGCGGCGTGAGATTCACTGTTATTGGACTGCTCTCCGGTGTGCATTCCTCGATCGGTAACTTCGCGATTCCTCGACGTCGTTTTCCCGATACAGCCGCAACGGCTCTTAATCGCGAAATTTTATCGGAGACCCGGTGCACCTCGGCGTCTTCGATTGACATTGGAACCGCGTCGTCGTTTTTCATCGCATCTTCGTCTATCGTAACGTTTTTTACTGTATCGACGTTCGTTTTCTCGTTGAATGCAACTTCCGCGGATTCGTCTTCGCTATTTGAATTCATCTTCTTGACGACTTTCTTACGCGTGCGGATACCTCTCGATTTGTTGATTTCGGAGTCTTCCGTATTTGCGTTATCCAAACGCGTCTTTTGCTCCGTTATACTTTCATTTTCCTTTCCTCTCCTCGAGCGTCTCGTCGGCATATCCGCTTCGATGTAAGACTCGTTTACGGTACTCTCCAGTGCCGGTTTTTTGCGCAAACGAGACGTCTTCACGGATGGAGATGTTGGGACAATTTTTTTATTCGATTTATTATTCGTATCGAGCGATTGGTCCGCATCAGATTCCAAAGAGTTAGTTTTCATCGCTTGACGACCTTTGTATACAACGATAGAATTATTAAAAAGCCATATTGATTTTTTTTTTATTATAATAAATTTTTTTTTTTTTTATATTATTGTCTCCGTGTATTAAATGTACAAAAATGTTTTTTTTTTTCTTTCTTTTTGAAATCGTAAGCTGTTTGTAAAAAAATTGATACATTGGCATTTAATGGATACAAAAATGGAAATTTAAAAAAAAAATTTCTTTTGGACACGTCAAGTTGATTGTAAAACAAAAATTGATACATTTTGTAAGACGCTTAACTGGTTCTACTTAATCGGTTGGTAGAAAAAGTGAATAATGAATTTATTTCTCGTTGGTAAATAGTATGCATTACTTACGCGTTCTCCTAATCCCTGGTGTCGCCGCAAATGACTCATCCCCCATTTTCTTAGATATTGTCTCTGACATTGTCTCATTTACGCTGTCGAACTTTGTACCTTTAAAAGGAAAATTGATTAATAAAAAATTGATACTATCTGAAACACGTGATTTTACTAAACACGACACGTTTTATGAATGAAAAAACAACTGTTTAATTTGGAAAAAAAGTTCTCTCGTACCGTCGAAATCGTCGATTAATGGTTTTTTTTTTTTTTTCACGATGTATGGGAAACCGCTACAACTGTGTGTAAACATTTGTTGATTCGATCGATCAACCGTCCAAGGGGCTTAGGATCAACGAATTAAATGATACCGAACGAACATTATGCCGGTTAAAATATCAACACGAGAATGTGAGAGAATATTTCGAAAGAAATTGTTGAGCATCGATTTGTAATACAACAACAAAGAATAGACCGGTTTCATGCGAACCGCCGAATTCGGACACCATTTTTTATTCCGCAGCCCGCCCAAATACACCAGGTGTGTGTACGCGCATTGCATTTTGTTTCTTCGACATTATTCGTTAAAATTGTTAAATTTTTCGATTCTTTTGAAAAACTTACCTCGTCGTGTTTTTCTCGGTGACATTGTGCTCCACGTACAACCTCCGTACTTTTCTTTCGTCCTAAAACCGGGAGCTTTGGCGAATTCGGCTTTATATTTTTCAACACGAAAAACAATATCACGTAGCAGGAAACGGTTTGGGTTTTGAAACTGCCGTTCGTAGCGCTGGCGAATACGATATACAAGACGACGAGACGATGAAACAACAACCTCCTCCTCTTCGAGAGGCCATTCCTCCTCCCTCTCTGCTCCCCCCCTTCAACGGCTCTTCTCCTTTGCGCTCGTTGGATATCGTTCATTTCGAAGCTTTGCCGATTGGCCGAACGGAAAGTTCGATAACGTTGACAAACCAATTGGCACGGCGATCATAACACCATTCCGTTGTCACCGACAAATCGTCGTTCCCAAGAGCACTTCGATTACGCCGTAAGTTCCATAATTACATTACGTAAAAGTTCTGTGTGTGAGCGCAACTATTGCGAACACAACCCGTCAAAAAGTGTCTGGAACACCGAGAACAAAAATTTTCACCATCATATTTTATTCGGTCACAAGTTTTCGCACTCAGCGAGCGATATAAAAAAGGTGAATTTTTTTGGTTAATCATAATTTTCACTGCTATTTCCGTGTGAATCAAGTTAGCTAAATCTTTTCCATTTCGTTTAATCAAAAATAAGATTTTCCACCTTTCGATACATCGATGCACAGACTTTCATCGAATAACGATACGTTCGACGAATTTAAGTCACATTTCTTCGCGTTTAATTAATCTTTTCTCATTCAAGTTAATTCTCTCAACATCAATACCGCGACCCATATAAACGGTTGACAATGCCAAAAATTACGAAGAAAAATATCGACAGAAATTTTTTTTTTATGTAATAATAAACGTTTCGACATTTTTTTCATTTTCCAAAGACAAATCGCCATATTCGCCACAAAATTGTCAGTAAAGTTGCGTATATTATTCTGTTCTATTCCGACAATCATTAACAAATGAGAAATAAAACATTTGTACGAGCCGATCGATGTTTTTGCATTTTTTCCCGAAAATTGGAGACTCATTTTTTTTTGCGATTACTCCACTATGAATTCAATGTGAAACAATTAATTTTTAGTTTCGCGTAACGGAAACTCAGACACATTAGATTTGCAGCAATTCACATCTACTAATAAAAAAAATAATAATAATAATATATCAAATATATGTCCAGCAATCATGTCGGAAGACCGCAGAATGAAATATCCGTATACAATGACCGCCAAACTATGGAACTTTCCGTACGCTTATTACTACAAACACGCGTGGCTTACAAAGTACTATCTGATGGGAATGATGCTCACAGCTCCGCTTATGTGGAAAATCACTCAGGGAGGTGAGTTTTTTTTTTCTTTTTTTTTTCTCCAATTAACCGTTAAAATTGTTCCAAAATTATGAATCGCCCTCTTTTTTTTTTTAATTTCAGTCAACAGTCCTGGAAACAAAGCTAAATGGGCGGAGATCAGAAGGAAACAATTCTCCGGAGAGAGTCATTAAAATCCGACGCAGTTGTGTCGCGTAGCGATTTGTAAAAATGTAACCAAAATAAAAGTTGTTACAGATATTCCAGAGTGAATAAATATGTAATATCGCAATTAATAAAACTTACATCATTGTTCCGTAATATTTTATTGTCATTTTTTACGTGAAAAAAAAAAAAAAAGAAAAAAATTTCACGAATTCGCAGGACGAATTTTTATTAATGAAAAATTGAGTTGAGATTCGTTTTTTCGTCATTTATAACATCGTAACGTGTAACGGAAAAAATTTTACATCGATTCTGAAAAATTTGGAAAAAATGTAAAGTGCTTTTTACTAAATTAACTTATGTCGAAAAAAAAAATATATATATATCGTAGATGTTCCGTGAGATGAGGAAGAAAAATTGACGAAGTCACGAGATTTATTCAGTTTTGAAGGCGTTTATTACCAAATTAATTGTATAAAACATACATCATTACAAATGACTGTCTCGATTGCGCTGCACAATTCAATGGACAATAACATTTTTTTGTACCCTAAGATTTTACGTAGGCCCAGCCTAAAATTTTAAACGGCTCGAGATCTCGCTGATTTAATTTTTGTTTTTCGTTTTTCGTTTTTTTTTTTTTTTTTTTTTTTTTTTTTTTTTCGGATTTTGTTTGTTTCTCATATAAAAAAGAAGAAAAGAATGCTAAGTACCTTCGTTTAATCGACCGTCCGACCGATTTTTCGAACAGTACAATTTTATTAATAAAAATATCTCGTTTCGCAACAAATCGCAACTCCGCGGACCGACCGAAAGAATTACGGCGTTTATCGTCGTCAGACAGAGTCGCCAATGTTGTTTATCGTTAACGGCGTTAATAACGACGAATTCCGAATACAATTATTTTATCGGAAATTTATCGTTCGAAGGATTATACAATGAAAATTAAAATAATAAATAAGTGTTTATCGTCGAATGAGAAAAAAAAAAATACGCGTCTGGAAAGAACGGAGAAAAAAATCCTTATTAATGGATTAACTATTATTAGAGAGAAAAAAAAGGATATTATCGATACTTAGGTACTCAAACGAACTGAGTCCTCGATTGTACTGGCTTCGGTACGCAGGCGTATATCTTGTCTATTATACATGATTTCCGCTCAGATCTCCTTTTTTTTTTTTTTTTTTTTTTTTCTACTCGATTTTTCGAAAAATCTGAGATCCACCATATCTACGCGTTAATCTCCGGCAAATAATACTGCGCGCGACCGTATCTCAAATCGGCCCAATGAAAAAAAAAAAAAAAACTAAACTCCCGATGTCCTCTGATCTCAAAACGGGGAAATTTTTTTTTTTTTTTTTTTTTTTTTTTTTCGTTAATAAAAAAGAAAAAAATCGCTGAATCGACGTTTTTTTTTTCGATCCGTGCAAAGAAGGGGCGAAGGGGAGAATTTGTTTGTTTTTTGTCTCTTTTTTTTTTTTTTTTTTACCACGGCGCACGTCTTGATGAATGACGATATTTAATACAGCACATTTATAAGGTACTTCTGATTTGTGATTTTTTGTTTGTTTGTATCTTTGTCCGTTAAAGTTTTCGGCGTTTTAACTTTCGTAAGTTGAATCGTTGTCATCGTCTTCTTCCTCCTCATCGCCGTCTTCTTCTTCTTCTTCTTCTTCATCGTCGTCGTCCTGTTCCATGTTTTCCGGTTGGTTCTGATCCTCGTCTTCGCTATCCTCTGTTTCGATACCATTATCCGCGAGACGAGGCTTCTTCGCGTCTGACGGTCGATCGTTCGTATCGTCGTCAACGATTAGACCCATCGATTGGCATTTCTTCTCGAAGTATTTCGACAAACGCATACCGGCTCTGTGAACAAAACTAATTTTACAAAGACATAGCCGAACTCTCGGCACTGAGAGAACACTTCGTGCGTTCGGAGGCCAAAGATTATGCGATTTTTTTTTTTTTTCGTATTTTTTTTTTTTTTTTTTTTTTTTTTTTTTAATCACATTGGATCGTTAGCGGATGAAAGACAATCGGACAGTTGACATAAAACCATTCCGCTTGATCGACATACGAACGATCGGCGCGTTATCTTGTGCCCCCGGAAATACGAAGCTACAGTGTTAACATTACAGGTGAAAAAACACGGAAACATAAGTTTCTAATCGTTTCATTTAAATTTCATGCAACATTCATTTTTCGGGCGCTGACAGCCGATTAGCAGATCGACGAGATCGAGTCGAACGTACATTACAATTTTTTTTTAATGGCGAAATGAAAAATCAGTAAAAAAAATTAATGTTCTCGAAAATTTTCCGAAAAAAATTCGATTTTTTTTTTTTTTTTTTTTCATTAGCGGAAAATGAACGTTTCACAAAAAATAAAAAATTTCATTTTTTTTGTAGCTTTGCGTAACTTGAAATAATATTGAAGCAACGATTTCACGACGGCAAACTTTTTCACTATCAAAATGCACAATCTGTAGACATTTTTAACACATATATTTCTCATACAATATTAATCTCGTAGATCTTCGAAAAAATCTGTTAAAATCTGTGAAAATTCTTGGAATTATTCTTATTTTTATTTCAATAGAATGCAACGAGAAAAAAAAAGGGGTATCGGTTTGTTATTAATAATTTGCTATCTACGGTCGTAATTCTTGCGAAAAATTTTCAATAGCGCGCGACTCCAATTCACAATGAATTTTTAAAGTTTATCGACGAAATTACAATTTAATGCACAAAATAAATTATAGAAAAAAATTTAATTTAATGTACCAATTTACGCATTAAAACTTCCAGTATCGGTGCATTGAATTTTCAGCAAATTTTTTTTACACTATAATTTTGTATCGAACGCTTTTAATCGGATAACCAAATAGAAAAAAATTATTTTCAAGATAATTGGAGACGCGTTCTTTCGTTTATAAAGCGAAAAAGCGTCGAAGTTTTAGTATCGATGTGCAGAAAAAAAAAAATTCGAAAAAAAAAAAAAAAAATTATCGAACGATCGGTTTTTAGTCGATAAAAGAATATCGCGAAATATCGTCGAGGCGAACAAGCAAAACGGTTCATCAGCACAACATATCACAGATAAATTATATCGTACAGACAATCGATTAAATGTTAAGCATAAACATTTAAACTGTTAAAGACAACAGCAACAACAATGAAAAAAAAATGGACAATATAAATGGTTAGTAAAAAGCTTCGGCTGTCTCTGGCGTCCGAACCCCAAAGAAATAAAAAAAGTCGATTGTCCATCTCGACGCTACTCACTTGTATACGGAACTGTGTTCTTTGTTGTATGTGTGACAATTGTCGAAAACCAATTGACAATCGCCGATCAATTGTCGTGAAGTTTCGTATTTTCCATTATCGAGTTTTTGTTTTATCGTTCCGAAATCCATTGGTTTCTTAATGTATTCGTAGTAATCCGGGACTTCGTCGATCGTAACGGGAGACAGAAAGGGCCACGAATCCCTGTGATGCATCACGTCGGTGAGTAATTCCTTTAGAGACGCTGTTGTCGATTTTTCTTCGACGTTCGTCGCGGCCCTCTTCGCCGCGCGTCTCGTCTGACGAGGAGCTGTTTCCTCGGATGCGCTACTGTCTGCGATTGGAAACCGCAAGAATATTCAATAACGTTGAAATTTCGGGAAAACTTTTTTTTTTTTTTTTTTTTTTTTTTTTTTTTTTTTTTCAGGTTAAAAGTATTGTAAAGTCGAATTAAAAGAGACGGTAATGAGAAAATGAGGATAACGGAGATTTTCAAGCGGTAGAAACTTAGATAAGTTTATGTTGTCGAACTTCCGAATCGTTTTTTTTTTTTTTTTTTTAATGTTAAATTTTAATGCGCGAATTCAATTATTGTATTTTAGCAAAATTTATAACAGATCTCAGGGCTCTCGGAAAACAAGAAAATTCGGGGAATTCGTAATTAACTATAATGCGGGCAGACAAAACGCGATCTGCAAAATAGCGAAAGCAGTTTTGTGTGCAAAGCTCACTAAAATAATTTGCGTTTGATAACTTGTAAGCCATTTTAGGCTTTAGGTTTCTCGTTATTGTAAAGCATAGAATAGAAGAACAAAATCGAAGCGACGCCGTCGAAACGATATAAAAATATCGAAACGATGCTGTCGAAACGAAATAAAAAAATCGAATCGATGCCATCGCCACGAAATAAAAAAATCGAAGCGACGCCTTCGAAACGATATAAAAAAAATCGAAGGGACGCCGTCGCAACGAAATAAAAAAAATCGAAGCGACGCCGTCGAAACGAAATAAAAAAATCGAAGGGACGCCGTCGCAACGAAATAAAAAAATTGAAACGATGCCGTCGAAACGAAATAAAAAAATCGAATCGACGTCGTCGAAACGAAATAAAAAAATCGAAACGACGCCGTCGCATCGAAATATAAAAATCAAATCGAAGCCGTCGAAACGAAATAAAAAAAATCGAAGCGACGCCGTCGAAATGAAATTAAAAAATCGAAACGATGCCGTCGAAACGAAATAAAAAAAATCGAAACGATGTCGTCGAAACGTAATAAAAATATCGAAACGACGCCGTCGAAACGAAATAAAAAAATCGAAGCGAAGCCGTCGAAACAATATGAAAAAACGAAGCGACGCCGTTGAAATAAAATGAAAAAAAAAAAAAAAAAAAAAGAAGCGAATAACGGCGATTGAATGATATCATTGACGACGGGGTGTAATACAGACCGTCCCAATCGGCGGATTCTGTAGTGAGAAGACTCTTGACGAAGCCGTGGATGCGGGAGCGCGCAGCAGCCGCGCACAACCTCTCCGTGTCCCTCTCTCTTTCTCGCCCCCGAGCTATCAAACACACATCCAAAGCTAAGTCGTGTCTTCTCACTTTGTAAAGCGTATCTACCCGCAATAATTCCCGTGCCAATCGCGTGGATTCGTTCGCACGATTTTTTTTTTTTTTTTTTTTTTTTTCACCATCAACAGAAGCAAAGCCTCTCAACACGATTCTCGTTTATTTCGAATCGTCAATTTTTCGTCTATTTAATTTCATCACTTCATTGTTAAAAAAAAAAAATTGGAAGTTTTTACGCATAAAAATGAAAACAAAATTTAATATAAAATGATAATAAAAAGTAAATGTACTTCTGTACAGTGAAATTAAAGTAAAGTAAAAAAAAGTACTTTACATTAATTTTTCATTATAATAGTCCGCTAAATTGAATTAACCGGTTTATACATTAAAACTTCCAGTATCGGTATATCGAATATACAGCAATATTTTTTACAGTTTTGTTACAGTTTCATTCGCGAATAAAAGGGTAAAAGTAACAATTGAAATGAAAGAAACAATTGCGACACATAAATGAAAAAATGACGATATGAAAAAAAATTAACGAAAAGTGTTATTACATTCGCGAAGGGAAATATCGCCCATTAAAAAGATAGTAAAGAAGATTTTGTGTGAAAAAAAAAATTATCAGAAGAATATAGTAGAGTTATGAAAATTAAAAACGCCGGATTCCCAAAATTCGCAAAATGCTTGAATATTATTGTCGCGTAAAATAAATAATTAAATAAATAAAAAGCCCACCGATTCTGCTGGAGTGTTTTCTCGGATTTTTGCAATGCGCACAGATCCACTTTCCGCGGGGAACTCTGGTTAGCGGGGGTTCGAGACAATCGATATGGAAGTGTTGCGGACACGAATCACAGGCAACCAATCGCCCGTTGCTTCCGCAGGCTGTGCAAAGCGGTTCGGCTTTTGATCTGCGAAACGTTTTTCGTTTTATTTTCATGAAAATTCAATCGACGCGATTTCGTCGATTGTATTTTCTTCGCCGAACTTTTAAAAAACTTACGAATCATCTTCGCTATCTCTGTCCTCGTCATCGTCCTCATCCATGTCTTCGTCATCACCGTTCTCCGCATCACCGCCGTCGCTATCGGGAACGCGTTTCGCTCGATTGTGTCGCGTTTCTTTGGTCAGCGATGTAGTTTCCTCCTCCGACTCGTCTTCGAATTTTTTACGCTTCTTTAGCTTTTCTTTTGGTTTTGTTTCTCGAGGCTTACAGTCGACGCAGAACCAGTCACCTTCCGGTACAGTCTATCGATTATATAAGAAATAATATAAATCAGTATCAAAAAAATACCAAACAAGTAGCTATCGCGAACTTTTCAAATAAATTGAAAAAAAAAAAAAAATTTGAAATTAAAATTTTTTTTTTTTTTTTATAATTTTAGTTTTTTTTTTAATTAATTCGAATGAAAAAAAAAATTTAATTTCAAATTTCTTTTTTCATTCGAATTATTTTTAAAAAAAATTTAATTTTTTTTTTTTAAATAAAAAAATAAAATAAAACTGCGCAACTTACGGTCAATTTTGGTTTCAAACAATGAAGATGGTGACCCTTATTGCATCCGTCGCAGAGTAGCATATTTTCGGCGTTTCTACGTCTCCTGCATATGCGACATCGAGCATTAGTGGCGCTTTTGCCCCACGCGACTTTATTCTCCAGTGTGTTAAGATGTACGAAAAGTTGTGACCAACTGGTCGACGCCATGAGTGACTGTTCCCATCTCTCGCGACTTTCGTCGAATGAAAATTTCTCCTTATCATCAACGCCCACAGGTTTCTTGAGAAACTTTGTCTCAACAGCGCTGGATAATTGAAGAATAGCGCACGCCATTTGTCTTATACTCGTCTGTTGTTTAGGATCGATACTCTGTTCATTTTCGCTCGGAGGCCCCAAATATCTTCCGGGATCTCGATAAACTTTAGTCCCCGCGGATCCGAGTTCCGAATCCGGTGTACCCGGTCTGCTGTTCTTCGATTCGCCTTTTAACTTTTCCAGCGCCGTGTGCGACGGTACCTCAGCCTCTGTTTCGTTCGGTCCGTAAACCAATTTATCGCAACTTTTGTCGTATCCTCCTTTCGTTATCGCGTCTCTCCACGCATCGCGATCCTTCACCTTCAACGATCCCAAAAATCCAATTTTCAACTTGTCTTCGAGATCGAGTATCGAGTCGCGCAACGTGAGTTCCATCACGTCGTCGATAGCGACGTCCGCCGGGAAATTCAGATTTGTGCTCTCAATTTTGTTTGTCTTTCTGGAAGCTTTTGTCGTCGTGTCCTTTGGCGGTGTGGTAAACTGATACAGAAAAAAAAAAAAAAAAAAAAAAAAAGATATGATTATTGAAGAATTATCGAGGCGATTATTGATTCTTATTAATACTCACAATTTCCGGATTGAGTTTGTGCTTTGGACAATTTTCTATGACTGCAAGCAAACTATCGGTTTCGTGAATCAAATTATTCTTGAGTTCACCTTCGCGTATACCGCGTTTGTTGAGACCGTTTATCAAAGCCTCGAGATCTTCGGTTTTTCCGTAAAAACTCCATTTCGGTCCGTTTCTCTTCCAGTGTACCGGACACTCCTTGTCGCCGGTACACGACATAAGCGTTCTTCTCGCGTCCGACGAATCCTGTTTCGTATCTTTTCTCGGTGATTTAACACCGTTTTTATCGACAAAAGTAATCTTTTTCGGTGATTTTGATTCCTTGTTAACGTTGTTTTCTTTATCGCTTAATTCGTCTTCGAATTTGTTTCTTAAATACGTGTAAGCGGCCGCGTCGCCGTCTTGAAGCTCCGGCAGGTAAGGCGTACCGTCGCGGAGACAATTTCCCGGCCACCACTCGTCGTTCTCGACGAATAAACCTGCGATAACAAAAAATTTATCGTTATTGATGAACGAGAAATTCGATTTTTTAATTTCGATTTTAACTCACCGGGAATAGAGAGGAATCGCCAGTATCGACGATGCGCGCGATCCGCGCCAAGATACAACATCATTTGATCGTCTCGCGATGCTTGTCGCAATTCCGTAAGTTTATTTTCGTATTCCTCGCGTTTTTTTTCCTCCTCGCGATTTCCACGGGTTATCTTTTTTGGTATTTGCTCGACCGCCAAATCCGGTTCGACTTTGCCGTCCTTTTCCCGTTCCTTCATTCTCTCCCTTTCCTCACGTTCTTTCTTCTGTTCGGCTATTAGAAAAGATTTTAACTCTCTTCTCGCTTGATGAACCTTTTCGTGACGTTCCTCTATGACATCCCGTATCGATGCGAATGTTAGCAATTGATTTATAAGACATATCGCTACGCTAAGCCTGTCTTCGAGATCGAATTCGCATACGCTGCGATGTCCGAGTGTACGAAGTATACGCGCCTCGTTCATTCGCATTTGCAATGCCGGATCGTCGTGATTCGTATAACCGCCTGCGAAAGACAATGATAGTAAAAAAAAATTGAAATTTCGATTTTTTCGTGAAAAATTTCAAAATTTCGATTTTTTCGTGAAAAATTTCAAAATTGCGATTTTTTCGTGAAAAATTAAAAATTGCGATTTTTTCGTGAAAAATTAAAAATTTCAAAAATGCGATTTTTTCGTGAAAAATTAAAAATTTCAAAATTGCGATTTTTTCGGGAAAAATTAAAAATTTCAAAATTGCGATTTTTTCGGGAAAAATTTAAAATTTCAAAATTGCGATTTTTTCGTGAAAAATTTTAAATTACAAAATTGCGATTTTTTCGGGAAAAATGTAAAATTACAAAATTGCGATTTTTTCGGGAAAAATTTAAAATTACGAAATTTCGATTTTTTCGTAAAAAAAAAACGAAATTTTCATATTTTCTTTAATTTTATGACGAAATATCGTTAAACTGTATTATTACCGCGTTGAGAATATCGCCATTTGGAAGCCGCTTCGCTTATTCGTCCACCCGAACTGAGAAGATGTTGACGAAGAATTTCGCTTAAAGTCACGTGATCGAGAGTTATTTTCGACAATTGACATCCCTGCTGTGTCTGACACCAGGACGACGCCATCGTAGCGAGTTTAACAGCTTCCACCATCGAGGAAACTCCGTGATCGATGTTCACGTCGTCGACGCCATCCGCCGCGTGAATTTCGTCCTCTTCCTCCGCTTGATACTTAAAGATATTCGATAACAATAACTGAAGAAGATCGCTCCACGGACCGGAACTCTCCTTAATCAGCATTGCTTTTTCCAACACGTCGAGATTTATACCACTCGGAAAATACGTCGAAACTTCGAGCTCATCGTCGAAAAAGTGTAGAAACTCGAGAATCATTGCGAAATCGCCGAATCTCTCGTTTGGTATATCGCACTTAATGGCTGTCGCTTCGTGCAACGGTCGCAAATCCTCGCACTCGAGATCCTCACGCGGTTTATTCCATTCGCGAACGTAAGCCGCAAGCGCGGCGAGTTTCTGTTTCTCCTCCTTTTTACGCTCGCGACTCTCCATACGCTCCTCTTTACGCTTTGCTTTTGCCTCGAGAGCGCGAGCTTTCGATTCCTCTTTGAATTTTCCGTTCGCTCTGAAAATAAACGCAAGATAAACATTTTTTTTATTGTCTTTTTTTTTATTTATAATTTTTTTTTTTTTTTTTTCGTTTTTTTTTTTTTTCCTTTACCTCGGCTTGCGGAATTTTTTAACGACGATTCCACTCTCGTTTAACTTTCTTAGAGGATCCGGTTTTTCGAATTGTCTGTGTTTCGTCGGATCATTTGTGAGAAACTTATCCAAAGTTTCTTGTTTGTGTTTTACCAGTCTCTTCGGTTGCGGAGTGAAATCCGGCAATGGTCCCGCGAATATTGTATCGAATCGGACTTTAGCTATTCCGTATTTTTGCTGAACGCTCTCCTAAAATCGAACGAATACATTATGAAGAAATTTCGACTTTAACACATTTTTTTTTTTTACCATAGAATAGAATAGATAAATTTAGAGCCATAGATCGAATTTCGATAAATCGATTTTTATTTCAGATTTTTTTTTTATTTTTTTTTTTTTTTAGATGGATTTTTGAACCATTGATAGAATTTTTACGATTTACGAAAAAGCATCCGTTTTTCATGCAAATTTCGTTACCTTGACGACCCAACTACCGTTGGCGCTTTGTTCGCAAAGCAATCGCAAAAATATCTTATTGCGTTCTCTGCTGTAATGTTGTTTCCTTCTTCTTACTTGTCCCGCCTCCACAATCATTAATTGACTGACATCGGATTCCCCGCAATCCAACTGCTCCACTTCGTATCGGAATAACTTTGCTGGGGGATGATACTGTCTGTCCTGCGGATTTCTGCTCGAAAAAACAAAAAAAAAATGGTTATTAATTTCATTTGCGTTAAAATTAATAATTTCACGTCGGATCGCGCGGATAACGGTTCAGGATGACCAGTAAATCGAACGAAAAAAATTCCCTGATATTTTCGAAAAATTTCCGTGACAAAGTATCAACGATTAATAGAATGTCCGATTCCGATTTTTTTTTACTTCGAAAAATCTCCGATCTCCGATTTTTTTTTTACTTCGAAAAATCGGAAAAAAAAAATTTCAAATATAAAAAAAAACTTCTTAATTCAATTTTTCGAAGTTTTTGTGAAAAATATTCAATTTTTTGATTTTTTTTTTTACTTTCCTAATACTTCAAAAATTTTTGCACTTTTTCAGGTTTTCCGTGATAATTGTTATTCCGCAGGTTATTTAGATAATAATAATTCATAGATAGCAGACCTGTTGATTTCTTTATTGTAAGCTTTTATCTGCGTCTCTGTGGGTTCAATGACTTGAAGAACGTGGCATTCGCACCACGAATCCTCCGTGAAACTTGCCTCCACCATTTCGCCAACGAAATAGCGATCCCTTGCAAACTGATAGACATCTTCGATCATTTCGTTGAAAGAAGTTCTCGCGGTTCTGTTAGCCAAGTACAGTATTGGAATTCTTAACTGTAATTTAAAAAAATTAAAAATATTAATTAATGGAACAAAACGATCGAATGATTCAATAGTTAAATGTAATATTTGTACCTCCATTGGAAATTCTTTGAGACTTTTTTTAGCATTTTCTTCGCACATCAGCGCTTCTTCATAGGTCATATTGGTTTTGCCGGTGATGCTACACGACCAAATCGTCGAGTTGCATAATATGATTCTCTCGCAGAATTCGCTGAAAAATTCAATGATTTTTATTCATTGTTTTGACATTATTTGTTTGTTACGAATGAAACGCCAATGGATTATCTTTGAATGAAAAAGAAAGAAATTTGATAATTCTTTTGTGAATAAGCAACGAAATAATGAATCAGTATGGTAATTAGTTGTGAAAAAAAAAAGGAAAACGAAATTGAAAGAAAAATGCGATGAAAAATAGCTGGTCGATTGAGTTCGAGATGTTGCGTATCTAATGGACGAGAAACCGTGCATAGTCCGCGCGTAATGCGCGATGCATCATTTTGCGTTTGAGGACGCGAGAAAATGAAAAAATTAAACGGCGATCGAAAGAACGCCGCGATGTAGTGGGTTCGGTGGGTAAACTATTGTACCGGGAATGATAAACGATAACAATGCAAGTTCTTTGAATCGTAATAACGAATAATCGTGAAAAGGGTTAAATGGATCGGGTTGAACGAGAGGACGTTCGATGTATCGTCCCTCGAGTGCCGAGGGCTGTCATGCGAACTTACTTGTAGTCCTTGAAGACCTCGTTGGTAACCTCGCAGTGGAAGACCTCGTCGTCGTCCTTGTAATCAGATGATACGTGAAGCCGTTGAAACGGCTTTTTCTTTAAGAACGGCATCACTCGGCGAGTACTCCAGTCGGCACGTTTTACAAAGAACTTTCCCCGTGGCAAGAAATCAATCGAGCGATCGCGAGACACGACGGAGAATCTACGTTCTTTCCGGGAAAGCGCGGACGGAACCACTCGACACTAGACGGTATCGGTGGTCAGTGGCGATGGGAGACAAGTGCACCCACGTTTTTCACACCGAGTAATAACGCGATATACCGATTGCACGTTCGAGTTCACTTGTCCGATCGAAACCTCATCGTGTGACAAAACGTCCACTGATTTAACGTTAAACCTCTCGCGAGTTCGTGACAATGCACGATTTTTTTTTTAACAACCTTTTCTCGTGCCAAGCGCGAAGCGTACACACACCTGGCCTGCTGGCAAACTCGAGGCGCGCGCGACCTGCCGCCGCTACTCTTGCCGCTGGATAACTTGACCCAATAGCTCGATCGTCATTGGTGCTTTTCGTTTCGATCGGTGTGGTAATACCAACATTGACGATTTGACTTTGGCGCCGTTTAATCCGGACAAATATTTGTGCTTTTTTCTCAATAACGATATTTCGAGCAGCTGACTGTCAGCACGAATCCAACTGACGAATGAAGGATAATCGATTTACTTACTTCTACGATATAATTAATAATACGCGCACATTTTCGGAGCGTTAATTCGTTGAACAATTAAAATGTTCGATAATTGTTCGAGTTTTCATTTACTCGGTTGGTGTAAGTGATAAACGAACGACCAATCGGAGAGCAAAAGGAATTGGCGGGAGACGATGGATGACGGTGAATCGGGAATTACTATTTAGCGGGAATTCTCGATAATCTTTTTGCATCTAGTAATCGAATGGTTTTTTAATCATGTTTTTTACATGTTTGAAATAATAATTCAACAGAAATTGATCGAAAATATATAATTTGATTAAATGTATCTTTTCTATTTAGTTTAATTAAACGACGAACGATAAAATTTAATATAAATCCGTGAAGCTGTATATTTTGATGACGATAATTACTCGTGTAAAAACTATCGTAAAATATTACAAGTCTAGCCATTCGGTAATATATTGGCATTTGATCGGTGTAACATCGCCGACGTCGCAACAGTTTTTTCGTACCTGAAACAAAGAATAATTTCGTAAAGTTAAATTCGTTTAACGAAAAAAAAAAAAAAAAAAAAAAAATTCTTACCGGACAAACGCCGCACGGAGTTTTAATGAGTCCCGGTGGATTTAGCAAAGGCTGTACCGCTCTATATAAATTATTTCCATCCGGCGCAAGTATCCTTTCGACTTTTCCGTCGTAAACTAATGTATTTAAGATCATTTCGAGATCTTCTACTGAAAGTTTCACCTGTAAAATAAAGAATAAAATAATAAGGTAAACTGTTAAAAAAAAATTCGATGTTTTTATGCATAAAGAGGTACACGAAATTTAATGTATAATGGTGATGAAAAATAAATGTACTTTTCTATAGAAAAATTAAAGTAAATTATTGGATTTGAGTTATTTTTACAGTAAAATTGAAATAAAATATTGAAAGTAAAGTTTTTCTACCATTTTTCATATACTCTCCATTAATTTTCCATTATAATTGTAAATTTAATTTAATTTACCTATTTATACAATTTTTTTATTTATCCATTTTTTTTTTTTTTTTTTTTTTTTAAAAAGATGATGTTACCTTACTGATGCCGAGATCCGAAATGAATTTCCAGACTTCCTTGGAAGAGGCAAAGGTAACGTTTCTAGCAGCTATAGGACCGCTTTTGCAAGCTTTGGTCTCTTCGCGTTTTTGATCCAAAAATCTAAAGCATTGTTGATTCAAAACGTCGACAAATTCCGCCTCAAAATCCTGATCCTGATACCAAGCACCGCCGGTTACGGTTCTATCCGGTTCTAAATTGTAAAGCATGTAAACTTTTTTCTTGCTGGCAGCGACCGACTTGACGGCTTTGATGAATTTTTTGGTTTCCAAATTTTTGAGAATTTTGTTAAGTTGAGTCGGCATGAGATTTGATTTGAAGCGTATATCACGCATCCATATTCCTTTATTGCCTGCATCTTCGATTATCGAATAAACGATTTTTTCCTCGTTATCGGCGCCTTTGGCGGTTTTCGCTTTCGCCGGATCTTTCAGACGATAAAGCAACGATCCGCCCTGTTTAAACAAATCGATATAACCCCGTGACAAGAGTTTGTTTATTATTTGAGCTTTTTGCGACGGTTCAAGATCCGGTATTTCGGTCGATATATCCTTGTCGGAGATACCCTTCGTTTTAGTTCGCGCTAAATTAATTATCCTGCAACGATTACATTTGCATTTGGTGTTTTTTTCGTCTTAATCATCGACGCCCTAACCTGTCATTTCATTCGCCGCGATTCTCCTCACGCGGAGGAGACAGTGAAGAATTTAAAACATATATATATACCTTTGTTCGAGTGCACCGAGTTCATCGACTTCCTTCGATCCGCTCGCTTCCGGATCGTCGACGGATTCCGCATTTGTATCCATTCTTTACGATTCTTTCGACGAAGAAAATACAACGACTAACACTGCTCACTGATCTCCCGCATTCTCGAGAGGTTATGACTGTTTTAACGAATAACAAAACATCGTGTTGTTCCTTTTGGACGTTTCATGACCCTTTGTTATTGTTGGCCACAAAAATCGGAGATCGATAGAATGCAATAGTAGAAGGGAATGAAACAAAGGAAAGCGCGGAATGATTTACGAAAATTTCAATTATTTATTCTTCGATAAATATTTATTCGCCTACTCGTGTCACGTGACTAATGATGAAACAATGAAAAACTATTTTTTTTTAATAACAATCGTGTGCTCGTAGTACCTCCCGGCAACGGAAATGCATTTGTTTCACGGGGATTATGATAAAGTCATTTCGATTATTTCGACATATATCTCGTATATATTTTTTAACTACTATATACATTTGTAATTAATTTTTTGTCGCTCATTTATTCAAACAAATATGTTATTTATTTTGATATCAATGTTTTTTGTTTTCATTCAGATCTATAAATATAACGACGTATTTAACAGCTCGTGAATACACGACGATAATGGATAACGACGATTCGGAAGATTCTCTCGAAATCGGCGGAAAATCTTGGAATCGCGTAATCAAAGCTGCGTCCACAGTAATAATACATTTTATTGGTTATAAAAGACAACTCTATGAAAAAAATAAAAAAATAAATGTTTTTTTTTAGAATGGATACCGAGAGGGTATCGAAGAAGGGAGCCGCGCGGTGTTCCAAGACGATTTTGACAGAGGTTACGAAAACGGTTTCAAAGCCGCATTCGAATTAGGAAAATACAAAGGTCTCGCCGGAGCTTTTGCAAAGGATTACAAACATCCCAAAAACATCGAAGAAATACTCGAAAAAACGAGGCGGGGTGCGTGTCACATTTGTGTTCTGGAATCGACCGGTAAAGAAGGAATTATCGACAATCCGAATATTTCGTCCGACGAAATAATTGCCGATCATCGTAAACACGTCGAAACGTCGTTAAAAACTCTTCACGATTATTTCGAAAAATTTATAAAAAAACACGAAGACACGAAGAAAAATGAGTCAAATGATTAAATTACGATATTTCTTTATTGTTAATCATTAAATAAATTTACGAAATATTTAGTAAACGCTGAATGAATACACATTTATTGTTAAGAACGTTTTTGTAATACAAAAGAAATATTGACGAGAATTGTTTTATAGATACAATCCTTCGGGAGAACCCTCTTTCTTACGATAAAGTACACTCTCTTTCGATTTTTTGAAATCCTCGCTGGTGACTTTCATTCGGCGTTCGCGGAGCGCCATGAGTCCCGCTTCGGTACAAATCGCCTGAAAAAAAAAAAAAAAAAAAAAAAAAAAAAAAAAAAAATTAGTTTAAGTTTATCGTGTCGAGAAAATCGACGACTCACCTTGATATCAGCCCCCGAAAGATCATCTTTCGCCATAATGAGTTCGGCGAGATTAACATCGGGCGCGAGAGTCATTCGGCTCGTGTGGATGCTGAAGATTCGTCTCTTCGTTTTTTCGTCCGGCAATGGAAATTCAATTTTTCTATCGATGCGTCCCGGTCGGATCAACGCGGGATCGAGAGTTTCGATTCTGTTGGTTGCCATAACGACTTTAACATCGCCGCGACTATCGAATCCTGAAAAAGTCCATTCAATCAAAATATTAAATAAACATTAAAAAAAAAAAAAAAAAAAAAAAAAAAACGAAAGAAAAAAAAAAAAAAGATTGTCTCACCGTCGAGTTGATTGAGAAGTTCCAACATTGTTCTTTGAATTTCGCGTTCCCCGCCGCTGTTGCTATCGTAACGTTTGGTACCAACGGCATCGATCTCATCGATGAAAACAATCGATGGCGCGTGTTCTTCCGCGACTCGGAATAATTCGCGAACGAGTTTCGGTCCGTCGCCCAAGTATTTCTGTATGAGTTCAGAGCCGACGACGCGTAAAAATGTGGCGGAGGTTTGGTTCGCCACAGCTTTAGCGAGAAGAGTTTTCCCGGTACCGGGCGGACCGTAAAGAATAACTCCTTTCGGTGGTTTAATACCCATTTCTTCGTAATATTCCGGATGAGTCAACGGCAATTCGACGGATTCTTTGATCTCTTGAATTTGCGTATCGAGACCTGTGCGCGTGAAAAATGTTATTATTTAACGTTTAATCGGAAAAAATAATAAACGAGAAGACGATACGTACCGCCGATGTCGGCATAAGTTTCTTGCGGCGCTTTTTCCAATTTCATAACGGTAACCATAGGATCCGTATCGTCGCCGAGAACACCGACGACGGCGTGTACTTTGTGATTTAAAAGCACCGAACATCCCGGTTCCAGTTGATCTTTATCGACGAATGAAAGTATCGAAACGTAATGTTCCGAACCGACGGAAGTAGAAACAATCGCGTGATTATCATCGATTATTTCTTCCAATGTACCAACGGACATCGGAGTTCCTCTGAGATCGTCGACTTTGGATCTTTCCTCTTCGTTTTTTTCCTCCTGCGGCTTCAATCTCTCCTGATTCCTTATGAACTCTTCTTCCATCAAAAGATAATCCTTTATTCTCTCGAGTTTTAATAACTTCAATCTGCATCTCGTGTGCGGCGTTACTTGCGGCAACTTCAACGCCACGTCCGGTCCCTTGGTACGGCGCTTCTTCTTTCCGACTCTCGTCGGAATCGGCGGCTCATATTTCTTTTTCTTATCCTTGTCGTCTTTCTTGTCGCCGCCCGTCCCTCCTGCGCCCGATTGATTCTGACCCTGTAAATCGTTAAATCATTGGCTAATTAACCGAACGATGCATAATTTTTTTAATTAATTGAAAAAAAATAAAAATAAAAATTCATAAATAAGTTAATAAATTATAAATAAAATAATGTGTATATAAGTATTATATAATATATTATTATTATTATTATTATATTTATATGTATGTTAATTTATATTTATAATTTATTAATTATAAATTTTTGAAAAATTCTATCGTAATCGCAAAAATTTCATTTTTCTTCGTTGTCTTTTTGAAAAAATCATTTGATTGAATGTTTCAATTTATAATTGAATAAATACATTTCAACTGTGTGAGTGGAGATGATACGGGAAGCAAATTTTTTGAATAGTAAGATTGGGTTTTGAGTGATAAAAAGAATTTTGAATGAATCTATTGTAGACTTTTATTCTAAAAATATCATGGAAATGATAAATTGTATCTCATTTAGTTTGTATGATAAATCTCTGTATCCGAATAGCGTACTAACGGGCAGAAAATTTTCAAAGTTTATGTGTTAAAATGAGAATCGCAAAGCATTCGTAAATTGTTGAATTTTCATTCAATTTTGTTATTGATAATTTCGTTTACTCTGTCATTAATTATCATTCCGGAGTCAAACTTTCATATACCCCTTTACGTTAAATCGAGTTATTGCGATTTTACTCCGAAAATTGTAAAATTTCATTGACAAAACTAACCTAATTTACGGTACTATTTATTCGTAACCTAATACCGCGAATCGCGACAAATTGACATAGAAATTATAATTAATGGAAGGATCACAGTGTCTTTTCGAACAACTATAATCGAAATTGTTTAAAATAAATTAAGTGCGACTCACCATGTCGACAAAACTTTTGACAGTAACTCGAAATCACAAGTCACTCACCGGAGGTTGGGTGAGAAGCGAAATTTACAATAACCAACGACGACAGTGGCGCCGCGGCGTTGCCTCTCTCGATTTTTCTCATTTCGATCTATCGAAATGTTTTTCTCAAGCAAGCAGAGAGAGAAGAGAAGAGAGAAAAGTTGGCTGCTGCGGCTGCTGGCCTGTTAATTCAATCCATGGGGGATTGGTTAATTTAAAAAAATATAAATCAGCATCCAATTGAATTTTTCGAGATATAAAATCTTGAAAATTTCAGATCGAAAAATTCTTATTTATTAAATTATTATTAGTATTGATCGTCCTGTTATTAGTAAAAGTCGGGAATACGAAAGGAACGAGTCACGAGGATTCCCTTAGCGTCGTGTTCTCGATTCGCAAAAGTCGCTCGCGCGCTGCTGTTGCTTCTGGTGCGCTGGTGTTGCTACTGGTTGCCGGGTTGCGCACACACCAGTGCATCACGATACAGTGATCCGGTGCCATTTATCCCTGTGTGGGCCTGTGTCGTTTCTCTGTCATCACGGGAACGTGCTACGAGGTACGTTCTACCATAGCCCCAGGATAGCCGCGATGCTGTCGAATTGTTCGCGGATCGCGCCTCGCGCCCTTACTCGCTTAGCAGCTTCACGAGCCAAGGTAAGTTTTTTAACCCTTTTCTCTATGTCACACACAATCCGAGTTCTTTTCGCGTTCTCTCCTAGCAGCCGACGGCATTCAGTCTAATTTTTCTATGAAAAAAACGGAAAAAACCTCGTGACTAACCCGAAACACGCGCTAGTCGGCTAAAACCCCGTTAGCCGCATAGAAAATCCACAAAACCCCTCGGCGTTTCTTACGCGTTACGTAATCGTTTTTTTTTTTATCCTCGATCTACCAACGTTTTGGTAACACGCCCGACAAGTCACTCGTCTCTGTCAATCGTGTATTACAATGTTGCATTACCTTTTTTCTTTCTTATTCACGCCAGGGACACCAGTACTTGCATAAATCGATTATGAAACCTTTATCTTCTCTCCTCACCTACGCGCGCGATGTATTTATCGTTTACTCAAGAATCGAATGAATTTTATCGCGATTTATTGCGAGTCTGGATATAATAATTTATTTTTGACTCGCCCATGGACACGAGACCCCGTCCTCACGGTTATTTTTTCCGCTACACTTTCACAAGCACTTTTGTTATGTCATCGTATATAAAGATTTATAGATACAGATTTGCCGTTGGTTAGAGCATTTTTTTTCGATCTTCTTATTTGATACTCATTTCCCCCCTCTTTCATTCATCGCTTAGTCATTTCAGATTTTTTGACAACGTTTTTTTACCAAACATACGCCTATATCCACACTGCTTTAACTGTTATTATAACGAAAGACAATTTTCAAAAATTCCTCAATTAACGTCATCTTAATTTTTTGATTTTCTCACAGATCGTGAGGACCATTCATCACGAAGGTAATTGACGATGCTATAGTCGAGAAACGACTGTTATTCCTATTTGCATCAATGATTTCATTGTTTACAACTTTTTTTTGTTTTTTTGCATTTTTCAGGACGCGTACTTCTCCTTTCACCAAAATGCCGGGCAAACGAAATAACGCCTCTGTAAGTTTTAAATCGACGAGTAAATAACTCTATTTCTGAAATCTGCAAACTTTTTTTGTAAAAAAAATATTTCGCATGATATGATTTTTTGATTTTGTATCACTTGATTACAGAACCAACAAAGTCGGCTCATCCTGCCGTTGGAACGTTCAGACGAGACAAATAGCGTCAACACAGACCTTATGTAAGTTTATTTGCCAAATTAATTGATTCAAATAGGTGGAATAGGAAAACAAACGAAATCGGTGTTTTTGTGGGAAAAATGCAAAAAAAAAAAATTAACGAGGCAAAATGGACCAAAATTTACGAAATTAAAAAAAAAAAGTTCAATGAAATTTTATGGAGGATTTATTATTTTTGCTAAAAATGGACCGATACGAAAAATAGGAATGCTGATAAATAAAACTATAATTCGATAATTTACTCTTCAAAGCGTTTCGCATTATTTTTTATGTTGCGAAATTTTTATTTTCCGATGAGAATAGTTTTTGCATAACGCTAATAGGTAGTAAATTATTTTAAATAAAAAATGTTAATTTTTGTAATGCAATCAACGATTCATTTTGCCGCAAATTTTCCCGAAACGCAAATCGTAATTCTAAATTTATTAGGCAAACAAAGAGCAGAATGTTTCGCTTCCGTTAAATAAAAATGTCGAATATAAACGTTACAGCCAACGATGCGATTCGCGGCATGCGACTCCGTGATTATTAAACGTATCGCAGAATTTTACGAGAAGAAAATTCGGAAGATTCAAAATCGCGATGATTTTTTTTTTATATCGGCCACCGGATTATCTCAAAATCGCCCCTTTCCGGTGATTTACGCGGCATTATAAAATAAATTTTGTTAAATCGAAAATTGACTTTTTCGTCATTTTTTTTTTTTTTACATCAAATTCTACGATAGATAATTATTATGTATTTATTCATTTATTTAATTGAAGGGGATATAAAGGGAAAAGAAACGGATTGGGTGAATACAGTTGAAGGAAAAGGAATAAACGACACGCCAAGAGTGTCCATCGACGAGCTCCTCGTAGCGCGGCACTCGGAAAGCAATGGGATTCCCGAGAGAGTTACGACGACTTACCGCAACATGACTAATGTAACCGATAGGCGATGTAACATAATAATTAGAGGAATCGAATTCGAAAGTGAAAATCCGAAGGAAGAAGTCGAAAAATTTTTTCGCGAGAAATTGCGTCTCCAAATACCGATAAAATCCGTTGTGAAATTCAGAAACTATAATGCAGGAACGTTGGTGATTCTTGAGAGTCACGAAGACAAAAAATCGGCAATGAGATCCAGAGTAATGCTGAAAGGAACTTCGATATATTTGGATCACGATTTTTCGGAAAGCGGAAGAGAAATCGACAGGAAATTACAAGAAATCGCGAGAGAGGAGGAGAACAAAGGTCGTCGCGTTACGCGAGGATATCTGTTTTTGGTAATCGACGGCATACGGTATTACTGGAGCAGTGCGGCAAATCGACTAGTAAAATCAAATATCAGCAACGAACCGAGAAGCCGACAAAGAGATTTCTAGAGGCGCTGCAAATAAATATCGGAATCGAAGCAAACGCCCGAAGTTCGGATCCGTCGAAACGAAACCAAAGCGAAAGGAATTTCGACAAATCGAAGAAAAAAATATAACGATTAGAATTAAGAGGATTTCTGTGCAGTTGTTGTAGATTCTCCGACGGGATACGAATGCTAACAAATAAAATTCATAAGAATCAATTTTTTTTTATTTATTTATCGAAGATTAAGATTTTCCTCGTTAGAGATGAATTCCGTTTCTCATCAATACGCTTTGCGAAACTAATTTATCGAGAAACTATTTTCGGGATTTAAAAAAAATGAATTATTTTTCTTAACATCAAAAAGATCGAAAATAACGATTTTACGCGATAAAAATCGCGTGTAGTCGTAATTCCCATTTGATTTATTAAAATTCCCGAAAAAATTTCGTTCGATCAAATGTATCTTATCGCTGTGATTACGACTTGAAATTTTCAAGGGGACATAAAAGATGTAGTGGTACCAGCGTTCGCGGACAGCATCAGCGAGGGAGACGTCAGGTGGGAAAAGAAAGTCGGTGATCAAGTTAAGGAGGACGATGTTTTATGCGAAATCGAAACCGATAAGGTAAATTACATATCACTGATTTTTCGTTACGATAATTTTCCGATTTTTTTCGATTTTTCGATATATACATCGAAATATTAAAAATTATTAAATTATTAATGTTTAATTATGATATATATATAGATAAATATACGCAAAGATCAAAATTATTTTTTCTTTTTTTCGCAACAATTATTGTTTTTTTCGCGCGACAATGATTACGACGCTAATTCGTTGTTTTGCAGACCTCAGTACCCGTACCATCGCCCGGACCCGGTGTGATAAAAGAACTCTTCGCAAAGGACGGGGACACCGTGAAACCGGGACAGAAACTTTGTTCCATCGATATCGGAGCAACTGGAGGTGCGGCTGCCCCCGCCGCTGCGGCATCGGCACCCAAAGCCGCCCCCGCGCCGGCGGCTGCTGCTGCGCCTCCGCCGCCACCTCCGCCCGCTGCTCCGGCTGCTGCCGCACCACCGAAACCAACTTCTGCGGCTCCACCTTCTCCACCTGCTGCCCGTCCTCCACCACCACAAACACCCACTGCCTCGATGCCGGTCGCCGCCATAAAACACGCGCAGGTAACGAAAAAACGATTTTTCACGATTTCCAGCGATCGAAACGCGGAAAACGTAAAATCGTTAGGAATTTCTTACGCTAAAAAAAATCGGAGAATTTCGTGACTTTTCTAGAATTCCGTTAAATTATTTGTTTTCTTTAAAAAAAATGAAAAAAACTGTTTAATATACCATAAAATTAATTATATTTTTCTTTTTTACCGACACTCGCGGGTGATCCGAAAATTCGCGTATTAGTAAGTTACGTTGATAAAAAAAATAACAATATTGATAACACGTTATTAATATATCGTAATGCTAAAAAAATTAACGCTTAGCATTCAAAAAAAAAAAAAAATTAATTTTCATCGTCATGAATATTCGTTACTAAATCGTCATGAATAATCGATATTTTAGAAGTGAAAATCCTGAAAAAATCAGGAAATTTGATCGTTCGACTGCACATTTTTTTTTATTTTCATCAAAAATTTTAATACGCCTATCGAACGCTTTTCCAGTCTCTGGAGGGAGCAAAGGTTCAACTACCGCCGACGGACTACACTCGCGAAATAATTGGCACCCGAACGGAACAGCGCGTCAAGATGAACCGTATGAGGCTTCGCATCGCCGAACGTCTGAAGGACGCGCAGAATACCAACGCTATGCTGACGACTTTCAACGAACTCGACATGAGGTTAAAAAAAAATTCTTTATTAACCCCTCGCGTACGAGAGATTTTTCACCGGTCAAGTAGATCGCTAATTTCAATTTCTCGTAATAAAAATTCGCGAAATTAAAAAAAAAAAAATTTCTGTGAATAATCGAGAAAAGAACATTTCAAAGTTATTTTCCAATTTTTTACCGATTTTTTTTCGCGATTTTTTAATCGTTAAACGGAGCAATTTAATGTAACGATTGGTGGAAAAAGTCGGACGTATATTTACGATTTCCGTATGCGAGGAGTTAAAATCGTTTCTATCTTATTATTCATGTAAATTTACCGAATAATCCGCTCCGCTTGATATTTCAGTCGTATGATGGAATTCCGTAAGAGTAATCAAGAGGCGTTTATCAAGAAATACGGACTAAAATTGGGTTTCATGAGTGCATTCATAGCCGCGAGTGCTTACGCTCTCAAGGATCAGCCGGTCGTAAACGCTGTGATAGACGGTGGTGATATAGTTTACAGAGATTACGTCGACGTAAGCGTCGCAGTTGCGACACCGAAGGGTCTCGTTGTACCGGTATTGCGTAGCGTCGAGAATAAGAATTTCGCTGAAATCGAAATCGCTCTCGCGGCGATCGGCGATAAAGCGCGAAAGGGAAAAATATCTGTCGAGGATATGGACGGCGGTACCTTCACGATAAGCAACGGTGGTGTATTCGGATCTCTAATGGGAACTCCAATAATCAATCCGCCGCAGAGTGCTATCCTCGGTATGCACGGCGTTTTCGAAAGACCGATCGCCGTCAAGGGACAGGTAAAGCGACCGAATCGATTTTATCCTTTTTTTTTTAATATTAAATAAATTAATTTTTTTTTTTTATTTTTAAAAAATTTTTTAAAAATATTAAATTAATTTTTTTTTTTTATTTTCAAAAAAATTTTTTTTAAATATTAAATAAATTAATTTTTTTTTTTCTGTATTTTCAGGTCGTAATACGTCCGATGATGTATATCGCGCTGACCTACGATCACCGACTGATCGACGGACGCGAAGCCGTTATGTTTTTGCGAAAAATCAAAGATGCCGTCGAAGATCCGAGAATTATACTCGCGGGACTGTAAAACTCAACGTCTAGCGTCGCGCAAACATTCTAATCGAATCGCTTCGAAGGCGCGCCTTTCCCTCCTTCCAAAACGATTGTACAGTACTCTGTATTATATTTCGTTCGTCGATTTTTTTCTCGTCGCACGACTCGAACAATTTTTCATTTCTTTTCATTTCTTCTCTCTTATTTGTCTTTTTTTCGTTTAAGTTACGATTTTGTGTTTTTCGAGACGCGATTCTACGTTTCGGAGGGTTTAACGATGAAAAAAAAAAAAAAAATCGGTTTCTCTATCGCGATATCGTTTTTTTTTTTTTTTCGCGAGTATTGGGTACGCGAAGTACTCGATTCGTCTCTTGGCGTCGATTCACAAAAAACGGAACGTATAGTTGCGTTTTCCGCGCGTCGTTGCGAAAGATTTGTAAATAAATATAAAAAAAAAAAATCGATAAAACTTTGTGTACAACGCGCGATTTGCGCGGATAATCATTATTTCTATTCGTGTGCAGATCTGAAGGAATCCTATTTGCCGCATCGACGTTTGTCATCTCTACCCGCCGCGTAATATCGTCGCTAACCGCGTCATTCGTGAATCGAATTTTACCGACTCGTCGGACTAACATCACAATTTTTAATATTTTATTCTTATCCTCTGTGAAACATCGAAATATGTCTCATCGGGAAAGAAGACAAAAAAGAAAGAAAAAAAAAATGCACTGTAACAGAAGAGTTGGTGCTGCGACAGTAACTCTGTTCACAGTACATTTCGTTATTTGCAATAATTATTCTATTCATTTTAATCCCAAACGGATCCTTGGAGGACGACTTACGACAACACAAGAAGTGCGCAAACGAGTTTTAGACCGAAGCTGAGATTTGTTATAGATGTACCGAGTCATAAAAAAAATTGAAAAAAAAAAAAAAAAAAGAGGTAAATAAAAAGTTACCTTAGTCATCGAATTAATATCACGAGTTCTGTAGGTATAAAATAATCATAATTGCTTTTGTTTTCTCGTCTCTCATTCATTGTTTCGATTCGTGATGCACCACAATAAAGCGACGTGACGACGTGTCACGACAAAATTTTGACTATTGTTGTTATTCCCGCTGGAGATCCTTATTGACCACTCAGAAAAATTATCAGTTATTCGTAGAGAGTTAACGTCGATTCGGCGCTGCGACCCTTGTCGCGATCATTGATGAATCCATTGTGACGGCGGCTTCCCGGCGTCGTCACTGCATACGCGAGATGCGAGACGTTAATCGAAACTTTTCGATGAAAAACTCGTAAAGTTCGCGCGAGTGTTCAATTCAATTCGCTAGATATCGGGGTCTTTGAAGTTATTACAGTCTGAAGTTATGTAGTCTGTTAAAAAGTTATTTTTCTCTCGTTATCGGGGATACGGGTGATCCGGTAGAGAAAATCTATGTGATTTAACCTCAAAAAAAAGCTCATTTGTTGATAGAATAGTATGAATTAAAATAATTTCATTTTTTCTTGATACGGTTTTCGTATGTTGCGTGTCGAAGCCGTTGTTTAGTTACGAAATCGAATGGGAATCTTTGCAATAATATAGATATCGCGATTAGCAATTGTTTTTGTGTCGCGCGCGGGGAATTACGCGATGTTATTGACAGTATGAAATATTAGTGGATACAGCTGATTTTAACATGTTTATTCGTTTTTTTTTTTTTTTCGTACGGTTAGACGACGTTAATTGTTCGCTCATTTGGGTGTTTTACGAGCATTGGGTCTCTATTTTTGTGAAACTCGTCATTTAGATCGAAGAATTGAGTGATTAATACATTTTTTTCGTTTCTGTTTCGATGATTCGATCAACTGACAGAACGGTGAAACGGTAGTTCCGTTATTCACCGACATTTATTTAATGGAAGCATTCGCCACCATTTTTTTCCCCCTCTTTTCTCTCAACACATCCACATTTATTCCGAAATAACACAATTTTAGTTACATTTACATTTATTTACGACGCTTCGATATAACACTAATGTTACTCTATTGATAATGTTTACGAAACATATCGAGCGATGAATACGCGCAAAAATGGACTTTACCATTCAATCGTATAACTGCCAATCTTTGAAACACATAGTAACAATTATAATTGGTGTCGCACCGCGACGTTCATACGCCAATTTTTCATTTTATACCCACCCATTCGATTAAATCGAGCGGTGAATATATATTTTTTTAAACATTTAAATGCTTTAACATCGATAACATCTATACATTAATCGTATACGTTTCGCCTTCGTAGCTTTTGTCTTTTCTTTTCATTTCATAATTTTCCTAATTTTTTTTTCTTCATATAAATGAATTTCGAACGATATATAGTCGAACGATATCGCCTTCCCGTTTTTTTTTCTTTTTTTTTTTTTTTTTTTTTTTTTACAGCCAACGTAATACAGTATTGACAAAGCGTGTTACAAACGCAAATGGGATCCGAGAGGCGGACATTCTCACAGAATGGTAATAACGTTTTTCAAACACATCATATATATCCTACGTGCAATTATATCGAAGAAAAAGTCGACTATGCCGAGGTCACGGTAAAACGATTGTCAAAGGAATTTCGAATCGTAGAATTACGAATGAAACTTTTTAATGAGTCGCGCGGTCAATCGAGTATTTCATTGACGCTTCGAATGAAAAATGAAAAAAAAAAAAAAAAAATTCTCAGAAAAGTTTTCGAAGCGTTAATCACGATAATGGAAAATGACTATAAATTAAGTACATTGTCCCGATAGTTTTTCATCTCGGAACGGAGATAAGATTTTTTTTTTCGTCTGAAAACATCGATACAATCTATCGATATCGAGTCGATTTGTTTCGGAACGCTATTTTTATATGCATATCGATCGAAACATTAAAATAATAACTTTCCATCGAAATTTTATCGAATTCGATAGATTTACAGGGTTTCGAAAAAAAAAAAAAAAAAAAAATTTTATTTTCGTGAAAACGCAGAAATTATTCTTAACACAAGAGATACATAGATCTACCAATTTGTAAGCTCGTGATGCCCCCGTTGACTTTCGAATTCTCGTATTCGGGCCGTTTATTTTAATAATTTTTTTCTCTTCGCTCGCGTTTATTCCAACAACTGCGTGTCACATAATTATCATTTTATTATTCTACATTTATTAGATTTTCGCGCGATCTTCGCAACCCTTTTGCTAGGCGTTGAATAATTCCGTTTGAAATCATTTCGGAGTTCGCGAAAACGGCGCGAAATTTATTAGGTACGCGTAGATATGCACCGTAAATCGGATTCTTTTTGTTGTGTATCGATGAGAATTGCATTATCAATAGTCATTCTCTCGATTTTTAGAACTCCGTTTGGGGCCTTTTAGCGAGCCATTCGACGATCGCCGGTATCTCGTGTACTCGTTCTTTCAATCCCCGTAGCGCAGGATAACTCTCAAGCGGTGCGGTTCCGAATATCTGTTCGAAGTTCTCGAGTGCAACAGCGAAAACAAAGTCCGCCCACGTGGTCTGCAATAGAAAAAAAAAAAAAAAAAAAAAAAAAAAAAAAAATTTGGTTATTTTTTCGAAGATTTTTACGAATAAAAACCTTTTAAATCCCCGTAAACTCACATTCGAACCGACCGCGTAGCCCCCGTTTTCCTTTATAGTCTCTTCGAATTTGTTAAGATAGAACGGTATTGTCTCCTTGAGAAGCTTCACTTTGCGTTCTTCTTTTTTAAAGAGATCCTCCTCCGTTCGGAATTGAAATAAAACTGCGAGAATAGCGCGCGTTAGTTTTTGGAAAATTTTCGAAACGCGACAATAACTTTGGCGACATTTACCGAGTTTTAGATCGCCGACTGTGTCGACGAGAGCGTCGCACAGCATCGACTCCCATTCGTTCTGTCCGGCGAGTCCGTGTTTTCTCGCGAGATATCTCGCGAACGCGTTACTCTGTCCTATCGGCTTTCCGTTTATTTCCAACACCGGTAACATCCCGTAGGGCATCGCTGAATTAATTAGGACGATAATTTACTTACGGGGTACAAAACATCGCGAATGTCTCGCGATACATCGCGATACATCTCGAAATATCGCGAATACATTGCGATACATTGCGAATCCCTCGCGATACATCGCGAAACATCGCGAATCTCTCGCAACACATCGCGATACATCGCGAAACATCGCGAAACATCGCGAATACATCGCGAAATATCGCGAAACATCGCGATCGAAATTTTTTTCGATCGATCGATCGATAAACCGTAAATACGCGCGACTTACTCTTCTTAAGTTCGGGCCAACGATCTTTTGGAATCCTCTCGTCAACATAATCTATACCGGCGTAAGCAAATATGTAACGTATGTGCTCAGCGCGTCCCCGTGCATTGAAGTAGATGAGTTTGTAGTGCGGCTTCTCCTCCGCCATACCCGACGCTACTGCGGCGTTCGAAAAAACTGATGGATAATAAATACCATTATACTTTCGCAAATCTTGTTTTCACGTGAATCTAAGTATATAACGGAAACAAAAAAATCCTGAAAATAAAATATATCGATACTGCAAGTTTTTATTCATAAATTTGTACATTAAGGAGATTCGGAGGGATTTTCGAGGATTTTTCGATGGTATAAAAATCTGAAAAAAAATCAACAATACTGAAGGATACAAAAAACATTCATTTTGAAAATTAATATTTTTTTCGATTTTTTTTTTCAATTTTTGAAAATCTCGTTTTTGGAAAAATCTTTGATCGATTTTTGCGAAAATGTTCGATCGATCGCTCGGGAAATTTTTTAGTGTAATTCCAAATGGAATTTCGAACTCGTATCCAAAATTCTTGACTTTTCGTCCATAAAAAAAAAAAAATAAAAAAGAAAGGTATGTATTCAGAAAAATTCACGAATTAACAATTTATTTTTATTTTATTAAAAAAGTACCTAAAATTTAATTTTCCTGTTAATTCATAAAAACTTCCGATTTTTTTTTCAATTTAATCCGAGTCGGTCGTCTCTCGAAATAAACCGCTCCAATTGTCAGCCCCTATTTCTTTGTACTCTGTTTTGTATATATATATATACGTCCTTCTGGTCCGGCGACGAAATAATAGTCGAACAAGTCGTCGAACAAACTAACAAACCACAGATGTTAAGAAAAGCCCCTCTGTTTCGGATCCGACGAAAGCGGGTCAAGAAGTAACCGAGTCACTTCCTACTCGACGAACGTATACTACGGTCGAGCGACATTCTCTCACGACAATGACTCCTTTAGCAAACGATCCGTAGGGGACAGAGGAGCAGCCGAATAATAATAATGACAATAATACGACAGCGTGAAAGCACGAAGATCGCGAATAGAATTCTCTTTTCTTCAAGAATTTTTGCCTCAATGCCGAAAGGGTTCCGAAAGGGTTCCGAATTCCCTTCGTTCCCTCGATATTTCATATATCATTCTGTTGCACGATGTATTACGATATTTCTCATACGACGCAATATATTCATATTTTTCAAGTGACGCTTTTGCGTTGAAATGCAAGGAAATCATAAAAGTGCGAAAAATTGGATGCATTTATTCGAATTCTGTGTCTATACTGACAATTGTACGCGTTTAGAATTTGTTCGATGCGAGACACGAGAATAGTCGTCGTCGAGGCGGCTGTTTCTTCGTCGACCCATTTCGAATCTCGAGATGGTTCGCTCGTCGAAAAGTCGATAATATCGCGCCTCGTATCTCTCCAGAAGGCAAGAAACTCTCGATATACTGTTGCCTCTCGTAAACGATATATATCCCGCCACAGTAACAGTTTACCACACCGACAGTACGATCGACGAAGACGTCGAGAACCTCGAGGCGAAATTATACCGGAACACGAATTCGTTCACTCGGCGGCGATGAGACACGAGAAAAAAATTGATACCTATCGTGTATTTCGTCCGATAATCCGTTATTATCTGATATTGGATTTATAACCTCTTTTTTTTCTACTTAATAACATCGACCGTTAACGGAGACAAAACTTGACCACCGGGGATCGGAAGTTTTCGTAACATTCCGATAGTTAATAACTTAATAAAATTCACTACGAAGGAATTAGCGATCGAAAAAAAAAAAAAAAAAAAAAAATACGAGACGCAACCCCGTTGTTGGCAAAGCCGAAAGTGAATATCGGCTTCTATATATTCTCGGGCTTTTACGAGGCCAGACGCCCCCGTATAGTACATCCTATAGCCATTTTATGATGTTGTAGTAGCGAATCTGTAGTATAGGACGTATATAGTTCGATAGCAAAACGATCGGGAGGGGGTGATCGATTTGAGAAGAGGCGAAGGCTAACTGCGGGAGCATCGAGCGAGCGTCGCCGTCGTTCGTCACGTGAGATAAGCCAACCGAGTCTCCGAAACGTGCCTACCGCTATATACATACACGTATATGTATATATGAATACGTTTGTTTAAGAAAAGTCGATCGCCTATAAGATACGCTGGGAAAACGTTCTCTTTACTTGTTGCCCACGCGACCCGGTAACGGAGTAGCGACTCGATAAATCGAGATGGTCACATAAATTCGCCGAACAACGCCGTGTCATTGGGGAATAAAGTAATCCGGCGACAGACAAAAATTTGCCGATGACGAGAAAAAAAAATAAAAAATGCTCGTAATTTAAACAATTCGAGACTCCGATGCGTTCGAGTTTTTTTAGACGCGACGATTATTTAGTTTATTCGCGAATAACTCGAGATGCGAAAAGCACGCTTACGGGCCCTCGCCGCGACGACACGAACCGAACTTGCGGGCCCAACCTCCGTGACGCTCTCTACCCATAACGCCGCTCAGTAGACACCGTGACGCTAAGCCTCGGCATGTTTTCACGTTGCCGCGGGGAACCGCATAATTCCTTAATTCTATTTATGTATATCTAAGTAAAAGTTTTTCATAGCTTTTCGTACAGTATAATTGAATTGCTTGTTATTATCGTGAAACAAAATAAAGAGTGCGCGTTGAAATGTCCGAATTGGGAGGTTATGGTGAAAATTTTGTCGCGCTGAATGAATCGGATTATCGCGTCAATCGAAGACATCGAAGTAGTAAGTCGAATAAAACTCGTGTGTGTAACAAATTATTACGATAAAATGTTAAATCTGTACGATGCTGAAATCTGATCGATTAGTCGGCGCAGAGTTCTCTCTTAAGTACCCGTATTACGTCTAGTATTACGAGAGAACGAAACAATGATGAAACTTGATACATCGGAAAACTCGAGAGATAAATGAAAATTTCTTTTACTTCGACGAGTGGAGGTTAATGGGGGTATTTAACTGTTTAATGAGTATCGTCGCGGCTGTACGGTGTCGACATGTACGAAATATTTGAAACTGTCCGCTTGACGAAAATAAATGATTTCGACGTCGCGAGCGAACAAAACTTTCGCTCCGGTGCGAGAGGTTCGCTGGCGAAGATGCGTGAATGTACATTTCGCGATGTCGAGGGGGGGTCGTTTTTTCAATGTGTGAATACGCGCGTAGGCGTGAGACGTTACGCTGATGTCAAATCAGTGGCCCCGTATCCGGGAGAAACATTAATTTCGAAATTAAGCGAAGTCTCGTTCGTGTACCTAACTATCCTTCGTTTGGCCCCTCGTTCTTTCGCACTATCCATCTCCGAGACTTTTCTTTCCTATCTTGCCGCTAAAAGCCTCCGTCCCTCTTGCCTTTGCCGGAGACTCATTAATTATACGGCGGCCTTGCAGTCACGAGATTCGAATTAATCTTACATACCCGCGCGCGCGTTCTCTCGGAGAACGTAGGAACCGGTTAGATAAACGAGAATAAAAACGTAAGAAATTAACATTCCCTTAATAATTTTCTGGATTATGTATTTTCATTTCGATTCGAATCGTTTCGTTTTTATTATTATATTTGATATAACAATGAAAAAACGCGGTTCTCCGCGATCTTTTGTGATTTTTCGCGTCGATTTATTTCGTTTCGATTTGTTTATTATTTTCGATATAACAATGGAAAAACGCGATCCTTGAATCGCAAATGGTTTGAGCAAAAGTCACGACAATGTTTAACTTACTACTTATATAGTATTATACCGGGACAATAGTTAAATATCTTGTTCCGTCGCCTCGTCGTTATTTTCTATTTTCCGTTTGCCGCGCGCACTTAATCCTCGTTACCTCGAGTTGAGAAGGGTAGCAGCATCAATGGAGAGGGGGGGGGGGGCAACGAAACATTTCTCCGCTATCCCGGAGAAACGGAACGAGTAAATGCAATTTCAAAGTGGTTCTCGAATCTTCTCCTTTCTTCGTTTTACTTGATAAATGTTCCCACAGCTTCGGTGGACCGATAACGGAGTCTATTATTATTCTCTGTTTCTCGTGTATCGATCTAAAAAAAATTCTATATTTTTATCTCTCACAGTAGCGGCGCTCATTTTTTTTGCCCAAAACAAATTATTTTTCGAATCGATTTGCGAAATAAATAATCGCGAAGTGTTCTCACGAGAAACGCAATGTTCGAAGGGCCGCTGTTCACGATGTCCACTTATCGTTGTTTATACTCCGTATATTTATCCATCGATGGGTTCGTTTTACAATATTTCAGCACCCGTATCGGGCGTTGTCGGTGACCTTGAGAAATTTTAACGACGGCAAAAGAAAAAAATTCGCCCCCATTTTTTTTTTCCCTCTCAACTTCCGTTGTCTCGTTTTTCTCGCGGAGTCCACCTTTCCGCGCGTGCAATCAGCCGAATCGTCGCAACGACGAGTGAAAACGCGCGAAAGAAAATTCTATACTTTTTCAAACTTAACGCATTTCCGTTTACGATAGTTTCAAGTTCATTGACGTCTTCAAGGTCATTCGAAATTAATTGCTCGTTGGTAAGCGGTATTTCGCAACCGAAGTCCGTATACCTGATTTCGGACGATTCTAATCCGTTACACCTTCGAAATTTTTTTTTGTTGTTTTTTTCTCGATTCGATGATTTATCGTAAAATAAGAGTCAAACGAATTGATGAAACACTATAAAACAGTTATATCGCATGATTTTCTCGATAAATACGAATTATTATTTTTTTTTTATAAATTTTCGAATGATTCCGCGTTAACGCAACACGAACGATATTGTCGGATTTCACTCCCAACGTATTTAAAAATAAATGCGTAACAATACAGACATTTCCACAGGTTTTCCTCGTTCGACATCACATCTAAATTCGAATCACTCGCGTCTCCGTGTTTCACCGATAATTAATGTTAATCGAAAAATAATTCACTTCCCTCTTTTCCTCGTAAGAATACGTTTATTATTAATTTCTCATATTTCGTTCGTATTAATCGATGTATTTTATAAAAAAAAAAAAAAATTAATAATAATCGGATTTTTTTATCCCAACTGTATTGATTTATCGTAGAAACGGCTTTTCGACGTTTTTAACGAGGTTTTGCGAGTAACTAGCAACAGGACAAATTTCTCGCGTCGAATGGGGAGTCTTTCGGAGACATTAATCGCATCGAATCGATTATCGATCAATACGCCTCGATGTATTTAAATTTTTTATTGACAATCTTTAATATTACCCTTTACGACTAAAGATTAACGTCTATCCCATCGGTACCGGTAGAAAAACGATGGAAAATTTTTTTTCCTCGATGTTTTCGATGTATGCGGGGCAATGGAACGACGAAAGATTCGGGGCGTTACGCGAACTAAATAAAGCCGCGTAGTACGCGGCCGCCGCCACCGCCGCCGCCGCCGCGATAAATAATGTCTCGAATAAATAATCCTCATCGGCCTCCAAAGTAAAACTCACCGAGAGTATCGACGAAAGTCCGTAGTTGGATCAACACTCGAGCGAAGCTCGGGACGAACTGAAAGCTGCTGAACTCGTATGAACCGATCCGTAGCTGTTCGCTCGTGTTAGTTTCTTCGGGTCTACTTGGTTCGTGTGTATGTCTCCGTCTATCCATCGCATTTCCACCCACCTCCGGCGTTAAAACGTGCCGCGCAACCTCACAAAATTTATGACGTATACCAGGACGATGGACGGGGGAGGGTTACCGAGCGCCACCCGCGGCAACCCTCGGAGCGGAATCGTCGGCGAAACCGAAAGCTCTCCGATGCGCGCGCGTCGCACCCCCGTTTCGAGATGAAAATCCCACCCCCCGTACAATTGTCTACCCCTCGTTTCATCGCCTCGTCGTTCGTACAGAATAATCCCCTTCAACGGACTCCCGACTTCATAATAATAATAATAATAATAATAATAACATTCCTCTTTCTCTTCGTCTTTATTTCATTTTTTTTTTTTTTTTTTTTTTTTTTTTTTTCATAATCTCGCAATACAAAATAATGGTTTAGCGGCTTTCAGTGAAATTCTCAATTTCGGTAGATTTTTATTATTTTCGATACGCGACAGAATCGCCGCTTGTTTTTTCATTTTATCGACTGTCGACCATCGACGTGCTTTCGGATCGATCCCCGACGTATAAACATCGCGATGTGTCGCGTTTATTTGGGAATAACGTTGCGTTGCCGGCGCTGTACGCGGATACTTGAGGATTTCCGCGTAACACAATAGTCAATGATGCGCGAACGGATCGGCGAGGTGAATCGTCGTTTCGTTATTATATACGCGCGGAGTAAAGAGGCGCCCGTTAACACGAGGCGGGGGAAGGGACGCGAAACAGGAGACGAGAGTGTGCATTAAATATTATGCCGTTAATTGAACGGGCCGAGGCAGTTAGTTTCATTACGTTGCCTCCATCTTCGTGAGTTTCGCACAATGGAACAACCTCCACCCACGACATTGGGGCCACTGGGCCTGCGTTGCGCACAGTTGTCACCGATGGGATGCCGCTATCGTTCAAGAAACGACGAGTTTACCTCGTCGTCTAAAAATATATATACAATCATTGATTATCGAAGTATAAAATTACGGAAATGAAGAGATTTATGATTATTTCACACGGTTGGGAAATATGGGGTAAAATGGACCAATGGGGCAAAATGGAACAGATGCAACTCGAACTTTGGGGCAAAATGGACCGTGAATATCGTGAAATAAAAAAAATCGTTTTTCAAGTTTCATTGCCTTTATTTATACTATAGATCACTCCTTACCTAAAAAAAATCGGGAAAAACATCATAATTGGATAATCATTTTTTAGAAAAATTTTTCAATATTTTTAATTCGGGAAAATGTTTATTTTCGGATAATAATAGTTTATATATTGCTTATAAATAGTGAATTATTTAAAATCCATTTTTTTTATGCTATTTAATTATAGTCCATTTCACCCCATTTTTTTTGGCTCAACTCTGAGGGGATGTGACAAATATATTTTTTGGTTCGAAAGTAGTAGAACAGTGTTGCGTTTATCGACAAAACTCAATGTATCGCTAAAGCGGTCCATTTTGCCCCAATTTTTCCTTATATCGAAGTGAAATATTAATTTTCGAGTAGAAAGTGACAAATCGATTTTTTGGTTCGAAAGTCATGGAAAAATGTTGTGTATATCGGCAAAACTCTCTGCATCGCAAAAGCGGTCCATTTTGCCCCATTTTTTCCTTATATCGAAGCGAAATATTAAGTTTCGAGTAGAAAGTGACAAATCGATTTTTTGGTTCGAAAGTCATGGAAAAATGTTGTGTATATCGACAAAACTCTCTGCATCGCAAAAGCGGTCCATTTTGCCCCAAATTTTCCTTATATCGAAGTGAAATATTAATTTTCGAGTAGAAAGTGACAAATCGATTTTTTGGTTCGAAAGTCATGGAAAAGTGTTCTGTATATCGGTAAAACTCTCGGTATCGCAAAAGCAGTCCATTTTACCCCATTTTCCTCCTTATATCATATTGCCCCACTTTTCCTTATATCAAAGCGAAATATTAAGTTTCGAGTAGAAAGAAGAGAGTTAAATTTTCGATATCGTCGGAATAAGCGATACTTTTGCGATTAGCCGTACGCACCATAGCAATATCAGCCAAAGCTCCGAGCGGCGGAGGTGTAGGAGTTCGCGGTTAAATGCGAGCCCTCTAAAAAGCCACTGCGCGTCCGCAACGTTTTGTTATCGCGGTACCGAAGCAGATGATGCAGTTTAGTACAAGGTTAGCCGGCGATGAGTCGAGTGCTGGCAATACGTTTTCCTCGGTCTCGCCGATAGGACCGTCTCATCGTCCTCGTTGCTTCTTCCGTGAGTTATCGTAGTAATAAACACTCACGCGAACACGTAGAATAGAATATAAAAAAAAAAAAAAAAAATGAAAACGGCGATTGTGCGTTAATACTATTCAATAACTTTTCAGCTAATCGGTTTATATTTAGATTTTCCACCGTCGAAATTTTTTACCGCACCGCGCTTATAGCCGCGTCTTCGCCGTGTTATCAAGACGTTTTAATTCGCGATGTTTTACCGTTTTCGGAATTTCGACGGCTATTTTTCGCGATATCGCGAATAGATAGATACAGTTATGTATCGATAGGAAATAACTTTTCCGTAATTTTTTTTCCATTATTTTCGTTAATTATTATCGATAAATTAATCGTACGATGAAAATTCGGCGATATAATGGTTATTCGTTGTAAATAATAAAAGCCCCGCGTAACCGGGTTGATTGGCTGCGTACGTGCCATCGCGATGAATCAACAAATAAATTGGGAAAATTAATTGAAATCTCCCGACAACGAGGCAACGAAGCTCCTCGAATTACTCGAGGACGCGACGCGTTTATAAACTCTGTATGGCCGAGAAACGGTATAGGCGATTCAAAGGAACACTAACCGACAGCGGGAAACACACGCGACACGACCCTTTTAAAGTTTGATGTATCAAGTGTATTGCATAACGAGCAACAAACCAGCAGCAGGCTATACCGCTGACTAATCACTTTTCTAATTCGTTTTATTCGCTCATACAATTTTTTTAACGATATTCCTCCGAATATTCTGATCGTCACTATTCGCCGAAAAGATCCTCTCGCCGCTTGAAATTACAATTTTTATTTAAATAACTATTTCACGTTTAAATCCTCTCAGTTAAAAATCCCACGTAATTTTATCCACTTCCCGACGCGGCCTTCGCTCCGACATAAAAAAAAACATCGATATTTTCATTTCTCGTAAAATTTCCGTTGAAATATCGTATTTTTATCGTATTTCGAGGTTATTTTTTAGTTCGTAATTTTGCGATTTAAAAATACAGGTTATGTTTTTTTTTTTTTTTTTTTTTTTTTTTTTCACATTTTCACCGTCAAAACAATAACAAGTATTTATCACAATCGCATATTGTTTTTTTTTTTTTAATTAAAATTACTTGTCACATTTATTATCGCTCGCATCTCTACCTTCGCTCGACGTTTCGTACGATGCTGTGGCTTTCATTTATCATTATATCGAACGACGTTACAACAGCCGATTTATAACTATACGATGTGTATAGAGATGCAGAATGGAGAATCGTCGGTAGGCAGTTACTTACGATTGATTGGGGACGATGATCCATCTCGCCGTCGCCGCTCGATTGGCTTGTTATCGTCGATTCGTTTGAATTTAATCGTATCATCGCACCCATCGTTGTCGTCGTCGTCGACGTCGTCGTCGTCGCACTCCGCCTCCCAATCATTGCCTCGTGCGGTTCTACAATTGCCCTACTGTCGCCTATATATAATATAGTATTATTAAATGAGCTTTTATACGTACGAGACACGCGATTCGTCAGAGTTGCACTCGGGTCAATTTCTCGTTGGACGAGAGGCTTAAATATCCTCAAGTGGCTCGTGTGACATGGATATGCGGGCTGTAGGGCGCTCGTTTCATCTTCGTTTTTTTTTCTTCGGCAAAATTTTTTTTTTCATTTTTTTTTTTTTTTTTTTTTTTTTTTTTTTCGCAACCCATGAACTCGTCTACGAACCTCGAGAAATCTGCGTTCGTTTTCTCTTTGCGATACAGCGAATATTCACGATTATTCTTATCGTAGATTATGAAAAAAAAAAAAAAAAAAAAAAAAAAAAAAAATTCAAAGAAATTTCCATTACACGTTCTCACTTACCGATTTACGTATTGGCGTATAATTTACGACTCGTATAACACGTTTGCAGTGAAATACGAAAATTGATTAAATTCGTTGTTTACATCGAATAATATCCGCTTCTCACGCTTCTTCCATTGAATTCATCGAATCGCGAGAGGAATGATTTTCTCGTTGGAATTATACAATTTTATTCGTTAGGGATACGCAAAGTCGCTGGTAAAGTAATCACATTTTTAATTTGTGGATATAAAAGTAGAGTACTGGTAGATCGCGATGTAAGGAAGAAAAAAAAATGTTAAAAAAAAAAAAAAAAAAGGATTGCGCAGGTAGAAGTTTACGCATCGCGGATAATGACGAGCGTGTGGCTCGGCACGGTTTCTAGGATTAGGAAAGTAGGGCTGCCGAGTCGCTTCATCCCTCTCGATGCTCGTCGAGCCGAATCACACGGAGAGGGCTGCTTGCTGCTCCTCGCCGCGGCGGAGATAGTCGGTCGTTCCTCATCAACCCCCACGAGCCTCGAAAGCCTCGAGGCGTGAGCTTTCAGCTTCGACCGTCGAGGTTCCCCGCCCTCTCTCTCTCTCTCTCTCTCTCTCTTTCTCTCGGCATAGCAACGACGGGGATCGATTCGAAAACGACTGTAGAATTAAGCAACACGAGAAAACGAGAATAGAAGATTTTTCGTGGAAAATGTTCATTACGACGTCATTAATATCTTTCAAAGAAATCTCCGAAAGGTCGAGAGATATTAAATTATTTAAAAAAATTTAATACATCGAAATATGGAGCCGCGATAATCGAAAATCCTTAACTTCGTATTATTATCGGAGTATTTGTACTCCGATTGCATGTAAAGCCTAATAATTCCCGAGGAATATCGGGGGAAGTCGTGGTATCGATGTATTGAGAAAAAAAATCGGATGAATCGATTAAATCGAAATTCGCGATTGGCGAAACGAATGATCGATCGATTAAACGAAAAAATTGTTATAGTGAAAAGAAAAAAAAAATTTTAATTAACAGTTATCGCGATTAATTAGTTATTTCTTGAATTTATTTAATTTTTTTTTTTTTTCGTCACCCGATACATCGAATTTTTTTTTTTTTTTTTTTTTTTCGGTGATATTAAAGTGATTTATGGAGACGGGAAAATTTGAAAATAACTTCGATAGAAAATACGTCGGTACGAGTGAAATTGTCCGATCGTTAGTACGCGAGTCCCGTTAGGGCGTTAACGGTCGTTCGCTTTGTTCCGAATTATAGCCCGAAGCATAAATGCCCCGACATAGCCCTTTGTTGCAGCTGCACTATTAGAATCGGAGCTATCGATTGGTCTATTGTCTCGTCGTCGTTACACGTTATTCTATGCGTCAACTTGCGAATGACGAATAAAACCCGTTTCGGCAAACTACCAATCGTCGTCACAAATTATAATTATTTATTAAGATTTTCGTATGGGCAATAGATTCGTTAAAAATGCACTTTGTTGCATTTCCATAATTGTGTGATAAAGCAACAATTTTTTTTTTTTTTTTTTTTTTTTTTTTTTTTTTTTCTTACGACTATAATAATTCTTCGCAATAATAATGCCGGATAGATGCACGTGTGCAGATACGTTGTTTTTTCATTTCGCGAATACAGATACGCAATTGCCACTGTACACAAGATGTATACAACACGTAGCATGCGATCAGCGAGCGAAAAAGTATCATCGAGGCTAAGAGAATTTGCGCAATTCTCGTGCGTATCGAGTCTAAAGGCATTGGAAACGGAATTTTTTTTGCTCATACCGTTCACGAAGGATCTCACGTTAAGAATCCCGTAAAAACGTATCTTTCGTAATTTTCAATAATTAATAATTCGATTATTAAAAAAAAAAAAAAAAAAAAAAAAAAAACGAAACTGGAATTGCACTCGATTTTCAAAAAAAACAAAATGGCGTCCAGAAATCGTCGTATCGGAGATCAGAAATACAAAGATTTATTAAATTTTTAATTCTTCAATTACGCGATCTTAACATCGCGATGTATTTTCTCGGTATTTGTGAGACTCACTTTTCAATGAATTATTGATGAAACGCGATGGGAATACATTTGAATATGCGATAACGCGTAATTAGCATATATAGCGCAATCAAACGAGTTCGGTACGTCTCTTATAGTCGTGTTGTCGATTACGAGGCTATGAACTCGTTTTCGACTCATTTATTCGATGATTTCGTATAGAATTTAAAAAAATTCAAGATATTCGTATTAATTACGATAATTAACGATTCTTCGATCGACTTTGACGAAACGATTAAATATCGATAACCAATGCAGAGCTCCAAGGATAAAGGTGTGACTGTCGTGTTGCCACAGGCGTACAGGACACAGAGTACTATTTTTAATCATTCCAATTTTCTTGTTATCGTCATCAACCCGGAATACAGGATACACGGCCGGTGCACCAGTCACCGCGCTTTGACTTTTATTAACACCCACGTAACTCGCTCTCTCGTATATATATACATATTTACATACATAAATAATCGATATGAATAGATTGAAAAAAAAATTGTATATAACTGCAAGGATACCCGGGTGGTGGCGGCCGAGTTATGCTAATTGGAGCACTTTGAATGATCGTTACTTCTGGTCTCAACAGCAACCGACTCAATGCTACTATCGTTTAAATCATAACTCTCATTATCTTTCTTTCTTTTCGTTTTTTTTTTTTTTTTTTTTTTTTTTTTTTTTTTTTTTTTTTCATCGAAAATCTTTGTTATTATTAAAATTTTATACGACAATCTTATTATCGTAATTTTTTAAATTTCGATCTTTTTTTTTAAATTTTTTATTTCGATTTTTTTTTTTTTTAAATTTCGATTTCGATATTTTTTTTTTAATTTCGATGATTTTTTCGTTTATATTGAAATTTTTTTATCGCGATGTTTCTCGTTTATTCGACATAATTTTCGAAATCGTATCTATACTAACGATCGGAGAATTTACAAATGGAGGGTTCGTGAAATAGTCGAAATGCCTAAATTCACTAGTCGCGGTAATAAGTAAATGAATATTCTTAATAAACAGCTGACTACCCGGATGACGAAGACGGCTCGTTAAAATAATACAACGAATCGAGAATCGGTATGGATATGGATCGTTTACGCTGCCGGTAAATGAATTAATTATTTAATTTACATGTATAATAATTTAAACGGTGATAATCGGTGATGCTACGCGGTTCCGGGTACACGATACGCACGAGCGAACGCGATTTCGAAATTATGTTTTTCGCCATTAGCGTAAAGATCACAAAGACGAAATTTACGAAAGTTTATCGAACAAATTTTTTTTTTTTCCAACATTTTTTTTTTTTCGTTTTGGTTTTTTTTTTTTTTTTTTTTTCGTTTTGTTTTATTTTCAAAGGGTTCGCCGTTGAATGATTTTTTTTTTCAAGGATCGTTCGATAAAATGCACAGTGAGCGTAAAAGCTCATTGGACAATTACGTTACGCGAAGTCCGAGAATTCTAGTAAACGTTGAAACAAAGTGAAACGGACGTAACCTCGAGACTCGATAGCGTTCACCGTTAGCCTAATAATTTCGGTTTTAAATATTCGATAATAAAAATTCGCCAGTAAAATTTCATTTGTCGAAGTTTTTATACATCGAAATATTTAAAGACGCGAATATCGAACGTTTGAATTTTTTTTCGCACCGCTGAGCGTTAATAATGAATGATTTCGATCGGGCAATCGGCAAAACCTAAAAATAATCTCGATCAACATCCGCTGTAGGCAATTGATGCAGCGATTCGTAAAAAAAAAAAAAAAAAAAAAAAAAAAAAAAAAAATCTTCAAGGCCGCAGTCCTTTCCGTTGAGACGCGTCTCCTCAGGCATTATTAACGGGCATACAAGTCATATTTTCCTATCTCGAGTCTCACGCAACATCAAACATACGTTTTCCTCATATTTAGACGTCAAACGCATATCTGGCCGCCGAAGGCTGCTGTTCGATCGTTTATTTGGACTAATTTAACCCATTCGATTGTATAACATATATCTTAACGAAGCCGTCTACATCGCGCCGTTCACGTGAGTATTCGCTCGTGACGGTGCGAAAACTCATTTATTCTATTATACCTCCGAAGTAATACTCCTCCACGTGGTATTTATTTAACACGCGTACGTATTACCAACAACTGGCAGTACCGCGATAGTTTTCCTCGAAATAACTTTGCACAGTCGCGATCGATTGATTTTTAACCCGAAACGTCTCGTTATCGTTTTTTTTTTTTTTTTTTTTTTTTTTTTTTTTTTTTTTTTCAACGATTTAGAAAATTGTTGTGCACTCTGTTGATAATTCGCTGATTAAACTAATAAAAGCTTCGGCGAGTTTGCTTACGAGTTATGTACATATTTCCAATGAGACAATAATGCGTTCGCGTCAATACGCGTGTCGGAAGACTCAATCACGCCTCAGGGTTCACTTGCCTCCGACTTTTTTTTTTTTTTTTTTTTTTTTTTTGAGATTGAGAATTTCAAGGAAATTCCAACGAAGCGAAACGCTCGAGCAAAGCGATGCTTGTTCCTTTTTTTTTCTCTCTCCCACAACTATCATCGCCGCTCTCGTCCTTCGAATGTATTTCTCGTTCGCGTTCCTCACGCTCTCCGGCGATCGGGATATTCTCTTTGTATATATATATATATATATATATCTACTTTTCTTTCGTTCACCGAGCTCTTCGCTGTCTACACTACCGGTCTTTTGTTCGGCTAACCGGTTCTCACGTATCCTCTGCATTTGGTGCAAGGAAACGCCTTAACAACAAAAATTACTAGCGAAGTTACCAGAAAATGTAAATAACACGTTGAATATTAAACAGATCGATATTTCTCATTTATACGAATTTAAAAATTTATTTATATTTATGAATTTTATTATATTTTTATTAGTTGTTATAAAAAAATAATAATAACAATAATAATTTTTTTTTTTTTATAAATACATCGAAAATATTTATATTTATTATTAAAAAGCGATTTAAAATGAAAATCAACATCTGCTTCGCGGAGTATACGACTCGTGTCGCATTGATTACCGTAACCTCGTTAGGTATTCCTTCCAAAGCTCAACGGAGCGCTGACGATCTCTTTCTCTTTGCGAGAGATTAATTTATTTTTATCGTTGTTGTTGTCATTGTCACGGGGAATCATGGAAAATTACCCGTGAAAAAGAAAATGATAACGAACGCGACGATTTATGGGAGTCGCATGTGTTTGCAGATAATATTTAAAACTCCGGTGAACCGCATGCGTTTCGCGTTCGTTACAAATCACTTACATTACGATACATAACCTCAACATTTTTTTACTCACATCGAAGATGAGATGATATCGAATCGATTCGATGTTTCGACGATCGGAAAATCAAAAAAAAATGTCAAGGAGAATGCGAATGAGAACAATGCATCCGATTTCTGTGTCTATCGCAGGATTATAATATTTTATTATCGTATATTATGTATATACGCGGAACAATGATAAGCCGATAAAGAAGCATTAATCGTCGCGTCGTTAACAGGAAAAATAATAAATTTCAATCGTTGTGATCGCGAAAACGGGTTTTTAACGCAGCGACAAGTAAATTGTGGATTATAAAAATCGGTCATTAGAGATTTTCTACGAACGCATAAACACGCGGAACGCATAACGCATACCGAGGGATGAGGAAAGATTTGGTAAAAGGGAGTTTCCCGTAAGATTGCTGCCTTCGGCAAAACTCGTCGTCTCGTTGCTATGCGTCATGGGAAATGTCCACTACAGCTCTACTCTACGAACTATCGGCATGAGGAAAGTTGACAACTGCGGCAACGCGTTTCCGGAACGAATGACCGAACGGCCTTGCAGCGTTTTTTTTTTTTTTTTTTTTTTTTTTTTTTTTTTTTTCGCTCCGTCTACCGGTATGAAAGCTTATGGGACCTTATCGCGTACATCGATTAGCATGTATCGTAAGTCGCCTCATAACCTAAGAATTATCAACATTGTCCGCTAAGAATTGTCGGGGAACAAATGGCGGCGCTCCTTGCTATCTTATCGGAATAATTATGTTTTTCATTGAGGTGTTTATGGAAAATATGTTGTGAACAAAGTTAAATAAAGATGAATGTTATGGAGAATAGTTTTGTGTAGAAAGTTGAGAATTTTTTTTTTTTTTTTTTTACGAATAATCGGAAAAAATATAACGCTTTTGGTTCGTTAAAAATTTAACCCTTCGCAACTGATAACTTCGGTCGGAGCGTATGAAAGACGATTTTTGATCGCAGAAACGTTGAAAAACCGAACGACGCGAATTTACGATCGGGGATTGCCACGCGCGTGCGCAGGTCACCGCCATCGAGCGATTCGCGCGGAGATCGATTCCTTATCCAGTGACGTCACGGGACGATCGTTTCGGTTGTCGATTCTTCTTCGGGACGGTGGGGGTACTACTACTACCACTCGGTTACTTGCTTGTCGCTCGTCCGCTCGTTCGTTCGGACGGTAAAGAGTCAGACGGGCCTATAAAGACCCTACCAATCATTACCTCGTGAACCATTCGACGGTTTCCTCGTTGACGAGCGACAGCGATGTAGCGTTGGTGAATCGCGCCGCGAGAAAAAGTCTCCATACCTTAATCTTTATTTCGGAGCAAAGATTTCTCTCGTAAAGAAATTATTAATAACATCGGCGATGGATTTCGGGTTTTTTTCTTACGTTTACACAAAAGTGAAATCAGTGAGAGATTAATGTTTATTCGTTATTCGTGAAAATTCTGTGATATAAATACTCGTTAAATAATTTATGAACAAAAAAATTTTTAAATCGACGTAAGGATAGTGCATTTTTTTTTTTTTTTTTTAATTTAATTTACTTCGAAAATTTTTACCGATTATATTGGATTTACAAAGCGCAAACAATCTTTTCGTATCGACTCGACGAAAAACAAAGTTTAAGACACACGTGAGTATTTCACAATTTAACGATTATTACGACAATTTCTTGCGAAATTACTTGTTCGATTTTTTATGGTTATGTTATTGTCACACGATGTTTATCGTTCGAACGCAACGACGAATGCGGGTGCGATAACGGCATTTTCTAAGTTTTGACGGAAATTCCGTTTTTTCTTTTTTTTTTCAATTAGTTTCTTCATTCGCTATTCTTGCGACAACTTTACCAATGGATTTTTCCCGTTAAAATGCTAATTTTATTTAATTTAATATCTGTTGGGATAATCCGCTGGGAATATTTTTTTTCTCTGCCGTATTACGAAAAAAAAAAAAAAAAAAAAAAAAAAAAAAAAAAAAAAAACGATTTGCTTAAATCGTAATAATCGATTTAAGTAAATAGCTAATAACGCCGATGAGACGCGCCGATCGAGTTAACGCCGAGTGGAAGTCGTGTAAACATTGAAAATAATCACGAAAATAAAAGGCTCATTGCTACAAGTTTACTTAGTCGCGTGAAAAAAAAAGTCCGAGTAATGTATATAAATTAAAAATTTTATAATAAAGTTCCGGAGCGGCAGCTGCGCGCGTTATGTCACCAATTTCAATTCGTTTCCTCATCGATCATTATCATCACTAGAATTTTTAAAGGCTTTGATCGTTAACGAGGAGTAATTAAAATTGTTGCTCGCGGTTATTAAAAAATCGCCGGAGACTTATGAATAATTTATAGCGGATAACGATCGAAGCGCATCGAGCAATAGATATATATACTTATATTTCCTCACATTCTCGCGATTGTCAATAACATATTGTTATTTTTTTATTTTTTTTTATTTTTTATCGATTACAATAAGACTATTCTGTAATTGATTAATACGATACACGCCACAAGTCTCCATCGTGAGCCCATAGATGACGAGATTACGCGATAAGATGCATTTTCGCTCCGAAAGATCGCGCGTTATCAGTCGATCGCTATTGTCGTCTCGACGAAACTCGAGAAACAGTCGCGAATCACGCGTATTTCAATTAATCTTTCTTTGTTTTTGAATTCCAACAGAAGTCCATTATTCAAAGATTAAATTGCATACTAATTATAGAATTTATAGATCGTTTCGAGATCGCGAATCCGCGCAAATAAACAGTTAATTCCCTCACCAATTATTTGCACCTGTTATCAAACGGAACATTATACATTCTCCGGGTTGATATTAGCGATATTTTTCAATCCTATTAACGGCATTTATCACTTTGATAAATATTCCTTTCCATTTTGTATATTCGGTTTATTCCGCTGTGACGACGAGGAATTGTAATAAATCATCGGGACGATAGTTTGCGTTTGCGTTCGTAAAGCTACTCTCTCCTTCAGATATTCGCCACGTGTGTATACATTCGTTGACACGCCGATCCAATTCGAAATTAGAAACTTGATGACTTGTAGCCAATTTCGATTATTTATTTTTCGAGAGGTCATTCGTTACATTTCTGACGGAATGCGAAATTCGGAGATTATTTCGCGAAGACTTCCCGATGGGATAAAAATCTGAAAAAAAATCTCTATACAGAAGGTACCGAAATCATTAATTTTGTATAATAATAATTTTTAAAAATTATTAACAAATTAGTAAAAAAAATTGTGTTCGACAAATCATCCGATAACCTAACTTTTTCTTCTGCGAAAGTTGATTCGTAAATTTTTCCGAAAATATGCATTTTTTTTTCAAAATTTTCTCGAATTTTCGAAAATCTTGTTTTTGAAAAAATCTTCGATCGATACTTGCGAATATCTTCGATCTATTGCCCGGAATTTTTCGTAACGTAATGCGCAGTGTTTCTTCGAACTCTTTTGCAAAATTCGTGATTTTTCATTTAAAAAAAAAAAAAAAAAACCAAATTTGAAAAATTAGAAAAAAAAAAAATCTATTCAGAAAAATTAACGAATCAATTTGTGCGAAAAAAAAATTTTGATTACCGGATAACTCGTTGAAACTTTTTTTTTATCAATTTTTTAATAACTTTGTGATATTATTATTATGCAAAATTAATATTTTTAGGACCTTCGATATCGTTGATTTTTTTCAGATTTTTATTCCATCGGAAAGTATGCGAAATTCGCTCGGAATCTCACTGTTCGTTGGACCTGCAAAGACACCCTATAGACACCTTAATTCGCTCATTACGAATAGAAACAATTGGCAACGGGGTAAAAATCTTTAATTTTCTTTTGTTTTACAGCATAAAAAATGACGGTAGCGGTGGAAACGACGAAAGCCGAAGAGGGCGAAGGTAGAAAAAAAATCGAAACGTTCGATGACATACTGCCGTACGTCGGCGAGGCGGGATTTTATCAATGGATGCTTTTCGTTCTTCTATTGCCATTTACATTCGTTTATGCATTTCTCTACTTCACCCAATTTTTCTTGACTCTCGTGCCAAACGAACATTGGTGCAATGTTCCGGAACTCGAAGGATGGAATCTCACAGACTTCGAAAAGTAAGCGTATTATTATTTCAGCTGCAGTACGATAATATAATAATCGATTAATCATCATAAATGAATACGAATCAATATCCATAAATCAATATAAATTGTTTCCGGAAAGTCACGTATAAATATTATTCAATTTCGGTGACGACGCGCTGAAATCTTTTTCCTTAAAATATTTTTCTCCTTATTATTATTCCCGACTTTATTTTTTATTTTAATTATTAATTGGATATTTTCGATTATAACCTCAAAACATCGCGAATCGACGACATTACGTTATTATTAATTATTTTAGTATATCATTCGATAAAATCGATGTTTCACGCGTATTATCTTTCCGACGCGTGTAAACGAGATACGAAAACGCCAAACAAAAGGAAAAATTAAAAAAAAAAAAATAACAAAAAAAAACGCAGAAAAATTTGCGGCGAAGTGTTCTTGGAATTTCACGGATCGGTGACGGAGCGTTGTTCGAAATATCCCGATTCGCTTGACCGGACGGTAAATCCCTGTCTCGCGTCATAGTAGAATCGGAAGAACGCATAGCAGGAATATTATGCTGTATAATTTATACTGTAGACGGCAAAACCAGTCCGTCGGCACCGACCTTGCGATTCCGCGAGATGGCAAAGTCTTTGACTCGCGGAACTCTCGCTGCGTACTTCGAAGGCCGCTTCGCCACTGCACGTGGCTCGCATCCACCGTTTTTTTTTTTTTTTTTTTTTTTTTTCGTTATTACACTCGAATTACGACATGTCCCGCGATCTCATTGAATTTTTTAAACTCGTTCGCTAAAAATTCTCTCGCACTTGCGTTGACCCTTCTTACGCGCGCGAGATATCGCAAAGATAAAAAAAAAACATTATTTCGAAGGATTTTCCTCGTGTCGCGATTGATCATCGACTTAAAATGGAAAAACGGAATAAAAATACTTGAAATTCGAACAATGCGTTTGTTGCGCCGTGTCACACATGGAATGACGCGCGATCGCGCATCCGCCATTTTTTTTCGTTGTTTCACTCGAATTACGACATGTCTCGCGATCTTATTGAATTTTTAAAAATCGTTCACTGAAAATTCTTTCGCACTCACTGATCCTTTCTTACACGCGAAAGATATTGCAAAGATAAAAAAAAAACATTTTTTCGATGGATTTTCTTCGTGTCGCGATTGATCATCGGCTCGAAATGGAAAAACGGAATAAAAATACTTGAAATTCGAACAATGCGTTTGTTGCGCCGTGTTGCACATGGAATGACGCGCGATCGCGCATCCGCCATTTTTTTTCGTTGTTACGCTGGAATTACGACATGTCTCGCGATCTCATTGAATTTTTAAAAATCGTTCACTGAAAATTCTTTCGCACTCACTGATCCTTTCTTACGCGCGAAAGATATCGCGAAGATAAAAGAAAAACATTATTTCGAAGGATTGTCTTCGTGTCGCGATTGGTCATCGGCTCGAAATGGAAAAACCGAATAAAAATACTTGAAATTCGAACAATGCATTTGTCGCGCCGTGTGTGACATATCGGATGACGCGCGATCACGCGAACGTAATTTTTTCACCGTAACGAGTCGGAATAAAGGGAGATACAGTGTGTTCAGTTGCGGCCACGTGCGCGCGTCGCGTACGCAATCTTTGCGTCTCATTGACGCACGCGATGTATTAAATTTATAGATAATTCTATTATAATACCGAGAGAATTTAAAACCCTCGAAGACGTAATAAAATATTTGTTTTAATCGATTGACGGGCGATAAAAATAAATCGATAACAATAATAATCATAATTACAGAATTGCTTTGTCCATTCCGAATGCCGATGCTGTTGAATTGGCAACCAAAGATGCCACTGTGTTCTCGAGGTGTCAAATGTACGCTGTTAATTACACCGAACTTTTACTCGCCGGTATCAAAGAAAGCGATCCAAAATGGCCGAAAGCGCCGTGTCAACATGGATGGACCTTCAACTATACGATGGTCCCTTACGCATCCATTGCCGCGCAGGTAGGGATCGAACGATTAAACGATCGAATAAAAATTATATATTTTATATTTATATGTGATAAAATATATATATGACATGTAAAATATAATAGCGCATTCCTGAAGGCGAAATAACGGGATTCCGAACGAATTTCGAATACTTCGCGATAAGATAAAAATCTGAAAAAAATTCATCATTTCGAAAATCCTAAGAAAATTAATTTTTCATAATAATAATGCCGAAAAGTTATTAATAAATTAGTTTAAAAAATCGTCCAACGAATTATCCGGTAATTCAACCGTTTTTTTCACAATCGATCCGTTAATTTTTCCGAATACATATAAATTTTGTAAGAATTTTTTTCTAATTTTTCAAAATTTCCTTTTTTTTTATGAATGAAAAGTCACGAATTTTGGTTACGAGTTCGGAGAAACACAGCGCATTACACTAAAAAAAATGTCGGGCTATAGATCGAACATATTTGCAAATATCGATCAAAGATTTTTCCAAAAACGGGATTTTTGAAAATTAGAAAAAAATCTAAAAAACATTATTAAACGATTAGTTAAACAAATTTTCGGATTATTATTATGCAAAATTAATTTTTTTAGTATCTTCCGTATGATTAAATTTTTTCAGATTTTTATTTTATCGGAAAACTTTAAAATTCTCTCGGAATCTCATTTTTTACTCGAAATGTAACGATACACCGTCTTAAGCCCTTTGAATCCTTAGAAATGCGATACATATGTATATAAATTTCATTATATAAATTCCATTTTATTTATATATATATATGTAATTAATTGTTTTATTAATCGTTCAACAGCTCGAATGGGTTTGCGACAAGACGTATCTCTCGTCAGCGGCGCAATCGGCATTCTTCGTCGGTAGTATAATCGGTGGTTTCATCTTCGGTTACATAGCCGATCGATACGGTAGAATTCCCGCATTGGTATCATGCAACGCCGTGGGATTCTTCGCTTCCGTCGCAACGGCCTTTTGCAACAGTTTTTGGAGTTTTGCATTGGCGCGTCTCATCGTCGGCACATCTTTCGATAATTGTTTCAACATACTTTTCATCATAGGTAACGATTTTCTCTCCACCATTCGCCTCATAAAAAATCTCATCGAAAAACTGCTAATTAATTTCTCGTATTAATTATTCATTATTTCTTTAGTTATCGAATACGTCGGCCCGAGATATCGAACTTTAGTCGCAAACATGTCTTTCGGCATTTATTTCGCCGTCGCTGCGAGTGTCTTACCGTGGATGGCGTATTGGATCGCCAATTGGAAAATCCTAAGTGTCGTAACGGCGGTACCGTTGGTCGTCGCTTTCCTGGGTCCGTGGCTCGCGCCGGAAAGCGCAAGGTACCTAAATATCCCATATAAATACACAAACATTAACATTACAAAAGTCTTTAAATCATTTTTTTTTTTCCATCAGATGGTATCTCATGAGCGGACAGACCGACAAAGCAATCGTAATGTTGAAAAAATTCGCGAAAGTCAACGGTAAAACGGTAAAACAAGAGATATACGACGAATTCGAGAAAAGTTGCAACGCTATTATCGAAAACGACAAAAGTCACAATCAATATACCGTTTTGGATTTATTCAAAAAACCACGACTCGCGAGGATTACCATTGTTCTCGTTGTGTATTGGTGAGTTACGCTACTGACTCCGATTTTGTTCGGAACATTTTTTTTTTTTTTTTTTTTTTTTTTTTTTTTGGGTTTATTAACTATTATTTTAATTCGCAGGCTGTTGATAATTCTCGTATTCGACGGTCACGTCTGGAATATGAAACTTCTTCATCCCGATGTATTCACTTCGTTTTCTCTCGCCGCATTGACTGAACTTCCGGCTGCCCTTCTACTCGCCCTTTTTTTGGATCGGTGGGGAAGAAGATGGATGGGTTTCGCATCGATGTTCATCTGCGGAATTTTTTCATTCGTCGCACTCGCCACACCGCCAGGTGAGCGAATATACTATTTTCTCTTTCGTACGGCTTATATCACCGTTCGAATACATTTTCAATCGATTATTTATTTTTCCAGGTCCTCTCACCGTCGCCATGGCGATTCTCGCACGATTGGGCGTCAATATCGCTGCGAATATCGGCTTTCAATATGCTGCTGAGATGTTGCCGACCGTTGTTCGCGCTCAGGGTGTATCCCTCATTCATATTATCGGATACTTCGCTCATATTATCGGTCCCTATGTCATCTATTTGGTTAGTTTATTCTTTCAATTTCTTTATAATTCTACTGATTTTTTTTTTTTAATTTTATTCACTTCTTTTGTGTTCTTTATAATTCTATTTTTTTTAATTCTCTTTTATTCTTTATAATTCTCCTATTTTTTTTTATTCTCTTTTATTCTTTATAATTCGTCTATTTTTTTTTATTCTTTTTTTTTATTCTTTATAATTCTGCTATTGATTTTTATTTTATTCTCTTTTTTTTATTCTTTATAATTCTTCTATTTATTTTTATTTTATTCTCTTCTTTTATTCTTTATAATTCTTCTATTTATTTTTATTTTATTCACTTTTTTTATTCTTTATAATTCTGTTTTTTTTTTTTAATTTTATTCTCTTCTTTTATTCTTTATAATTCTTCTATCTATTTTTATTTTATTCACTTTTTTTATTCATTATAATTCTGTTTTTTTTTTAAATTTTATTTTCTTCTTTCATTGTTTGTAATTTTCATATATATTTTTATTTTATTGTCTATTTAATCGACAATTTTTTTGCAGGCTGACGTTGCGCCGGAATTGCCACTCATATGTCTCGGCGTCGTATCGATGTTCGACGCATTTCTGACTCTGACTCTACCGGAAACTCTCGATCAGGATCTTCCGGAGACTCTTCAAGAAGGCAATGACTTCGGAAAAGATCAGAGTTTCTGGTGGATTCCTTGCGTATCGAGGTAAGCGTCGCGCGGTCTGTCGAGAAGCTAAAAAAATTTGATAAAAAGTTAACGAATAAACAATTTTTATTGCAGGACACCGATGAAGAAGAAAAAATATAGAAAAAAATTGGGTGTTACGAACGCCGGTTATAATCCCGGAAGCATAACGAGAATCGATTCCACGAGGTTATAGCATCGTACAATCATTGTCTTCGATAGCCGTAAATATCGTTTCGCTTTCGCGATCGATAGTAAAACCAAAACGTTGTATATACACTATAGTCGTAAGATTTTCATCTCGTGGATCGAGTTAAGTGACGATAAATCCAATTCGACGAATAAATTAAAATACGTTAATAGACTTTTTTTCTCTTTTTCATTCGATTTTTTCTGTTTTTTTTTTTTTCTTTTTTTTTTTTTTTTTCAAAAATTTATTTTCAACTTTTTTTCATTATTTTCCACGATTGCCGTTGTTTTATTTTTCTTCCTCGTCGTTTTTTTTTTTTTTCTTGTCTCGCAATCGCTCAATTTTACGTTACGATAATCAGCCAGACGTCTCGTCGTTTACTTTAGAAACTATTCGCGTACTTATTTGGCTGTTCGAACGATAGAATCTCGTGATAGTTTTCTCGTTGGGATTTGTCACTCGTGTCTCTCAAAATTCGTTCCGCGTATCGTTACTTTTTCTTTATTTTTTTACTAAATTTTTTTTTTTTTTTTTTTTTTTTTTTTTTTTTTCGATAAATAATAAACGATAAAAAATTTGTGATTAATTTTACGAACAGTTTGGAGAGACAACGAGACGCGTCCCCTTCTCTTTCCTATTGTACAGTACTCTCTTCGACTCGATAATAATAATAATAATAATAATAATAATAATAATAATATTAAAAAAAACTGCAATGTAAAATATAATTGTTTATTGATAGTTTTCATGCGACGCGTTGTAAATTACGACTAAAAAATAAAGAAATATGTAAATTTTATTGCGAATGTCATGTTTTTTATCGTCGAGATGATTGGTTTTGTACACACGAATGAGGAGACGCGCGATGGAATGTAATCGTTACGTAGTAATATTGTTGCAAGAATATCGACGATCGACGTCGGGTTTACGAGTCGACGGTAACGACCAGAAATTATCGCCTTTTCCAAAATCCTCGCCTTGGCGAAGCGTCTGCGGAAGATCCCTTCCGAGAGTTTCCGGAAGGAAAAGTACGAGTCCCGCGGTGAAAAAAGATAATATTCCGAGTATCAGCATCGGTAGTCCGCTCCATACCTGCGCCTGCGATATTAATTTAAAAAAAAAAAAAAAAAAAAAAAAAAAAAAAAAATTAAAAAATGAAAATCAGATTATCCGTTATTTACTTATTTAATCGTAACTCACGAGATCGATAATATAGGGAGCGACGCAATGTCCGATTATCCCGAAAATGTGTATCAAGGCGACGCCTTGCGCCCGTACCGGCGTCGGCAATAATTCCGCGGCGTATTGGAGACCAATATTCGCAGCCATATTGAGGCAAAATCTCGCCAACACCGACATCGTTAATTCGGCGGCAGCTAAAAAAAAAAAAAAAAAAAAAAAAAAAAAAAAATTAAGAAAAAAAATTTTTAATGAAATGAAATCCGAGAGGATTCGTAGAGCGCGCGATGCTTACGGGAGGTAAGATAAAGTTCCCCGAAGCTGAATAAACCAGTCGCTGCCATAGTGAGAAAACCGCAAAATCTTCGACCCCAACGATCGAGAATTAACGTTAATAAAAGACCGGCGGGTAGTTCCGTGGCGCACGCCAACGAAAACGATACGAAAACGGAACTCTGAAGAAGTTTCAGCGAGTAAACGTGTCCATCGAATGTGACGGTCGCGCAGAACCTGAAAAATCAATGCGATTCCATAAAATCGATAAAAAAAAATAATAATAATAATAATAATTCAAAATCGGTGAATTATTTTATTCACATTATTTTTTACTCACCAAAAGGCAATGAGTAAAATAGTGTTTCTCGCGAGTCGCGGCGTTTTAAAAAGATCCAATAATGTCGATGATTCGCTTTTCGATCCGTCGTGGAGGATATTTCTCTGAAACGATTTCGATTTATTTTCGATACGATTAGTTTCGATGGGAACTTATTAAACTAAAATACTCACCAAAAACAACTCGTAAATCTTCGGATCCGGATTTTTGCCGTTTATCTTTGCGATTTTTTTCAATTTCTCGATTACCTTGTCGAACTTGCAATTTGCAACGTACCATCTTTACGGACGATAAAAAAAAATTAATGATTATAAATAATAATAATAATAATTATTTTATTTATTATTATTATTATTATTTTTAGTAATTATAATTATTTATAATATTATTATTATTATTTATAATAATTATAATTATTAACAATGATTATTATTATTATTTTACGATTATCACTTATAATAATCGCTTACCGCGCGCTCTCCGGCAAAATCCACGGCGTTAATAATCCGCCGAGCATAGGAATCGCACTGACATAAGCAAAATATCTCCAATTGGCGATCCAATAAGCGATCCACGGTAATATGGTGCTTCCGAGTGCAAAATGTATTCCAAAGGCGATATTGAAGACCAATGTTCGTCTTTTCACCGCCATATACTCAACAACTGCGCGAAAAAGGGACCGCAATTATTAATTAGTTGTTATTTCGTTTAGAGAGCGATGTTTGCTCGACTGACCTACGATTAGCGGAATGTTAATGCAATTGTCAAATGCGAGACCCGTGAGAAATCGACAAATGGCAAATGTGGAAAAACTTCTCGCACTCGCGGTCGCTATGGTCGCCAAAAGACCGACGACATTGCATAGAACGAGCGCCGGTATCCGTCCTTTGTGATCGGCGAGCCATCCTATTGCGATACCCCCGACGATCGAGCCGCAGAAAAATATCGCCTGAGCACTCGAGATGAGGTATTCCTTGTCGCATACCCAATCTAACTGATCGGTAACCGTCCAAATAAATCGAATGCATTTCATAATTTACGATGTTTTTTTTTTTTTTTTTTTTTTTTTTTTCACGTTTTACCGCACCTCGGCACCGATGCTTTTGTAAGGTATTTGCGTCAAATTGTACTCCCAATGATCGCAATCGACCGTCCGATTCGTCTGCCACTCGAATCCTCTCAAGTCGTCGTTATTCAAAATTTTACTAAAATTCAAATCCTTTCGACGGCATTTGTCGTAATAGGGATAACTATCCGACGGTAGTATAGCCGCTTGTACTCTGTAATATATTTTTGCATCGATTATTCGATTTTTTTTTTTTTTTTTTTTTTTTTTTTTTCGATCTTTTCAACTTTTAATTTATTTTTATTTTATTTCTTATTACGAACGTTGCGAATTGCGTATACTGTGGGGAGTTATTCAGGTTATATTTTCATTTTTTTTTTAATTCCGATTTGACAAATGACGAAAGCGTGAAAGTCATAAATAACAAACGGATTGCCGAAAGAGTGAGAGAGTTAGTTGTGGATAATTGCAACTGTAGAGAAAAGGGTGCGCGTAAGGGATATCGTAGTTGTAGAAAATATTACGAAGATTTTTGCTATTTTTTTTTTATCGTGAATTTCCGATGTATTCGTACAATAAACACAATAGATAAAAACAATATAATCATTTTGTGCATTCGAACAAAAATAGAATGAAATGGAATAATTCGTTATCGCCGGCGCTTTATCAACGTTTTTTTTTTTTTTTTTCGTATTCATGAGGTTACATGAGGATTATCTACGCGAAGCGTTTTTATTGAGCAATAATAATGACGATCGACCATACCGCGAGAGAACTTGCGTTACTTGCCTCTCTTGTTGGGTAAAATTTGTTTTGACGAGTTCATCGACGTAACACCAATGTTCCTGCGGCACGAGAGTCAGAAAAAACTGACCAAAGTAAAGATTCGCATAGCCAACGCTGTACGGTAGCAATGCGAGAAGCAGGTACCACTGATATCTGCCAAAGTTTCCAACGTACGGTAGAATGTCATCGATCGATTCGAGTTTTCGTCTCAAGGCCGTCGTCTCGCTCGGCTCATTATCACCCGAAAGTGTCACAGTTTTCATGTCTTCCTTCATAACTCTTTGAATGAATCCGCGTCGCTGCGCATCGCCGAGTACCAGTTATATTAATGACACGACAAATCATTCGAACGTCTTGGGATCAAACGCTCGACGCGTAAACATTCTCATTTAAAAGTGCCCGCCGTTTAACTCGACTAATAATAATAACAGATACGACACGACAAGTTCAATGACTGAAAACTTTCCTCGAAATAAATGATTAAAAACCCCTTTGATATATAACGAAAATAGATTCACATAACTCGGTGAGACGCGATACGATTTTAAATAGAATTTAATTAATTACTCGATTGAACGTTTAATTATATATGATTAAAGGGAAAAAAAGAAAAAAAAACACGAAAATAAATGATAGTCTTTACTACTCTTCACTCACCGGCACTTTCCGTATTAAATATCGCTCTCGATGCGTCCGCTATCGGACTATCGGACAATTGCAAAAGTCTCCCCAGTTACAGTTATAGCCTCGAATACGTCGCTACAACGCCGAGGGATTATGTCACGCGATTAGTTTTATTAAACACCGAGTTGAATAATTAATAGAGGGTTTGTCACGTTCGAAACTGTGGAGAGGCTCGGCACGAGGCACGAGACACGAGGCACGAGTGCTCGACAATGACGACTGAAGAATCAATGCACCAATGTCGATGTCTCGTACATTTCCTCGTGCCTCGAGTCGCGCACATGACACTGTGGCTGGGCTGCTGCTTCGCTTCGACGTCAGCGTTATTTTCGGTACTAACGGCGTTTTGGCGAGTTAACCAATCGGCGTGGCCGGCCTTTCTTTCGGACATATAAATGTATCTTTGGGTACAATTTCAAAGAGATAAACATCGATTTCATTGTATATAACCTGACGGAAAAGTACCATTATTCATGAGGTCAATTCTGTTTCAATTGCCCTACAATTTTATTAAATTCGATCGCGACGCCACTTTCGTTCTCGGAGAAAATAATAGCGTTTTATTAAACAACATTTTATTTACAATATTCAAATTTGTGATATTCTCTCGAATTCAGAATTATTTTTTACATTTATCAATTGTTATGCATCTTTCAAGATAACCGAGTGAAATATGTATTATTTCAATTGGGCTTTTCAAGGTTAACACAATACGATTTTACGGAGAGAGGAAAACCGGTACGAAAATTTTAATACAGTTAAGATGGCGGCCTTAAATATATTTGCGTAAAAATACATTTCTGACCGATCAGGATAAAACTCGTCAAGTTTTTCGTAAAAATCCGCTGATAAGTTATCATTTTTTGAATATTCATTGACGTTGTTTTTTTCTTTTTTAACAATACGAGACGCGTTTACGAGAATACAAAATAACTGTTTTCTCCGAAATTTTCTGGTCGATCTGAATGAAAAATTGACAGACCGCGAAGCAATATTTAAGACAAATTATGTCAAAATTTCGTAAAGATTCGTCGTCCAATTTTCGAGTTTTGTTACGACAACCGAAAGGTGTGATGAAGTTCACGTGTCTCGGAGACCGAGTACCGCGTCGCGTCAAGCAGAGACCCCCTCCCGCCGCTTTGGCGCAAATACCTTTAACGGCAAATACATATCGTATATACAAGAAAAAAAACGTCCTATCGCCGTTTTACTTGAACGATGCAGCGTCTCGTCCGTTGATGGTAAATGCGCGCTTCGCACACTTCTCAAATTCTCTCCCTTTCGCCGAGTCGATGACATAACCAGCAGCCTGACGAGTAAGTACATCGATACATGTATTACATTCGATCGTTTGACGAGTATTCATTCGCAACAATTGACAGATACGCAACGCATAGAGTAAATTTTTATTTCTCCACTACAATAATCGACATTTTATAAATTCATTGAATTAATAATTTATTTTTATTATAAAAAAAAATAATTCGAAACAAGACAAAGACGTTTCTCAATGACATATATATATATATATATATTTTATTCGATAAAAAAAAAAAAGGAACGTTTGCACTTGAGACGATTGGCATATATCACGCGTCGGTAATCTTGACGTAAATTTAATGTATAAATAATAAATTAATCTATATTTTTTCGCTACATAGATAAATATACATATTACAGTAGGTATGTAAAAAAAAAAAAAAAAAAAAAAAAAACAAAAAATAAAAGAAATATTGACGAGACGCCGAGTCGATTGGTCGAGACGCGAGGTTAAGGGGCATAACTGTCGTCGTCTCACTCAGCGACGAGCTCCACGAGCCATCGGTATTAATAAGAGGATCAACGACGATCTCGTCCGCGCAAATAATTTATATTAATAAAACATATATGAATCCTCTTAACGACGATATACCGAAGCGAGCGGCTGATATCCATCGATCTATTAATAAAAAAATCTATTGCATATTAATATGATTTTTCCACGTTACCTAATATCCGACGATGAGACGACAAAAATTATTTCATTAAAACATTCGATAGCGTGAAAATCTATCGAAAAAAAAAAAAAAAAAAAAAAAAAAAAAAAAAAAAACATCGATAAAATAATTGTTATTTCCGTATCGAAAGCTCATTCTAACATCTTAATGTCGTTTTTAAAAAAAAAAATCGTAAAAAAGGAAATGAATTAAATGCGAATAATGATATTGCATCAGAGTCTGACGACCTCGACGGGCGCGTCGACGTTTCTTCGCGATGATCTTTGAATCATACTGCTGCGAAGAGTTTCTCCGCGAAGCGATGCGCGCATCGAGTTTCTCACGCTACCGTGTCGATACGTCGATCTCGTGATGGGTCCGCATTGCGTTTCTTCGTCGTCCGCTTTTCTGTAAAACGGAAATAAAAAAAAAAAAAAAAAAAAGTAATTAAAAAAAAAAGTTAATAAAGATATTTATTTATTTATCTAAGTTAACGACAACTTAAAGTTATACTAACTTCGCGAGACACGGCATATCCCATATCGACTGATCCCTTCCAAACTCTTCGCCGTCCTGCAGCGTCTGCGGCAAATCTTTGTCAAGTGTTTCGGGGAGGAAAAGCGACAAAACCCCACCGATGATACCGAGTATTCCGAGTACCAGTAGCGGCAAAATTGGCGAAACTACCGCGAGATAAACGACGAAAGGTGCGACTATACTCGCGACGTATCCCATTATGTGGATAAGCGCGACGCCCTGCGCTCTCACTACCGTTGGCAATAATTCGGCCGCATATTGGAGACCAATATTGTACGATATGTTGACGCAAAATCGTCCCATTATCGCCAGTGTAGCCGCGTAAACGTCTGAGAGAAAAAAAGGGATAAGATTTGGATTTTTTTTTTTTTTTTTTTTTTTTTCGAGTTAAAAGAGTTAAATAACTTACGATCGGACACGGCACACGCCCAGATGCTGAAAATGCCTGATATGACCATAGAACCGCAGGCGAGCCATCTGCGACCCCACCGATCGAGTACAAGAGTCAGAAACGTGTCGGCCGGCAATTCCGTTGCCGAAGCTATCGTAAAAGTTATAAAGACGTCTAGACCGAGATTGTCGACGTTCCGTACGTGACCATCGAATACCAACGATACTGCCATCCTGGAAATACGATAATATTATTGTAAAGTTAGTATAGCGCGCGGGACGAAACGGTTTACTTACGGTGTCGGGTTACTGAAAGGGGAAAAGGAGAAAAGGACCGTTAAAAGTACGGCGGGGAATTCTAAGCGAATGGTCAATTTTATTGTACTTCTGGTGCTTTGTAGTGAGTTATAAAAAATTTTACCAGAGTTATAGAAAAATTTGGGAAAAGTGGGGCAAAATGGACCGCTTAAGCAATTTCGAGGGATTTATCGATATATTGGAGTTTTAGAAGAATAATACATTTTACTATATTTTTGATAGTTTATAGTGAGTTATAGCTGATTTTACCAGAATTATAATGAATTGTGGGAGAAAGTGGGGCGAAATGGACCGCTTAAGCAATTTCGAGGGATTTATCGATATATTGGAGTTTTAGAAGAATATTAAATATTACTATACTTTTGGTAGTTTATAGTGAGTTATAGTTGATTTTACCAGAATTATAATAAATTGTGGGAGAACAAAAAAAGTGGGGCAAAATGGACCGTTAAAGCAATTTCGAAGATTTAGTCGATATACTGAACACTAAATAATCATCACGAAAATTAACAATCGCACTGTATAAAAAATTTCATGAATTTTAGAATTGGTCCATTTTGCCCCAAAAATTCGAGTTACGCGATTGTTCCATTTTACCCCATTGGTCCATTTTGCCCCACAGTCCTTTATTATTCCTATAGGATTGAGAGCTTCTAGGATTTCAAACGCCGTTTTTCTCAGTGTACTCACCAAATAACAGTCAAAAGCAGAGTGATATTTCGTAACCGAGGGCTACGAAACAGATCGAGAACGGAATAACACTTTTCCGAACATTCTTCTTCTCGAATTCTATCGCAAGTTTGCTGAAAATAAAGGCGAATATTTCAAACGATTAATAGAAAGAAAAAAAAGAAAAAAAAAAAAAAAATACGATCGCGCGTCTAAATACCTTGAAATTGTTGTACACGCTGTCCGGTACCTTGGTGCCGTTCAACCGTTCGAATCTCTTCAAGATCGTGATGGCCTTGTCGACCTGACCTTGACTAACGAGCCATCTCGCGCTTTCAGGCACCAGCCAGGGTGTCGCAAGTGCGAGAACGAGCGGAAGAGAAGTTGCGACCGAAGTCCATCTCCAATCAGCGATGAAATAAGCAATCCATGGCAAAGCGCACGACGCCATTGTGAAAAACAATGCTATTGACATATTCGCCACAAACGTTCGCCATTTCGGTCCAACGTACTCCAGTACTGTCGACAAAAGAAATTCGTCCTATTTCTCGTTTCGCGTTTCGTACAAAAGAAAAAAAAAAAAAAAAAAAAAAAAAAAAAAAAAAAAAAATGATCACGAAAATGACGCATTCCGGAGGTCATTCGTTCGAGTCGTTCACTCGGGGAGCGCGCCGCGGGTGAACCGTTAATTATCCAAGGTTCGCGATTCTTGTCAACGACCTCGTCTCTTTCCGTAGTAACATTCTCCGCTCCGTTCGCGTATATAAGTATATAAAAGTTTGTTACCAATCCAATTAAGGTAATGACTCGGCAACGGAAAGTCGACGCCGCGATATATACGAAGGCAAATAATAGACGGGTCACGGATCGCACACGAAGGGAACCGAATTCACGTGCGACATGATAAATCAATTTATATCCGACTTTCTCTTTATTATTATCATTATTATTTTTTTTATTATTATTTTTATTATTCTTACCAAGTATATACATCATCGTAAAACAATTGTCGAACGCGAGTCCAACGAGGAAACGACAAACAGCGAATTGCCAAAAATTCGTACTGAATGCAGTCATAACGCCGGCGATCAAGCCGGCAACGTTTGTACCGACCAAAGCCGGTATTCTTCCGTATCTATCGGCTATCCATCCAAATATCAGACCGCCGAATATCGCACCAACGAAAAAAATACTCTGCGCGAGACTCGGTAACGCGGCCTTTTCGCAAACCCATTCCATCTGCGAATAAGCAATGAAATTTTCGACATTTTGTTCGTCTTTCGAGGGATCGTAATTTTTTTTCTCGACGATACCTCAGTCGCTACGGTCTCGTATGGCACTTCCGTACGATTGAATTCCCATCCGTATTGACATGGTTTTGTTGGCCACGTTACATCGGCCCCGTCGATTGTTCCCTTTTCCATAAGCATTGTGAAATTTACATCGTACATCAGACATTTTGAATATCCTGCATTCCCGCCGATTGGATCGGACGGGGGAATGGCGAGAGCCAATCTGTTTGGACGGGGAAACGAAGTAATAGATATATCAAATCATTTCGATTAGTGACTATTTCGTTAAAAATACGGAAAAGTGGGGTAAAATGGACCGCTTTAGAAATTCGCGGATTTTTCTCGATACACACGAAGCTTTTTCGAAATAAAAAAAAAATAGATTTGTCACATCCCGTTAGAGTATTGAGACGAAAAAAAAACGGGGGTAAAATGGACCATCAAATTGGAAGACTTTTTTCGTATCGATTTCGTTATCGATTTTATATCAGACAATAAATGTTTCGGAAAATTTCATTAAACGCCTGAATAATGGTCATGAAACTTGAAAATCGTTTTTTTTTTTTAATTTAATGAATTTTATCATTGGTCCATTTTGCCTCAATATAGTTGCGCGACTGTCCCATTTTGCCCCACGTTCCCCCGATGCTTACGAAAAACATTGTAATTTATTTCGTTGTCTTTATTCTACGCGACAAATCTGAGTATCTTATCCGTATATCATTATCGTTAAAATGCAACATAACGAAAAGTTACATCATTCGAGTCACGAGTTATTTAGCGCTTAAATTTGTTTGCGTTTAAAAAAAATGAGAGAAGCGACAAATAAGTATCGCGTACTCCGCGGCTGACCGCGGAATAATAGAAAAGTATACGTAAAGAATGCGCGCATGTTAAATAACCTCAACGTGCCAACTTCGACGTTTCGACACGAAGATGAGATTTTCACTTAACTGATATGCGCGCGCAACTCGTTTCGCATGCAAATCGTTCGCTTCTTTTCTAATACGCAATTTTTCTGATATATTGACATTTTCGTGGGGAACGGCGTATCGACTAACAAAGAATTCCTTTTTCACTTTCGTTCAATTCCCGAGGAAAGAAACAAATGAGTCGTGCGCTGGCGGTAACCGTAACGCATGTGTCGAAATCCTCGTGCTTACGGTACGGTAAGTCGATGTTTTTTTTCCTTTCACGCTCTCATTGCGCCCGGCGAAGGTTCTGCATACAAGTAACCATAGAGAAAAACCGCGAAACAACAAATCATTTTATAGTATTCGTGTACCACCGGTCAAAACCAAATCCATTTTTTCCATTCGATCGAACGCGAAACGGTTTTTTTTTAAAAAGGATTGTTCGGTCGATAAAGTAGTTACCATGATTATCAAATACATCGAAAATACGTAAAAACTTCGCCAAAATGAATCGCGTGACGAGAAAAGTGTTTGTTGGATGAAATTTACGACGTTTGCGAATAATTATGACTCATCTACGACGATAATGGATGTCTAATTGGACAATGATGATTGAAAGAAAAACAAATCGTAACAAGGACCCGACGAGGTGACGCCGTATTGCGCTGGAAATCTTAGGCAGAATTAACGTTATCGCGATTTCAATTAAATTAATGTCCATCGCGATGCAACACGCTACTTGGAATTGTGTTGTAACAAGAAGTCAGTGGTATTGCACTTTGTATGAGCGAAGGTCTCGCACCGTGTGCTTTCTAATACAGCACCGCGGCAAACGGCGTATCTATACTTGTATGCGTACATAATTCTCTTGTAAAGCATACACACGGTGCTCGCAGATCCTAAGATCAACCACGCGTGACCGGTAAGGTGTGTTTTTTTTTCTTCGACTGGGTCAACCGCGTTATTATTATTATTATTATTATTATTATTGTTATTATTAGCATCATAATGATTAGCGGTCGCGCGGCGTTGACGCACAAGTGAGAGTCTTTGTTAACAAATTATAAACCTCGCGGACTATCGATGCCAACGATATTTTATCAAATACAACTTATGCCATTATGATTCCGAACAATTTATTGTTTATCGTATAATATTATCATATATATATACGATAAGACCATATGCGATATTCCGAAGAAAATTTTCACACTCGCGAAGTTTTCATAGTTCGAATTACGATAAAAATCGATCGATTATCGACGACGAGACGACCAGCGGATTAGCGTTAATTGTTACGCCGTCGGTTTTCTCGTTAAAAGCAACGCGCCATGTGTCATAATTGATGACTATTACACAAGAGGATAACGATCGTAAATTGTGTTTTTTTTGTAACGAGTCTCTGTACACGTAGTCGAATATGTTTCTTCCTTTGCGTATGTTTATTGTAAAACACGTTTTTACTTCTTTTTTTTTCTTTATTTTGTATCGACCCTATCGGTTATTCTACTCAATGGCGATTATGATTCATTCACTGTAATAACGATCTCTGTGTAACGGGCGTCGTGAATAAATACCGTTTAACGTCGGTTACTTCGAGATTTCGCGATTACCGAGAGAATAACGTTAGCTTTTCACTCCGTTTATAATCATTATTTTTCATGCCAAATGAAGACGCAGCGAAATTTTTTCAATATTATATTATTTCGAACTAAATACGAGTTATTTCTTGTCATTGAGGTTAATTAAAATACGAAATAAAAGTCCACAGGATTTCGGGGATAAATCAGACCTCCACCGTGACGTCGCGCAACGAGTCTCTCGATATAAAAGTATTGTATCGATCGGGATATATCGCGGAGCTTTTATGAACGAAAAAAAATTAGCTGAAAGTACCGATACTGAAAGTTTTAATGCATAAACTGGTACATTAAATTTAGTGTACCGGATTATGTAAAAAGAACGGCCAACTTGTTTTGACAGCATACGCACACGCGCGTACGCACGTGCGCGTGCGCATGCGCGCGCATTACGCTCTAAATCATCGTTTCGTCAATAAACGTTGAAAGGTCAAGTTGAATAATGATGAAAAATATGGCTATTGGTGAAAAGTGGAATAAAAGAATTCTGCTACATATACTATGATCCAGTCCGCCTCGAATATCCAACGGTAATAACTGCTCTTGCAAGCGACCGTGACACTATTGCTCGCAGGACCGTTTAATCGTTTATATATATATTATATACCGTTGAAAAATCATTAAACTACGGGATCGAGTCTCATTGCAATTAACATCTCATTGCAACATAATGTTTCCCCGCGAAAAAAAAAAAAAAAAACGAAGCGAAAATCGAAGTTTTTTCGTTTTGCGAAAAGTACGAACCTCTGCTCGATCGTAAGATTTTCGAGTTCCGGTACTCTGCACCAATGTCCCTCGGGGACCAAAGTAATGAAGATTTGCGAGAAATAAACCCACGCGACAAAGCATGCGAACGGTATCATTAAAAGAAACAGAATCTTCTGATATAATCCAAATTCCCCAACGTGAGGCAGCAATTCGTCGAAATCCATGTCCTTCGTCTCGATTTTTTTCGTTGTTACGACCGTCGGAACAATTTCGCATTGTCCTGTCGCGACCGGCTGGCGCTGAGTGTCGCACGAACTTTCGCATATTATCGGAGGATTTGGTTTAGGTAAACACTCGGGTGTCGGCGGAGCAAACTTCTCCTGCGGCGGCATCGGAAATCACTTTCACACGCTATTCAAACGTAACCTGCAATTTTTTTTGTTATGCTTTCTCTATCGTTTGAAAACTCGTATTGTACTCGCTGTCGTATGTATTCTCGATGTGACGTTATTAAATAAACATTTTTATTCACCACCAACACGAAATCACTTCAACACGATATATATGACTTTCCGATAATTTGTTTTATTCAATTATTCGCCAATTATCCAACTACACGCATGCGTACGATCATTTGAGAAAAATCAAAAAGATCGCGACACGGAATGGTGAGTAGGAACCGCCGCCGCAGGGAGGGAATACAAAATAAAAATAAGTCAGGCTAAACTTTTCTAATCATTATTATAAATCCAAGCAAATCCTGACTCGTTGAACAACACTATGCAATGCTTCGACGAGTCTCTCGCTATTATAGGCAACGTCGATGGGGACCTCCCTACTCTTAACTCTCACGCGCGAACGAAGAGAATTCAATGTTCCGCAGGTGGCATTGAAGTAAACGCAGAGCACCGCGCGAGGCCTCGTTTCGCCAAGCGAATTAGAATCCCTTCCGGTAGCCTGGAGCGTTGAACGATATTCAACTTGAGGTTTTGACATGTGGAAGGGCACTCGATCACTGTCGCCGTTACGGAATTCTTCGATTCCACTCAATTTCATCAATTGCATTCTCTCCCCGTTTCCCCCATCGACACTCTTGGACTCGGCGATTAGAGACGCTATCGCTTTTCTTGTTCTTTATCAACGAGAGTCACGACAAGATAGAAAATCGCGGCATCGCCGGTACATGAAGATTTTTTTTTTTTTTTTCTACTAATCTCGTTGTACACGGCGTCAAGATAAATACAACACATAGTTAATCGCTCATATACTTCGAAGGATAATAATAAAAAGATACATCTTGATACATCTCGTTTCGTTATCACCGCATTTTTTTAACCTTATTGATGCACGTACGCGAAAAAAGATTCCAGAGTCTGGTGTAAACTTCGATCGCTCGGCGACGTCTTGACGCGAGTAAAATGAACGAATTCATTGGTTGCAGACATTTTGATTTTCGTACTAATGGGGGGCGTATTCGAGAAAAATTACTTAAATAAACGCTTTTTTAACGCGCTTTTATAGCCTCGCGATGTTTTTTTTTTAATTTTTTTTTCGATGCACACGTGCGATCGAACTCTCTCTTTATGTTTTATCGTCGATAAGTCGTTCCGACTCTAACAACAACGCACGAGATTCACTCTATATTTCTAGTGGAGCGAGGTTAGTGAAATCGCGTGTGATTTATCTATCACTATCGTCGGTAGACGAGTGGCACCCGATTAGTTTTTCGATCGCGATCTATTCGTAAGAATGAACAATCGATAAACGTTGAAGTTCGGGATTCCGCGTATAGACGTAACTCATTTATTTCGTATGATAACAATTGATTAATGATCGATGATGTTATATCAACGCTATGGCTACTACGTAGCATCAGCTATTAATAGCTGTGCAATAACACTGCAAATGCCAATGTGGGGTGTCATAGTTCTAAAAAATGATGTCTGATTGCGATAAACCATTTTATTTTACGAATTATTAGGTTTATGATGAAAACAGTAAGTGACAATAATAAATCGATTAAAATAACGAATAGTTGGTAAATCGAATAAAATATAACGAATAAATAACAAACCGGTCCGTTTCGTAAACATTTTATTGAAATTTCGTAATTTTCATATACACGATGCATAACCTCACGTCAATCTCACTATTTCGAAACATTTGTCGCCTACGCTATCATCAGCATTCCGTAACTAAACATCGAGCAAATAAACCCGAGTTACCGAAGTTTCTTCGTTTTTTCTTCCACTTCATCCTATATATCGCCCAATTAGTAGAATGTTTGTCGCGCAAATTGCATATTGCATAATTTCCGTGGAGTTCGAGAATTGACTGTGTGTATTGTCGGGAGATTTTCACGAGAAGATGTATCATTAAATCTCAACTTAGGGACTTTAAATGTTACGAAACTAAAAATATACTCTTTTTTCGATATCACCATGCAATTCTACAGTAACCATACGAGCTGTCGTATGGCATCGAAATGCCAAGAAATTACACACACGTTACGCGATATAGAATTTACATCACGTGTAAATAATGAAAAGTTTGAATATCGTAATATAGCGGCAGCCAAACCGTTCCGATTTAGTTACGATTGGCTATTAGTCCCGTTTAATAAATATATATCTCAACATCGTTCAAACGGAAGTATCGTTTCATCAATTATATTTCAGTTTCTTTTTTTTTTGTTCACGTATTCTCAATGTATCCCTGAATGATTCAAGTGGGTTGACCTTCCACGTGTGCACGCGAGCGTTATTCGAAGCGTTTTTAGACGGGATTGAAAATTACATCATCAATTATAGATATTGGAATGGTAAATGTACATTGTAAATTGCACAGGATGTTGTATACTCTCCGTGAGTCAAGATCATCCAGTTGTCGAGTTTAATTGACAGTCGGTCAAACGTCAATCATAACCTCGAATATCGAACTTTATTATACCGGAGAGACGGAAGGTATTCCTTGCGCGTCTATTTAATGACAAAAATAAATGTTTCTTATGCGTTATTAGATCTCTCGTATATCTCTTGGATAACGCGTTTATTTCCATATACGAGACAAAACGGTGTATTAATCGACGATCGTCGCGATAGTGAGGATCTCACGATAATAAAATAGTCTCTCACACGCGCTAAAGATTCCGCGATTATTAAAGACAGGAAATCGCACGCGTATCTCGGGGTCTTTCCATCCGCACGACGAACGCGGGTAACATTTGCAGCTGACTAATTAATTGATTTGATTGAATGTATACCTAAATATGGGTCAATGCGGATCGTTTAATCGGATTGGTGATTCAATAAAAAAATAAATTGAAAAGAAATAAGAAAAAACATATATCGTACAACTGCACAATTATTTTGCCGTCGTTGGTCTTGAAAGTTCGTAAGACATTGAAAAAATGGCGTTGATCAAGATAATAATTGATAGCGAGTTGGTGAAGACTTCCGGTTAATTGTGCGATGGTGTTCTCGTATATTATTGAGGAAGGTTCGTTTTCCAAGGTTTTCGTACGTATATTCGCTGAGACGCGGCAACGAACGCTCATTATCGTACGTTATATTTGGCATTCATAAAAATCTGTGTATCCTGTGTCTTTTTTCTCGCAAAGACGATAGACACCCGATTTTTATCGTTACTCCATAAAAAAGCAAAGATGGCGCCGTTTTTCCGAAGGGTAACTTTCCAAAGTTCGAAAATTCATTAAAATCGGATTTTTTCGTAGTTGTTTTGCGTTAATGCATTTATTTTGTACATTTTGCGAATATGAAAAAACGAGTAGAAAGTTCGAGCAGATATTCCAATTTTTGATGCATCAGGAATCTACGGTCCTAAAGCACACATATTGCAGCCCCACCGCGAAGGAGTGTTTGGCGCCATCGTTCGGTAATAACTTGAATCATTGAAATAAATAGGAATTCGTGTTACCGACTGTCATTCACTCTCAGTGTCGATAATTTATCTTTTAAGTCTCTACATGGCAACTGGATAAAAAAGTTCGCGGATCCATAATAATTAGACTGACATTGATGGTGAGTCTGGCGGAGTTTTTCTATTGTGCAGCTGCGTGCACACGAATCGAACGAAATTGACAAAATAACAACCAGTGAATACTTCGTAGAGTTTCGGAGATGCGTTTGATAAAACCAACTTTTTCTTTTTTTTAACGCAAATCTCATGTCGTTGTGCTTTTGTGATGTGTCGTCATGTATATTGAAATAAAACTTCTAACTATAATACGCAAATAACTGTTCACCTCGTTTTTTTTTATCCAATTTCCTCATTACCTACACTTTTTCTTTCAGTAAAAAATTCCTTATAAAAAAAAAATATTTTCGATGCATCATATCCGCTGGAGAGCCTCCATAGCTAACTAAAACAGGTGGTCACTCTTCCAGCGATCGTATTTTTTTTTCGTTTCAATTTATCCTGACGATGTTTTTTTTTAACTCTCAATACATCTATCTTTCGATAAAAAAAAATAATAATAATAATTTCCTCCCGTAGTTTCGTAGAAAAAAAATCAAACATTTGACTGGGTTTTCAAACCATTAGGGAAACGTATTGCTTCGAATCGATGGGTTAAGCGGCCTTATCGGTTCATTCACGAAAAACACGAAAGATACGAGTTATCTCGCCAGATACTAAATTACGCGTCGATATTAAATCATATATTGTCCGTGGAGAATGTAGAGGAACAATGATAAAACAATGAGTTATACTGTCGTAACGCCATGCAATTTGACGCGCATAGATGAAAGATAATGATCAAAACCGCCGTTTTCACGAGTTACGGGTCAATGAGGAAAGTGTGCAGACTATAAGAGCGCGTGGTCGTAGTAGCGTCCGCGTCAGTGTACGTCAGTACTACGACGCGGTAGAACTCGCGTTTTGTTTTTTTTCGCTACACTCATTAGCCGTATTCCCCCGCGCGTTCGTGACTCTTGCATCAGACGTCAAGGTTGCCGATCGAGAGAGCATTGAAAAAGGATCGAATACATATCTGGGTAAACAGGAAGAGTTCCGTCCAAACTTCACACGCGTAGTTACGATCGAAACGTCGCGCTGCGAAGTGCTCCGCAGAACGTAGAATCAGTGGTCTCGAAAGAAAAAAATCGTAAAAATTTTCGATTTTTTTAATTATTATTATTATTTCCATCGAAGAACGATGTTGGGTTTCATCGAATTAGTTTTGATCCTAACGGGTCTCGCGATAGGACTTTATTATTATTTAACAAGAACATTCGACTACTGGGAGTCTCGCGGTGTGAAGGGACCGCAACCTCTCGTATTTTTCGGTACCGTTAAAGACATAATAACGGGAAAATACTCGATGGGCGATTATTTAAACAGTGTTTACAAAGATTTCAAGAGTGAACCGTATTTCGGTATATTTTTGCGTCAAAGACCGATACTAGTGCTGAACGATCTCGAGCTTATAAAAGACGTGCTGATAAAGGATTTTAGCAAATTCGCTGATCGCGGTGCACCGATGTACGAGAAGGTCGAACCACTGTCGCCGCATTTATTTAATTTGGAACCCGCGCGTTGGCGTCCATTAAGAATGAAATTATCGCCGGTTTTCACGTCCGGAAAGTTAAAAGAGATGTTTTATCTTCTCGTCGAGTGCGCCGAACATTTTCACGAATACATCGAGGATATGATGAAAAAATCAAATACCGACGAAATGATCATTGAGTGTCGCGAGTTAACGGCAAAATTTACCACCGACGTAATCGGCGTTTGCGCCTTTGGACTTCAGATGAACTCAATGGCCGGCGAGGAAAGTCCATTTCGCACAATGGGAAAAAGAATATTTGCTACCAATTGGAAAAGAATGTTGCAGTTTCGTTGTCGAACAATGGCACCGAAATTGTATGAAATGATCGGTCATCTATTGGCCGACACAGAGATGAACGATTTCTTTATAAATACCGTGAGACAGACGATGGATTATAGAAAAAAAAATAACGTTGTGAAACACGATTTTATCGATCTTCTTATGGCGATACAGGATCATCCCGATAAATTGGCTGAAATCGGTAAATCCCTTTTTGCATTCGTTAAATTAAATGAAAAAAAAAAAATAATAATTTCATATGAAATCGAATTTGTATTCTTAATTACGCAAATAAAATGCTAATTTTTATTCACTCGTAACTTTAATAATTACGAAAAAAAAAAAAAAAAATCATAAATCTTAATTGATTAACATTAATTTTTTTTTAAGTCGAAGAATATTAATAAATAATTAATTTTTTTTTCTGCAAAATGCTTATTACTTAATGCTAAAAAAAATTAATAAAAATTAATTAATAAATGTTATTTGCCACTGAAGAATTGACGGACAGTCTTCTCGCGGCTCAGCTATTCGTATTTTTCGTCGCTGGTTTCGAGACGTCATCGACGACGATGAGTAACGCGTTTTACGAATTGGCGCAGAATAGCGATATTCAAGATACCCTGAGGCGTGAAATAAACGATGAGATGACGAGAACCGGCGGTATTATCGAATACGAGGGAATTAAAGAATTAAAATACCTCGACATGGTATTTCAAGGTACCGATCGATCTGTTTTATCGACGGCGGTAATTAGATACCCGGAAATTAATAGCGATCTAATCGACTTAATTGATCGGTTTTTATGAATTTTTTTTTTTTTTGCATTTGTATGAATTATTTTGCAGAAACTTTGAGAAAATATCCACCAGCGACTTTTTTAATGCGAAATTCTACGGAAGCGTATACTTTCCACGGCGCTTCGAAGAAAAAATTATTGACGATCGAAAAGGATCAGAGAGTTTGGATACCGATTTACGCGATACAGAGAGATCCCGAATATTATCCGGAACCGGATGTCTTCGATCCCGAAAGATTCACGGAAGAAGCTATAAAGACGAGGCATCCAATGACGGAATTATCTTTCGGAGACGGACCCCGAAATTGCATCGGTACGTAAAAATCGAATTTTTCATAAAACATTTTTTTTTATGCGAAAAAATCGTTCGCGAGACTTTTAAAAGCGAATATCTTTAAAAAATGTCTTTATAATTTGTTAATTTTATCCTGAAACGTTTCGGAGTCAATAGGCCTCAAGTACTCCTTCGGATAATTTTATTTTGTAATAATTGAAATTTTTTTTTTTTTTTTTTTCGTATTTTAGGCAAACGTTTCGCCGTCATGCAGACAAAAGTTGGCCTCGTGAAGATTCTAAGTAATTACAAGGTGGAAGTTTGCGAAAAAACTCGAATACCTTACGTCAACAATCCAAAGGCATTTATACTGTCACCCATCGATGGCATTCACGTGAAGATCGTCAAAATCAACGACGAGGACAGTACGGATCTTTGAACGAATGAAAAAAAAAAAAAAAAAAATATTCGCAGTATTAATAAAAAAATCGCCTCATCCATAATATTTTGTTCTGCATCTTCCGCATTTTTCATTCTCGTTATTTACCGTTAATTCGTATTTTTAAAAAATTATTATTAATTCGCATTTCTTGTACGTGAATAAAAAAATATACAAATTTAATTAAAATGCATCTCATCTCAAATTCATCGACTCCATTTATTTCGAGACAATTGTTTCGTTCGCAGATTATTTAAAAGTGGAGGGGGGGGAGGGGGAGGGGGATTATTTAAAGCAATAAACTAAGCTATAGGTACCAGGTGCATCAAAATAATTAATAAACGTCAGCATTTCGGGAAGAAATCGTTCATTTTATTTAATATATATAGCAACAATCAAATTTTTCTCGTATGTATTGAAAAAATATGAAATCTCGATGATATTATACGAAGTCGAACGTTTTTACGTTTCGACCGGATGCCCGACGGGATTGACGTAAAGATATAAATTGATGAATAAAACGTTATCTTTTTTTCGTGATGAATCTGTCGGACGACGGTTTTTCGAGAACTCAAAATAATAATCCGACTGTTGTCGGACTTTATTTGCAATGATTATTAACAACGCGCGTTGCCTCCTATTAATAAGTTTCTGCGTTCACTGGAAAAAATCATCGGTCTGCCCGCGTCAATGCGCTGCACTATGGCGCCACCTGCGATGTTTTTTTTTGTTGCTTTTTATTTCTCGTTGTTCAACGCAGACGAATAAAACATTACTTCTGAAATAAATGACCTTATGATTTCGAAGATAAACGGTACTTTTATTATTATTGATCGAACGGTTTTCCGTTTGGTCACGTAACTGCAGTTCTTATCAAAATCGTCCCCGCGATACCCAACTTTTATCTAATCAGATCAAACTTCACTTATTATCGTTGTGATTGTTTAATAATTTTTTGAGTTAAGTTATTATTCCTGTTTTACCGTTCGATCGTTGTGTAACACGCGGTACATTGAGGATAAACATCGTAGACACTCGTGACACGAGTATTCGCTGAGAACTGTGTGCAAATCTCGTCGGACGGAAGTGTTTGGTATCGACGAACCGACTTTTCCCCCACTCCGGGCACGTGACGACATCCCGTGGAGTTTATCGGCGGGGGCGCGTCCCCGCGACCAGTCGTAACACAAGATATTCGGATAGCGAGTGAACTACTTGTTTTTTTTAAGTGAAAAATCATTTGTATGTTAAATAAACTTGAATTTTATGTTTTGTCTTTTGTTTATATCATTCGGTCATATCTCTTGTTATTGAGAACGAGAGGTTATGAGTTACGATGAATGATCATCGTTTTACGTAAGAGATTTTTGTCATCGCGGACTCTCGTCCGCTGCATGATGACGATGTGGCGACGTGTGAACGGACGTTTTATTATAACTACAGAGCAATAAAACTGCTGCGCGATCATGACATTCCCGAATCGTGCCGCGCGCGCATGACTACGCGAGAGACATCGAAGTATAGCGTGAACGCGTCTGTCGATGTTGTGAGCTCAGCTGGGAGTCTCTCGGCGTGAGGTTGTCGCTATGTTTCTATATTTATTCGAAGCATGACGCTGCTGTTTCACTATTTCAAGATGTAATGCGTCAGATTGAGTGATTAGAAAAGTCTGTGCACTCTGCAAAAAATATATTTTGGACAGCATATCAATGAATCACGTATTTGCGTTTAAACGTTATCGATTTTTGGTTTTTTCATGATTTCACTGAGAAAAATGTTTATTTATAGTCGACAAACGATATGGCTTCGATATGGCGAAATAAATATTTTGTCACTGTTATCCCATCTTTATTTGGACCAATTAACATTTATTATAAATATGAAATATTTTTCTATCGATCGAAATCAAATTTAATCGATTGATTGCCTGAGAAAACAGTTTATTTTATGTTCACAAGTGTACAGTTTCACACCGCGAAGTAAATATCAATATTGGATATTTATATTAATATTATACTAATCTTCACATAAACATTCGATATTTATTATTTATTACATAAAATTTCCAGCTGTTTGAATTCTATACTCATGAAATATATATTTCCATATATTTTCGCATTTTTAATATATCACCCTGAAGACGATGGTTTGAAAAATTGAAATCAAATAATTCGAAATTCATCGAAAAGTACCATCTCATCGTATCTCCTCCGCATAGTTCACAAGATACATCTCATTAATGTCAACAAACATAACATTCGTATCGTAAAAAATCGAATCGAAGAAGTAAATTTCTAAAATTCCCGAAAATATGTTTTTTTTTCAATCATTTTTATCATTTTTTGTCGACTCATTTGTGAAAAAAATTGTTGAGACGAAAAATTCTCGAGTCACTGAAAAACTCGTTAAATCAAATAATATGTCGTTGGGCGGGGGAACGCAATGATAAAATAATTATCCATATTATCGCTATGTCATGCAGTCTGGACGAAAACATCGGAGATAACAATCAAGTAAACTCAATACGCGAGTTATGCGCACCGGAGGAAATAAATGTGTAGACTATAACAGCGCGCGATCGCAGCACCGTCTGATTCAGTGTACGTCAGTACGCCGGCGTCGTCGGCCATCGCTTCTTCCGCTAATTGTAACTAAACTCCTCTTTGAAGGTTGCGCGCGTGTTGTATCATCAGCCAGAGATTTCGGAACGAGAAAGAATTAAAAAAGGAACGAATACCCTTCTGTCTATTCATATGAGCGTACGCTATAGGAAGTGTTCAGTTCTACAAACACTCGCAGTTGTTTTCGAAACGTCGCGCCGCGAAGTGCCACGAGAAATGGACGCGAAAATAACGTAAAACAAACAAAATAAATAACCGCGTCTCAAACAAAAAGAACTTTAAATAATTATCGCGTACACGCGTTGTTTTTGTTTATTTATTTATTTTTTTCGAAGTTACGATGCTGAGTGTCGTTCAATTAGCTTTGATCCTAACGGGTCTCATTGTCGGACTGTATTATTATATGACGCGAAATTTCAACTACTGGGAGTCCCGCGGTGTGAAGGGACCCCAACCGGTCGTGTTCTTCGGTACGTTTAAGGAAGTAATGATGGCCAAATTATCAATGGGCGATTATTTATACAAAGTTTATCAAGATTTCAAGAAAGAGCCATTTATTGGCATTTATTTGCGACAAACTCCGATACTCGTGTTGACCGATCTCGATCTCATAAAGGACGTCCTTATAAAGGATTTCAGCAATTTCGCTGATCGCGGACAGCCGGTACACGAGAAGGTCGAGCCACTGTCGCCGCATCTTTTTAATCTCGAACCCGCGCGCTGGCGGCCATTAAGGTTAAAATTATCGCCGGTTTTCACGTCCGGAAAATTGAGAGAGATGTTTTATCTTCTCGTTCAGTGCGCCGAACATTTTCACGGATATGTCGAGGATACGTTTAAAAAATCCGATTCCGACGAAGTTATCTTGGAGGTTCGCGAATTAACGGCAAAATTCACCACTGACGTTATCGGGGTTTGCGCTTTCGGCCTTCAAATGAACGCATTGGCTAGCGAGGACAGTCCATTCCGAATGATGGGAAGGAGAATATTCGCGACAAATTCGAAAAGAATGTTGCAGTTTCGTTTTCGAACAATGGCACCGAAATTGTACGAAATTATCGGTCATCTATTGGCCGACACGGAGATGAACGATTTTTTTATAGACACCATGAAACAAACGATGGATTATAGAAAAAAAAATGGCGTCGTGAAACACGATTTTATCGATCTTCTTATGGCGATTAGGGATCATCCCGATAAATTGGCTGAAATTGGTAAGTCGTTTTTTTTCAGCGTTTGCGTTCGTCGAAAAGTCATTAAGATAACGTGAAAATCATAATAAATACGAAGAATTATATATATCCTCATTTTTTATACATAATATATAAATATTTTTTAAAATACATATTATCAACGTAATTTTCTATTATTTATATTTAATATTGTTTAAATAACGAAATAAACAACTGAAAAAAAAAAATTAAGCTAAAAATTTAAAGTGTAAAAAACACGACGATACATTCTTCCGAAATTCGATACGCACTAAAATTACGCAAAGCAAAATCGTTTGCGAGTTCGACATTAACATTAAATTCCCCGATAACGCAAAAATTCTATACTCGTGAGTTCATCATCGACTTTCCTTAAAAAAAAAAAAAAAATTCATTTATGAAGTTAAATTTGCATAAATATGATTACGCAACGCAAATAGTGCAAATGAAAGGCTCCTTTGCAGGTTTATTTAATTGCCGATAAAAAAAAAAAAAAAAGTAATAAATGTTTTTTTTTTGCCATTGAAGAATTAACGGACAGCCTTCTCGCTGCTCAATTATTCGTATTTTTCATCGCGGGTTTCGAGACATCATCGTCGACGATGAGTAACGCGTTTTACGAATTGGCGCTGAATATTGATATTCAAGATACCCTGAGGCGTGAAATAAAAAACGAGATGGAGAGAACCGGTGGAGTTATCGAGTACCAGGGGATCAAAGAGATGAAATATCTCGACATGGTATTTCAAGGTATCGTATCAAACGATTTTACCGACGGCGATAAATACATCGAGGAAACTTTCAGCAATTACCCTACTTAACGATTCGATCGATCGTTTGCGTGTCTTATTTTCCAGAAACGCTGAGAAAATATCCACCGCTCACACTTCTATTGCGTAAAGCAACGGAAAGCTATACTTTCCGAAATACATCGAAAGATAAATTATTGACGATCGAAAAAGGGCAGAAAATTTGGATACCAAATTACGCGATACAGAGGGATCCTCAATATTTCCCGAAACCGGATGTCTTCGATCCCGAAAGATACACGGAAGAAGCTATAAAATCGCGACATCCAATGACGTATTTATCTTTCGGCGATGGACCACGAAATTGCATCGGTACGTGAAACACGAATTTTAATTATTTAAATTTTTTATTGATTTTTATTCGCCAAAAACCCTCGATAATCCTCTGTAAAATATTATTTCACATTTATCGAAATATTTTTTTTTTTTTTTTTCGCATTTTAGGCAAACGATTCGGAGTCATGCAAACGAAAGTCGGTCTCGTGAAGATTTTGAATAATTACCGAGTGGAAGTTTGCGAAAAGACTGACATACCTTACGTGAACAATCCTAAAACATTTCTACTGTCACCGAAAAATGGAATTCATCTGAAATTTATAAAAATTCACTACGAGAACACGAAATTGTAAACGAAAAAAAAATAATAAAAAATCGAAGTTCCTTCAGTATTAATTAAAATATCATAATTTTTCTTTCTGTATAATTCGCATTATTTCCGTCTCATCGGAATTAATGAATATTTTATTTGGGAATAAAAATTTTTACACAAATTAATCGATACGTCTTAAGTTTGTCGAATTTATTTATTTATTATAAATTTTCACGACTACAGCAATAAATCGGAGAAAAATCGGAAAGTATCGGAATAAAAATATTTTTTAAAAATACCAAATCGTCGCTCGTCACCATAATTATTTTATAAATAAAAAATCAATTGACATTCGGAAATTTATTAATATTATTAGTTTTTTTTTTCACGTTGTATCGGCGAAATAACGAAAATATATGTGAAATATAAACGATTGAATAACATGAAATTCCTCATTATGTATCAATAAAAGTACCAATAACGCCGATAATTACTTTTCTTTACCTTTCGCATACGATAACGTGACGTCCCGTTGAGTCGCTTTTCCATTTTTCCGAAGCGCGTTAATACCTCAACTGTGCGCTCTGTGTCGCGTTGATGATATGCAGAGTTTCGCTGCGGAGTTACCGATTAACCTAATTTTTTCATCAATAAATATAACTATCCGCGCGTATCACGCGCATTTCATATTATTCCGAAATTAATTGCATCGCATTATTTTTAATCGCCATGACATTGCTTTTGTTTTTTTTTTTTTTTTTTTCGTTGCCTCCATTAAAAAGATCGTTGAAGAAAAATTTCATCGTCATCGTAATTTGCCGTAGAAAAAAAAAAGTTGCGATATTTCCGTCTCGATAATAGCGATTTTGCGACAGGAGAATCAATCGAAAGTTTTTCTAAATCGACATCGTTTCGATGTCTTGAAAATTCCTCTTTATTCTATAATTTTTCGTAATAATTCGGCCATTTTACGTTCGAAAGTAATTTTCAATGTTAACCTATTGACTGCTAAACAATTATCTCGCTACCGGTGTGACATATGCGTCTCGTAATGTCACGAACACCGGAGCCGTAGAGCGTCGAAATATCACGAACGCTGTACAACACAGGATTGCAGGTTATGATGCCGTCTATAATGCTCGGTGGAGGTATCGTATAACTTTCACAACTTTTCCGAATCCCACGAAACGAGGTTTACGAAAGTTTCGATTCACATCGGTTTATTAGTCGTCTTATATATTCATCTTATCCGCGACGGTAACAAAATTTCGCTCCGATTCGTATCAATAATCACGGAATTCAATTAATGACAAAATATCGATTTATTTGTAACCAATATATCGAAAAAATATTCATATAAATAAAAAGTTAAAAAATAATAACGTAGATTCACATAGATTATTAAAAAAAAAACAGAAAAGAAAGAATTTCAACGATGGAATGGATGGAAACAGCGATCGGTATATTCGTATTAATATTTAGCGTATACTATTGGTCGACATCGACGTTCGACTTTTGGTCTTCGCGCGGTGTAGTGTCGCCAACGCCATTACCATTTTTCGGTAATATGTTCGACCCGATTATTGGCAGATCATCACTCGGCGAATGGACCGAAACGTTGTACAATTCTTATCGAGATGAAAGTGCGATCGGTATATATCTGACCCGCGGACCCGCGTTGTTACTGATAGATCCGAATCTCATTAAGGATGTGCTAATAAAGGATTTCTCAAACTTTTGCGATCGCGGTTTCGGTACGTACGGAAAGGCCGAACCGTTGTCCGAAAATTTGCTACACCTCGAGCCCATGCGTTGGCGTCCGTTGCGCAACCAACTTTCGACAATCTTCACGTCCGGTAAATTGAAAAAAATGTTTAATCTATTGCTCGAGTGCGGAACTGATTTGGACGAATATTTGGAAATATTGACGATGAAAAACGAGCCGATCGAGTGTCGCGAATTGACGGCGAAATTTTCGATCGATGTTATCGGTAGTTGCGTATTTGGATTAAAGATGAATGCCCTCACCGACGAGAATAACCAATTTCGAAAAATAGGACGCGATATATTTACGCCAAATTGGCTACAGTCCGTTAAATATCGTATACGCGATTATGCACCGACCATATACGTTATGCTTAGTCCCCTTATGATCGATCGAAAAATGGTGAATTTCTTCTTGAAATTGTTGAGAGAAACGGTGGATTATCGAAAAAAGAATCACATTGTTAGACACGATTTTATGGATCTTATTACCCATCTTCGAGATCATCCTGAAAAACTCGGCGATATAGGTGAGAAAAAGAAAATTTATTTCGCCGAATGAGGTTAAGTAGTGCAGACGAAGCGAATAAAGCTATTTTTTGCCCATTCGATCGACTGCTCTTTTTTAAACGCCGAAACTTTTATTGATCGCTGAATTATATAGAGTTAACGGATATACTGCTAGCCTCTCAACTTTTTATTTTTTTCGTCGCGGGATTCGAGACTTCCGCAACAACGATGTGCAATGCACTGTACGAAATCGCGCAAAATCACACGGTGCAAAATAGACTTCGCGATGAAATAAATAGCGAGTTGGCGAAAACCAACGGGGAACTCACTTACGACGGTATCAAATCTATGAAATATTTGCACATGGTATTCCAAGGTACAATTTTGTATATTTCACTCGCGATTTTTTTTTTTTTTACGATACCGGTGATCGAATTTTCTTGCTTTTTAGAGACACTAAGAAAGTATCCAGTGGGTACTTGGCTCTTGCGAAAGTGTAAGGAAGACTACACTTTCGCCGGTACTAAATTAGTCATACCGAAGGGAGTAAAAGTAGTCGTACCGGTGCTCGCGATACACAGAGATCCGCGAATATATCCAAAACCGGAAGTGTTTGATCCCGAAAGATTTACGAACGAGGCGATCGAGACTCGGCATGCAATGCACTGGTTGGCCTTCGGTGACGGTCCGAGAAACTGCATTGGTAAGTTTTCTCAAATATCGTGAACACAAAACACTACTTTTTTAAATAGGGCAATCAGTTGTATGAACCGGAAGTGATCGTTTTAATACGTTTTAAATCGTTTTAAATTTAATAGGTGCATCCGATGCCTATAAAATATTTGCACTCCTCGAATAATAATATATAATGATAATAATTAACGATACATTATCGCTGAACGATTATCTGTATCGATCTATTGTTGGTTATGTTTTTAAAATTTTTTAGGAGCTCGTTTCGCCGATTATAACGTGAAGATCGGACTGATAAAGATTATCCGACGCTACAAGGTCGAAGTTTGTGATAAAACTCAAATACCGTATATGATCGATCCGAGTAGTTTGCTATTGGCCCCGAAACATGGTATTCACCTTAAGATATCGAAAATTGTTTGAGACGATTAAATAAAGAGAATCGGTGATGGGAAAAATAAATGTTGTGAAAAAAGATATTTTTAGCGGTTGTTATAAGTATAAAATGGATGTAAGATGTGAAATTACAATGTTACGGAATTTCATGTACACGAATAAACGGAACCGTTCGATAATAAAAAAGGACAATTATTTTCCATCGTAAGTTTTTAAATAATACAATGACGTCATAAAAGACCGCGTTTTTCTCGTCATTTGACGATTATTACTCAAAATTACGGTAAATTCGCATCACTACCGGTGCCCTCTGATGTGAATTCCTCACACCACAAACATCGATGACAGCTGATCTGTGTTTATAAAGACGCGAAAACAACGACGATCCCCGAATGATTGAATGTTGCGTCGACGAACGTTAATTCTGTTACGTGAGTGAATTTTTTGCGTATTTCGATTAAAATATGATGAAAGACATAGGGGAGGAGGCTGCGGCAGAAGTCCAGCCGAACATCGAATCTTCCGAACGGTACATAACCTCAATTAACAGTTTAGCTAAATTTCATTTTCGCTTCTCACAAATCGGCTTATCGTCGCTTCCCATCAAAGAATTCAGACAAAACAACTCTTGTTTTGTTTTTTTTTGCTTTCCACAGAGAAAACGCGACCGTTAATTTTTCGGATTCGACGGTTAAACTGGCGACTGGTCTGTTAGAGATTTATCAGTCGCCTTTGGAGCAAATAAAGAAGGAACTCGACGAATTGACGTAAGAATCATTTGAATAACATTATATTAACAATTTTTCCGTTTTCTGCATGAAAAAGAAAAAATATATAATTACCTCGCAGACGAAAACAGGGAAGTCTCGTCGATCGGATGCGAGTGGAAAATTTGAAACTCGACGATACATCCGGCGATTGCATGTTGAATGAAATGGTAAGTAAGCAAATGTTATAATTTTAAAAAATGGAAAAAAAAAAAAAAACATTATCGACAAAAATTTCGACGAATTTTCAAGTTTTCGACGATAAAGGCTTACCAAGGAAGATTGAGTTTAATAAAAAAGGAAATGACCAATATTCACGAAAGAACTTTCAAACTGAAGGTAAAAAAATAAAAAATAAAAATTTTCTATTATTTTACGATTTAATTTGATAATAAAACCTAATAAAACAGTCATAACCTCAATTATCCGAATCGCGATTTTTCGAATCGCGATGTGAGAATATATTGAGATACGAAAGTATAATTGCAGAAACGAGCGCTGAGGTTGCAGCAGGTAAAACAGAAAGAAGCGTTGAGTAGGGAACATCAGAGAGAACAGGAAATTCGCCGAGAACAGGAATTAATCGGCAAACCGTCGATCGCTTGATTTCGCGAATTCGCCGCATTTTTATTTATTTAATAAAGTAATATAAAATTATATCGAGCTGTTATCTTGCCTAAGAATTATTTCAAAGAATAAAAAAAAAAAAAAAAAAAAAAAAAACGGAATTTTATTCTCGATCGCCGATCTTTGGTCGTTAATATTGTGTGTCTCCCTTCGTTACCAAACGATTTCCCACTGTCCGCCGCGCGAACATTTTTTGTCTCTTCCACAGAGACGATTGAACGTTGTTTTCACCGGAAAACCCATTATTTCCCGATCCTCTTGAATGCGAAATGTAAAAGTCGACTCGTGAGTTCCCACAAAATATCTTGAAAAAAAAAAAAAAATTTTAGAGTTTTCGTATTTTTTCGATTTTTTTTTTTTTTTTTTTTTAACGAAATATAGTTTTAATATTATTTACCTCGCGTGGGAACATATTATTTGATCTATTATCGCTATTCCTCCGTCTTTAAATTTCTCTCTGACTTGACGCGAAGGAACATAGCGATGCACTCGATATTTCGACATTAAATTTTTCAATTCTTCGTATTCTGAAACGAAATACATTATTTTCGTGAATTGTTTATTTTTATTATTTGACGTATTATTACTATTATTATTATTTTGTTATTATACTAATGAAAAAAAAAAATAATAATAATAATGATATAGTGAAACCGTTATGTTTACCGTTTTCCGTTGCGTCAGTCGCGACGAAAATAATTTCTATCTTAAGTTTTTTCATTATTTGACTCAATTGTTCCGCCGCACTTTCGATTGTTGGCACAGTTTTTGGTCGACCATTCAAAAAATCGCGTCTTCTGAGATGTACCGCAACATAAGGACCTCCGATAGCGTTTCTTCGTCCCTAAAAATATTAATCCGGAAAAAAAAAAAAAAAATCAATCGATTTTCGATCGATCGAAAATCGAATCGAATCGATTTTTTTTAATTTTTAAAATTTTTTAAAATTAAAAAAAAAAAATTTCGATCGAATTAATTTGCAATTTATCGCATACTTTTTCTTCAGTCCAATCTAAAGGTCGAACAGTATTGTCTCTCGTGTCAGTCGATTCGAGATATTTTCGACGAAAATCGTTAGCGATATCGTACAATTCGCTGTTGTAACGCATACTTCGTCTGACTTTCCAGTATTCTCGCGATCCGTATTCGTCGTGCAGAGGAATTTCCATGCGATCGAACATAATGGATCTGTAGGAATTTATTTTCTTTATTTTTTTAATTTTTTTTTTGTAGAATTATAATAACATCGATAAAATTAGCCGTAACAATTTTTTTTTTTTTTGAAATACTGAATGAAATTTTTTCGAATTTTTGCGAAATTTTTATTGCATTTATTCTCAATGTACCTGTAATTTCGCGGCTCGATAAGCTTCGCGATATCGGATGCGGTTCCATGAAAAACGACGCACTCGACGTTTCGCGCTGTTACATTAAAAAATCCCCAAAAATGTCCCGAAAACACGTTATTTTCAATCATTCGATAACCCACTCGTTCTTTCGCGCATTCGATTAATTCGACTTTATCCTCGAATTTGCCGGTTTCGAACATTTTCGGATCGTTCTGAAGCACGTAAACGACGTCGATCGACAGTCGTTTGTTATTTTCTTGCGGATATTCTGCAAAATCGGCGCTCAAAAGATTTTTTTTTTTTTCATTTTGGCACATCACGTTAACACGATATAGTTATATTCTGAGCGATAAAAATACCTCGAAAAAACTCGTGCATCTCGATAACCGGTGCGTAACGTCGAAGACTCGGAATGTCGAAAAATATGCCCCATGGCAATCGACGCTGCGATCCCAAATCTTCACTTCTCCAGTGATACATTCTTTCTACAGAAAAAAAAAAAAAAAAAAAAAAACGAAAAAAAAAAAATGTATATTGTTTTCCAATCGACATGCGTATTTCATCTGTATTCCTTCGTAATAATAGACTTTCGGGATACCCATTTAAAAAATAACTTCAATTTATTGTGATTATTTCACTATCGATCTCTTACTACTCCACGGTAGATAATTTATTTCGAATTTATTTCGATGTACGTACCCCAAGGTGGAAGCACTAAGTTCCATTCATAATCTGTGTCCATTTCATTCAAAACTCGAACGAACGGTGCAATTCTGACGTAAACGTCGCGTCGAAGATTGAAACCTTCGGAAGGATTGACATCGTACAGTATGTATCTTAAACAGACGATAAAACAGTACGTAACAAAGTTATGCATATTTGTAACTGTTTTTTTGCGTTTTTCATCCCCAATAATAAATGCAATCATCCGAAACATTAATTAATCTATAAAAAAAAATATCGCCAACTTTTTTTTCGCGTATCGATTAACCCGCGAGCAGTCAGGTGTCTCGGAATCCGGTGATTTTTCACAGTAACCTTCCTCGTCATTGCGCGAACCCTCGATAAAAGAAAATGTCATAAAAACTAAAAGAAATAACTCCATTTTTACGCGAAACATCGTTTGGAGGTTAAAACTACAGCAGACCACAACAATCACACATAACACATTACTGCGTGTGTGCGTTGCGCGCGCGCGCGGCGCGTGTTATTTCGATATTCGATTGTTCGATAATCGATATTCAGTATTCGATCTATCGACACCTATCAATTAAATTTTTTTTTTTTCTAAGTATCGATCTCTTAATTGTTTGTATTTTCGTTGAGTATTAAAAAAATAATTAATTACATCAAGTAAATTGAATAATATTGGATTTCGCTTGATAATCGATATGTATTATTCGATCTATTTGACGATAAATTTTTTTCCAAATATATACATAACGAAATATATAAATTTCTTTATTTTTTGTTTTTACACGTAATAGAAAAATATTATACATACAATTAATTACATTACTTAAATAATATGACAAAACTAAGTTGTAATTGGGGGTTAAGTTTCGACGGTAACCCCAGAGAGATCTTTGAGCGGAAACATCGCGACTTTTTCCTCCACCACCCCATTGGCTTTTTTTTTCCCGGCGAATAATTCGTCGATTTCGTGTAGTGTTTTTCCCTTCGTTTCCGGTAAACATAGAGCGACAAAAATAGTACCGAACAACGACATCGTTGCGTAGAAACAGAAAACTCCGTGTTTTCCCATATGTTCGAGTAAATCGGGATAAGTTTTAACGGTAATGAAGCTAAAGACATACGCGAGACTTGTCGTTACACCGGAAAGTACGTCTTTCACTTTCGCCGGAAATATTTCGCCGATCATCGCGAACGGCAGTACGAGAAAACCAATGGTACTCATGAAAATATACATTAATATACAGACGACCGGTATGATTCCGCGATCGCCAATTTCGTATCCCCGATCAACGAGTAGCAAATATATCGCCAAACTTCCCATAAAAATTGTCATTCCGAAACCGGAAATTATCGATGGCCAACGGCGACCGAATTTTCTCGACACCGCTGCAACTATCAGCGATCCGAATAATCGCGTTAAACCGATCAATATGGCGCCTAAATAAGCGTCGAGCTGTACACCCGCTTCGATGCTTATCGCCACCGCGTAATATACGATAACGAATATACCGGAGAATTGTTGAAAGAAGAAATACGTTAACATTATAATGAAAGGTTTCACCGAAGCGCGTCGCAGCAGATGCTTAAATAACGATTTTGCCTTAGGATGCTGTTTAACTTGAAGCTCCGCCTCGATCTCCGCTGTAAGTTGATCGCCTTCCGGTATACCGCGGAATTTCTTCATTATCACTCGCGCCTCGTCTATTCTTCCGGTTTCCTTCAGCCATATCGGCGATTCGGGAAGTACGAAAAGCGCGAAACCTATCGCTGCTGTTGGAAATATCGAACATAGCAGAGCTATGAGACGCCAGTTATCCTGAAAAGACAATAAGTAAAAAAAATAAAAAAAATAAATAAAAAAATATCGTCATATCGTTTTGGTGAAAAAAATTAAAAATCGGAGTATCGCGGAAAAATGCTGAAAAGACAATAAGTAACAAAAATAAAAATTAAAAAAATATCGTCATATCGTTTTGGTGAAAAAAAAAAAAAATCGGAATATCGCGGAAAAATGCTGAAAAGACAATAAGTAACAAAAATAAAAATTAAAAAAATATCGTCATATCGTTTTGGTGAAAAAAAAAAAAAATCGGAGTATCGCTGCAAAATTCTGAAAATTGTTGAATATTCGCATTCATTTTTTTTTTATCGCGAAACTTTCGTTATGAAAGACTTCCGGTTATTATTAGGAGGTAAAAAAAATTGATTTTACGTACTTGAAGTATGTAACCGAAGACGTAGACGATAAGAATTCCCGTGGCGATAGCTACGCTGCTCCAGGTGACCAAAATTCCGCGCCACTTCGGCGCGGCGATTTCGGCGGAGTAAACGGTCGCTGGAACAGACGCGAGGCCGGTGGCTATTCCACAAATCACGCGTCCCACTATGATTTGCGCGTAACTCGAAGACATATAAATAATAAGCCAACCAGCGAGAGAACAACCCGATGTAACGAGTAGACTTATCTTCCTTCCGCGTCTCATTACGAAGCTGCATAGGATGCAACCAACCGGCGTTCCTATTGCCGCTGAACTTGCTAAAGATTTACGACGAAATTTTCATTATTTTCGTGAAGTTTCGTTGAATTATCTATCATTTCATCGTTGTTTTTAAATTTTTTTCGATTAATCCTCGAAGATCACACCGTTTCTGATCCTAAAGCATAAGTTACGCCGAAATATATTAAAAAATAACGAATTTTTTTTTTCGAAAAACTAAATAAAAATTGAAAACATCGTGAAATTTTTTTTATTTTTTTTTTTTCGGTCGTAAAAAAAATGTTATCTTTATCTGGAATAAATTAAAAAAATGTTAGTATTTTTCTCGCATCGGGAGTTTTTCCCTCGTAAACTTCGCAATATCGATACTTTCTCGAGAATTAATCTTCATGACCACCGATTCGTCAGAATGGAAGGGTTATCTGAGTCAAGGTTTCTCTTCGATGTTATTAGCTACGAGAATTACAAAAGCTCTAAACAGTAAATTAAGTATCCCGATCTGTCAGACACGTGTGATTTCTTCGAAGATTGATCGTTGGATATACGAGTTTTATTCACCTATCCAAGACGCCTGACTGGCATTGATATTTAATCCGCTTTCGGGGGATTGCAATGTCGGCAACACTACCGCACTGTAACCAAAACTCATTGCCGGTCCGAGAACCGAAGTATTGGCGAAAAGGCTCATCAGCATCTGCAAATTTAATTTCATTGTCATCGGATTTCGGAAAAAAAAAAAAAAAAAAGTATAATCATTTAAAATTATATACGATCGATTATTCGATTCGATCGATATGTTCCATTATTATACCTCTATAAACTCATCGATTTTTATTTGCATTTTATTAATTAAATTAATGGAGTAATAATTCTGTGGACTTATAGATCCGTTTTTAATGACTACAAAAAGAAAAAAAAAAAACTGAATTCCCGAAAATTCATATAGAACAATATATGGAGAATTTTTATATGAATAATTGATTGAGTTTTCATTTGATTGTTTTTATGTCCACTGCGTCTATAATTTGTTTTTTTTTCTCCGAGACGTGAAAACATTTGATTATTCTATTCGATCGAACAATCGTTTATTACGAGTCATACGAATTTTTGGATTCCAATTTACCGCCGTCGATAAAAAAGTCCTAATTCGCCGGCGATAACCGACATTCCGATTTTGCGACCACCCATTTTAATAATTATTTAATTCGTTATTGCAAAGTCTTGTAACTACTCTTTGGTATGAAACCTGACGCAGTATTGCCGCATTTTACGTAAACGAAGTTGCAATAACACAAGTCGCGTTTTGTTACATAAATATACCCGTTTCCACGCGTAATCGTATGTGGGAGATGAATGCATATGCGCCAAGTGAACGATGTAAAGAAATGAAACAGACAGATTAGAATTATAATGTAAAACTTTAATGTCCGTTCGATGGTATTTCGACGCATGATAAAAGGCTCGCGTATGGAACGCTGTATGTAATTGCAGCCCGCGCGACGTTGACTCCGCGAGTCGGCGCAACGGTCGGCGCAACGGTCGGCGTCTCAGTACGCGTAACCATAGAAAGAAAAAAAACATCGTGTGTCCACTTCAGTCCTATAAATCGACGCCAAAAGCTAAGAATATTATGTATAGAGACGAGTGATTTGCCATTAGCGTTGATTAATCGTTCGGAACAATAATCGATATTAAAATGTGCGATAAAAAAACCCGAAAAAAAAAAAAACAGAAATATTTGGTTACTACGAAAAACGATCAATTTCTCGAGAGAATCATTTTTTGAAACGCGAAAAAAACTTCACAGCGTTGTGACGCGATCTGTAATAATGAGAATTTTAATCGCGATGCGCGTTCTGCATTCTGATAAATTTTTCTAAATCGTCGAACAAACAACGTCCTCGTATGTCACGCATACCGCGAGAGATATTGTCGCGTGTATCATAGGCGAACGTCGGCCTCGGTGACAAGAACAACTTCGATAATCTAATAATCTATTTTCGACGTTTTATTAAAAGTAACATCTGTCGTCGGGGTATTAATTCATTATTTAGAAGGAGTATTAAATTGCGTATGAGTAGTCGAGCCGATGACGCGGCAATTCTGCATATTTCTATAATTAACCCCGCGATGTCTCACGGACTTGATAGTGCATGAATAATAATAATCGACGAAACACAAGCTTCGGGATGCCCCAATCCATGTCGTAAATTACATTTTTCGTTTCGTTCCGCCATGAAAAGTCAGATAAGAGTAAATGAAACAAAAAAAAAAAAAAAAATACAAAATTGCATGTCCGATTATACTGACGCGCGGAGACCCCGATACTTGGAACAAATGCGTGTCGTCGATTGTGCGTCTCGAACTCGAACTGTTACGAGACAAACAAATTTAGTTGATTGAGAAGCGCGTAATACTAACCGACTTCAAAGTGTTTTCAGTCGGCGCGACTACTAAATTTACATTTTTTTTTTTTTTTTTTTTTTTTTTTCGTAATTTTCGTCATATCGGATGTATTATTTTTATTATTTTCGTAATATTGATTTAATGGAAAAAAAATTTATTTTATCAAAAGATATGTCGATAAAAAAATGTAAAAATGAATAATTTAATTTAATTTCGATTTCGCGAATTGTTCGGAAAAAAAATCATTGTGATTTTTTTTTTTCACTCGATATACATTCTTTAATTTAAAGTCGTCTTTTTTAATGCGGTTTTTTTCCTCGTATAGTCGCAATAACAATGTTTCACGATTGCGGAAATTTTGGCACTTTTTTTATTTATTTTTTCCGTTATTCGAAGGTCATTAACGTGACGCGTTAATTAGACACGTGTCGATCTTTCGACCACCTGAGCGAATAGACACAATTTTCTCCTTCATAAAATAATAACGAGGGACGAGACAGAGCAACGTACTTGATAAATCATTCCCTTTCTTCTCTGCCGTTTTCTTTCCTCGGGACTCGTCTTCTCTCTCTGCAATGTCAGCGTAAAACATAAATACATAAACAATAACAATTAAAATATAATAATAATGTCTCATATAACTTAATAATTCAATAAAATTGCGAAATATCATTTTTTTTTCGTCAGTATTTCGATAAGAATTAATTTCATAATTCGTTTTTTTCCCCATAATTCTCGATTAGCGATATATCTGCGGCAACTTGTTGTTCTAAATGTAGAAATGTTGTAATAATGTATAAAGTTCATGAAAAAAAAAAAAAAAAAAAAAAATTGCGAAATAACATTTCCTTCAAATCTTCGATAAGAATTATTCCCGTAATTTTTTTTTTTTTTTTTTTTTTCATAGATCGCGATTTGGAAAATTTCGCGACAATTTAGTTCTCCAAATGTAGGAATGTATCGTAATGTATATTTCAAGGGTTACGGTTCAAGATTCTACTCTCCTCCGATCGGGTTTCCGTTACATTATTTTTCGTCTCTGTTCCTCCGATAACGGTTTCGTTATTAAAACGATTTGGCAATCGCGGGTATCTCGCGTATGTGTGAAAAATACAAAGAAATCGATACGAGTACTACACGCTTAATTTCTTGTCTTACAAACCGCCCAATCTACAGATAAAAATCAAGACATTTTTTTTTTTTTCGTCATATCGTCCAAAGCCCCGTCATTACAATGTTCGATACACGATATAACGAAATTATAATATAAAAATTAAACTTACCTTCATTTCGGTTTCATTCTCGTTCATCATTTTCTTGTTTTTTTTTTTTTTTTTTTTTTTTTACGAAGAAAAATATATTTAACTGTACGTCGTGTAATTATTTTTTATTGTAAAGGTTATGTATCGTAAGAAAATAAAAGAAACAACGAGTATCAATACTACGATATTGCGCGAGCATAAGTGTGACGGTGAGAATTCGTATGGAACCGAACGTTTCGACGACCGAGAGATCGTCCGGATCTCCGAACTTCAATAAGTTCGATCGTATTGATTAGTGTGAAATTGTAAATTTGGGAAATGCGAAAAAATAAAAAAAACGTCCGTTTCCTCGATGCCGAAAATTCGAACTATTCGAGAATTAACATTCACTTGTCTGCTTATTAGATTTTTCTTTTCTATTTTTTTTTTTTTTTTTTTTTCCTTTGCTAAACTACGAAATCATCTGTCCGCTCGAGGTGCATGCAAGGGGCACGGGAAAAGCACGCCGGCGGCGCGACCTTGATGCCCCGAAGGATATGTACTTTCTTTCAGCGTACACCTGAACTCGAACGGAGAAAAGTGGTAGAGATTCCAACGTCGTCGATGCAGCGAACAAGGTGAGAGAAAGGGCGCGCGCTCCGTGCACCAGTTAAAAATATAATATTCTCCGCTTTGCGGTTATCGACGAAAAAGGTTAATTTTTATCTCGAAGCCCTATCATGTTTGCGGTAATTTTGAAAAAAAAAAAAAATGAAATCGAAACTTTTTGAAATAAATTTTGAAATTCGGATAATAAAAAAAAAAAATAACTGAATTTATTAAGATCGTAAAATTATTTTGTCGAACACGTGTTTTTTTTTTTTTTTTTTTTTTTCGTTGTTCTGCTCAGACTCCTTTACTCTCGTAATATCGCAGTAACACTACGTCGTGATGTTGTCTTCGAGTTCGAAGTTAACGAGGGAACAGATACATAGAAGAATCGGAGTCACCGGTTTCTCGGGGTCCATGAATCTCCCCACGACGACGAATAGGAGTCGAAAAGATTCCCCCACAAAACTCTTAACTCGTTCGCGGCTTATTCATTATCAGTTGCATGTATAGCGCGTAATCAGCCGTCGCGATACAAGTGTTGTACGGAGGGAGGGATTATAGGAACTCGCGAGCGGGAGATACGAACGAAAGAATAAATAACAATGAAAACACATGTTTTTTTTTTTTTTCAACCATTCTTTTGTTCCTTCTGTCAATTAAGCGGAAATATTTAAATCGACAAAGTTTCGGCTGTTTGTATCGCGGATTTCTCGGAACAATTTCTGATTGAACAGGAATCGGTTTTTTTTTAATTTACTCGAAATTACGAAGAAATGTTAATTTTAATGGAATATAAATTCGTGAATTCGGGGCTTCCAACGTTTTTTTTTGTTTAAATCGTTAAAATTAAGTTGTGTAATTTGATTTTTTTTTTTTTTTTTTCCTCAAAACAATCGACGTATCCTTTCGTGTATTTTTTTCTGTGGGACGCGACAGATATCTCGAGTTTCTCGATGTTTCATCAGGATGCATAAATATCTTTTTTCAAAAATACGAAAGATCGTAATTTATTACAAAATTTATCGGATAAATAAAATTTTCTCATTTGTCACTTAAAGGCGAATTTGCGATGTATTTTTGCACCGCCGATCACAAATTCGTCACATTTATTTTACTAAATATTCATTTTAAAATTACGTTCGAAAAAAAATCGATTTTTTTTTCTTGCATTTAGTATATCCAAAACCTCCCGGAGCTCGTGAAACGACTGCGTTGTTAATAATTTACAAAAAAAAAAAAACGGTGGGGGTTTTTGTACTTTAAGTCAATGATATCTTTCCGATGATAGCCAAAGGTCATTAATTCGATAAAAAATAAAGACACCAACGACGAATGCTCGGATTTTTACGGCAAAATACCGATACCAATCACGATGTTTTTTTTTTTTTTTAATACCATCGAATCGCAATCGAACGTTAAATCGAACGTTAAAAATATATAACATCGAAACGAACCTCGGTAAAGTTTCTTGCACGTTGTTCGATAGATAAAAGCATCAAGAGGCCGCGTTTTGTCTCGGAATTCTAATCCAGGGCTTTGTATTCTTGGACGAAGCTTTGTATTGTCTTTTCTTTTGCAATGGAGCGCCGAGTGACGCGGTATCGGTACACGTCAAGCGTCAAATACCGTCTATCTAGAGACCCACAATAATAATCCTATCGGTTCGAAGCTAATAAGCGTTAAGTAAGTAGCGTTGAGCTCATTGATAGACCATAGTAACAGACCAACAGTCCAGCAGTTCAGTTTCGTTATAATCCTTCGATCTCATCGTCGATATGTTGTTTCAATAAAAAAAAAAAATTTGCTTCGTGAAACCCAATTTTTCGATCTGCAGATGTGAAATCTTCCGATTTTATCATAAGGTAATGTGAAACACCGTCCCTGCCGCCCTACGTGTGCTCAGTCGGTAATAAAAACTGTAATGCTGTTTTCACGCGGCGCGTAAACTTTAGCGTCTAACGGAAATAGAATGCCTATTAGTTCTGCAGTCGTATTCCATTTCTCTTAATGCCTAAAGTTTCCGCACCGTCGAAAAAACAGCATTACCGTTTTTGTTACCGACCACGCAATTACAACGGTTCCAACAATTTACTACGCTATTAACATTTTTTTTCGCGTTTCTTCTCGAAATATTATTTTATCATTATTATATAACATATTATTGATGTAATTCTTAACCTCCGAATAAATGAATAAAATCAATACATAATAACACATAAATATCAATGTGTTATTATTATTTACGTCCGAAGATATATATTTAATTAATTTTATGAAAAAATAATTGAATAAAAGAAATAAAAACAATGGGATTTCGGGTGATATTCCTGGTGAATAATGTAAGGAAATTTCAAGGGTTTTCACACGCATTTGCTATATTTCATAACTTCACGCTTCTCGTGGGCCGAGAAACGAGTTGACGGTTTACATAACCAACGAGGTAAAGAACGGGTCCACTATATGCACGTATTCACGCTTCCATTGCATTCATAAATCTTTTTTTTCATTAGCTAAGAGATGATGAGAACAGTGGATGCTGTGACGAGACGAGTAAAATGCCACGCAACATAGGCATTTGCGTTGTAATGTGGTTATCTGTAAGTTCTGCACGAAGATTTCCGATCGAATACCACGCGACTACAGCGCATCGTGATGCAATTATCATACGAGTATCACTCACAATGTAACTGCTAAACATTGGTTATTTTTTTTGTTACAACTTTTCTTGTATCCTGTGAAACATCATCGACAAACATTATTTCAGTTGCAACATTACGAAACGCCAACGATACGAAACCTTCGAATGCATTCAATGTATTCGATATATTCGATATATTAAAATTCTATCATTTGAAAAACGTAATTAATAATAATAATAATACATATTATTGTCGTGTTGTTATTGGTTGGAAACTTTATTGGGTCGTAATACAAAATAAAAAACAAACCAAATTTTTTTATTTTAATTTCATTAAAATTCGCGATCTATACGATACAACGTTAGTGTTTTTTTTTTACGTACGCACCGCAGTGCGTAACCAGTAAACAGTAATAACATTGGCGACAGTCGAAATAAAAAATATATATATAAATCCCCACGCGGAGAATATCTTGTAGACACTCTGTCTCAATGTGCTGAAGTGTCTATCAACACATTCGCAATATAATTCACAATCGTTCCCTTCTGAAGTGAGACTCTCGTAAATCAGGTGCACGAGAACATAGCTGTTGATTAAAACCGCAATCAAACCCGCGATACGGGTGTCCCGGTTGCAATCGGTAAGAGAATACTTGCGCTGCAAGAACCCGGCTGTCGTTGCCCCTTAATACAAAAACACATAGCGGCGATAAATTTATGAATCTATATCTGCAGAAAATATACATCGCGTATTTAAATAATTAATTTAAAAATATATATATAACTAACTAAACGAGACGATTGTTATTTTAAACTTATTCGATCGATTAATCGAAATTTTCCGATAGAATAAAAAAAACATAGTAATACAATGTAACGTAAGTAATGCAATGTAATGACGATATCAGAGGCCAGAGAAGCCTGACAACGCGGTTAATCCAAGGGCCGCGCCGGTAAAAAGACGAGAAGAAGAGTAACGGAAGCATTGCGAACACCACAGGTGTGTATCGATCGGCGCGACCTGCACTACTTGCCTTTGACAGACTTCCGAACGAAAAGCTGTGTATCTGTTGCTATTATTATTATTTTTCTTTTCAATTAATATTCATCAATAAACGATGCCACACAGGAACGTCGCGCATAGAATTATACGTGCATTAGAATTAAATATAATACGAAAAAGACAGAGTTATGGCTTATCAAAGCACACGAGAAGGATAAACGAGTATGCTGAGCGTGTGATTGTTGATTCCGGTGATCGTGCGCAGTCCGTCTTCGACTCGCATCGCGCGAGGTTGCAACAAAACCGGCACTCGTACTTTTGTACATTTCTTAATAATAAAAAATTCGAAAAAAAAAAAAAAAAAAATACATCGAAATATCGACGAAAATCGAAAAATTTTGTAAAAAATATGTGTTTGGCGAATAGTTTAAAATTCGTTTGATCGCAATTACAAGAGACACCGCGAGGCGATGTTTTCTTCGTGCGCATGCAGCGTCGAACGTCAGGTCGTTTTTCAGGTACGAACTTTATAAACCTTTTCCACCGATCGACCGATTAAACTTTATTAATCCCCTCTCGATTAAGTTATATTGCAAACTCGCCATCATTCGCCGATGCACTTTATATCGAAGGACAGAATAAAAAAAAAAAAAAAAAAGAACGATAGCTCGACGGTTACGTATCCTCGAGGCTCCTAGGACAGTGGATACGTAACGCGCGTTACAAAAGTTCCAAAGAGGGAGGAATCTCGCGATCGAGACTCGACGATCAAAACCCACGAGAAACCTCAGTATAGCATGCAATTTCATTCGCGATTCACATCCAATGGATTCTACGCTATTTCAGTTTATATATGGTGTCGTCGCCGTCTCATCGCTTCTCGGACCGGGAATGAGTATGGGATATTCTTCCGTTGCTCTGCCGTTACTCAAAAATTCAACTTCCGAGCCAATTTTGACGGAGAAAGAAACAACATGGTTCGGTTAGTTACGATCACCGATTAAACCTTCGATTGCAACTGCATAGCGTACTCGGGGATCCACTGGCGATGAATTTTTTTTTTTTTTTGTAATTTTTTTCAATTTTCGTAAAAAAAAAAAAAAAAATCCGAAATTAATTTTTCGAACAGAATTCAATAAAATTTTGTTTCCTTTGTATCTAAAAATAAAAATAAAAAAATGCATTTTTTTTTTTTAGAAACCCCACTTTTTCGCGTATTTTGTTACAGTAAAGTGGCTACCCTGTCGTTCTCGACGACGTTTTGATAATTGTCCGACGACGGTTTCAGTGACGTCGTTCTGGGCCATTCGATTATATGGTCGAGCGACGTCGCTCGTCTACATTTTGAAACTGTCCCACGACGTTATCATCGTTCGTTGTGATAACTGTTTTTCAACGTTTCTCTATTTTTCGATTGTTTGGTCGTCGTGACGTCGTTTTGCATCGTTGAATAAATATTACGAAAAAACTTGTCGAAATTCAAAAATCGAAAGATCGATAAAACGTTGCAAATCAGTTGTTACAACGATTACGATTTTTCAAAAACGATTAAAAGTCCGACCGCTTTCGGGAACGATAGGGTAAAACTTTAAGATTTTTTTTTTTTTTTCGATCGGTAAAAAAGTTCGGTTATCGAATGGTTAACGCTTTACAGACGGAACTTTTGAAGAAAAAAAATTCAGCAATTGCAATTATTAAAGAAAGCAGAAAAAATAATATTCGATCGATCAATTCGATTCGATTCGTCCATTGATCGAATGATCAATATCATTTTTTTTATTACACGGATATTGATAACAATTTTTATAATATTCATACATAATATTTATTAACCCTAAACGGTCACATTGAAATCTTTCGGCGTCTGATAACTCTATCCGGGTGCAAATAGGCAAATATGCAAGAAAATCATGCGTAACGTTCGATTACCAAAAAAAAAGTCGTATGTCGGAAATCACGATCCCCGTGTTGTTGTTTACCGCTCCAGAAGCTTTTGAGTTTTCAAACCGTAATTTTCGCACTATATAAGGGATGAAATAACTGCCGAAGTCACGAAAAGATTCGGAGAATCGTAACTTACGTTGCAAATCCATTATTCGTTGCAAAAATAACGATCCGAAAGCTCGAAAGCTTCCGAAGCAGCGTGGAGTGACTAATTAGGGATAAGATTTATAATGTAATTATTTCGATGTAATAAATTTTTTTTTTAAATCATTAAAATTACGATTTGGCAATTTTTTTTATTGTGATCATAATAATAGTAATAATAATAATAATAATAATAAAAGCAATAATAATAATGCCATTGTTTCGTGATTTAAGCCCAATTTTGCCGTTTATTTCTGCCAATCCGCCATTATTATTTTTGCGATTCTTTCGTAACTTTAGCCAAATTCCCTTTTTTTTTTAAAGTATTTCGTTATTATAATACAATTACGCGCGTTGCACATCGTCGCCATAAGATCGATTATTACTTCGATGTTTTTCATTTGCCATTAGATACATTATTTGTGCGATTATTAACGGCTTTGCCAATATTATTTAATTTAGCATCAATAGCCATGATATCGACGCCCATCGGTTGCGTCGTGAGTCTCTTCACCATGAAGGCCGGTCGGCGTTTCGCTATGGCAAGTTCCGGTGCCGTATGTTCGATCGGTTGGATTCTCATTGCCACCAGTCATACCGTTAGCCAATTGCTCATCGGCCGATTTGTCACTGGTAATTTATAGGGAATAACGGGGGGGAAAAAAGAAAATGTCAATTGAAATTACGTCCGCATTCTTTTTTTCGTCACAGAGGGAGTTTCGTAAATAAAAGCAAAAAATAAAGATATGTGAAAATCAAGCCGTTTTTTTTTTACGTAATCTCAATATTTTTTTTTATTGTATTTTTTTTTTTTTTTTTTTAATTTACATTAAGTTTTATACAAATCTTTTTTTCGTAATTTTTTCAAAATCACGATTAACAAATGCGACGAAAAATTTGGTGCCGAATTATCCGCGCATATGCATTAATATTGATTCCCGCGTTGTGAAAAGATTTTTTTTTTTTTTTTTTTTTCGTTATCGATCATTCGCATGCATTATGTGTGTAGGATTCGCAACGGGATTGGCATCAACGCCGTCATGCGTTTATCTCGCGGAGATCTCGATGCCGCGGTACACAGCGATGCTGACTACTTGCTCGAGTTTCTTTATATCCATCGGATTAATGATGATTTATCTTCTGGGTTTTGCTATCAAAGTGAGCGACATATTTATGATCGATGAAAGATTTTTTATTATCGCAACTTTCGTTTAAATAAAGAAATAAGGTTTGCTGATTTTTTTTTTTTTTTTTTTTTTTTTTTTTTTTCAAGGACGACTGGCGTATGGTAGCCGCAGTTTCTACATTGGTACCCGCTATATCGACCATATTGACCTTCGCTGCTATACCCGAGAGTCCGAGATGGCTTTTGAATAAGGGACGCGAGATTGAGGCGAGAAAATCGCTTCTACGCTTGCGAAGTCTTAAACGCGAAACTCCGTCGTTCGCGGAAGAATTCGAAGCGATGGTGCGCTACAGCGAACCGAAATATGAGATCGAATTGACGAACGGCGAAATCGGAAATTCTCGAAACGTCGGTAACGTAGGAATAATTGTCGAAGCTGATGTTGGGGTTAAAATAAAAAATCGAAGGACACGTCACTTAAACGTTTTGTGCGGAAATTTGAAAGAATTCGCGGCCGCGTTGAGAATACCGGAAGTGTGGAAACCTTTCGTTATATTGAATGCATTCTTTTTCTTTCAACAATTCTGCGGAGTTTACGTGATAATGGCTTACGCCGTTGATCTTGTGGAGAAAACCGGCGTTACAACCGATCCGTACTTCATCACGGCGATCATTGGACTCGTGCAAACTTTCGGCGCGTTGTGCCTCGTCGTTTGCAGCGTCAGGTTAGTCGTTCGAAATTTTTTTTTTTTTTTTTTTTCAAAAATCGTGGAAATTTGATATTTTTGCATTGCTTTCTCGTTAATTTTTGTAAAATCCTGAAAATTTAATATTTTTATATTGCTTCGTTATTAATTTTTTTTCGATACTCTGCACGAAAAAAAAAAAAATCGAAATGACAATCTTATCAATAAAATATTCTTATCTTTTTTTTATAAGTCCACGATTTTCGTCGGTATTGCACCAGAAGGTCAATGTTTCGTCAAATCTCGCAATCCTTTCGAAAAAATTCTATCGCGTCGAATCGCGATGTTCGTCGCGGTAAAAACGAAATTTTGACCATCGCGACCAATTAATACATAGACTCGCGTAAAATGTTTCTCAACGAAAAACTACATTTTTTTTTTTAATTTTAAATTTTTTTTCGAGAATATATCACATTTTTTTTTTTTTTTTTTTTTTTAATTTCCGAATAGACTCGGCCGACGACCAGTGGCTCTTCTTTCCGGAACAGGAATGACGGGATCGCTCGCTGCGCTTGGAATTTACAATCAATTTTTCGAACACACGAAACTATCTTCCGTTCCACTCACCTGCATCTTCATCTTCGTGGTAAAAATCGCAATTCTTTTTTTTTTTTTCACTCGTAATTAACCATTTAAATTTTATTCTTTTTTTTTTCGTTCTTATTTCGCATATCCTTTCCGTAGATATTCGGCTCCTTTGGATTTCTCGCGTTACCGTGGGCTATGATAGGCGAACTTTATCCAACGAGATTTGTCAACGTTCTCGGGCCGACGACCACGTGTTTGGCGGGTCTATACAATTTCGCAACGGTGCAAATTTATCCGAGTCTCGTATCCCTCGGACCGGTGACGATGATATACACCTATTGCGCGGTCTCATTCGCGGCGACGTTTTTCGTCGCTTTTGCACTGCCGGAGACTCGCGGAAAAACTAAAGACGAAATCGAGCGATCATTTCGCAAGAGATCCTAAAATCGACGAAAGATCGATCGATAATTTTTTTTTTTTTTTTTTTTTTTTTTTTTCACCGACAAAATTCTACAGTATCGGCATTTTTTTAACGAATATTTTGTAAAAAAAAGTACTATTGATAAAAAGGGAACCTGAAATAAATGTATTGAGAATAAAAGGCTAAAAAAAAAAAACCGAAATTTGACAACCATTTTGTATTTTATACAGAGGCCAATGTACATATATATACTATATATGTATCCTATGCGCAAATACACACACATATATATATACATATATATAAAAATGCATATATATATATATACATACATATATACATATATGATTAACAACCACATTCGATAATATCACCTAAAAGTCTGATATAACAAAAAAAAAAAAAAAAAAAAAAAAATTGCAAAAAAAAAAACGTTTTATCAATAATAATAATAATTCGTTACAAATGAGATTTAGTGCGAACAGAATCAGTGACCGCTATAAACTTACGCTTAAATAATAATACGTACATAAATATTATACATTAACTATTTTCTGTTTTTTTTTTTTTTTTTTTTTTTTTTTCGATCTTCCGAAATTTTTATTTTTTTATTTTTTACTTCGTTTTTTTTTTGTGCCTCGCGTGACGAATTCGGTTATATTAAACCGTTCACGCGTTTGAGAAAAAAAAATAAAAAATTATTATAATAATTCGATTTTCGTGTGTTATCTCTCCCCCCCCCCTCTCCCGCTTCTCTCATTCTTATCCTCCGTCTCTCGAAATGCAAAGTCGGAATGTCGGTGACGAGAGAATCATTCATCACTTGTTTCGCTCGAACGCTAATTTAAGAATTTTATTTTCGAAGCTCGCGTTTTGGCGCTCTATTGGTGCGCCGGCGCTTGTATTTTTTTTTTTTTTTTTTTTTTTTCGTTAATCAATTTTTAGGCCGGTGCGGTGCTCTAAGATAATTTTTTCTTTTTTTTTTCTCTTATATGATTCAACGATCGTGCCGATTAACGGGTGCTGTTTTCTCTAAAAAGAAAAACCACTCATTTTATCTTCTCGTTTAGTGCTGTGCGATTTTGTATTTGTGACGGATAAACGAGTTTTTTTTTCTCTCTTTCTCTCTTTCTCTCTCTCTCTTTCTCTCTGTTTTTCTGTTATTTCGAAGCTTCTCGTTGATTCTTCGCTCTAATTGTATTGCTCCGGTAGTACGTAAGAAATGTCGTCCCACGGATGCCGGTAGAGTCCCTGTTTCAGTCTCTTTTGATCCATGTAGTGACCTGCGAAACAAATAAATTTATATCATATCGAGTTTAACAGTAAAAAAAAAAAAAAAATAGTTAAGTCTCAGTTTCTGAAGAAAATATAAAGATAAAAAATTTTGTCTCTAATTTTAAAGTGGAAGAATATTGATAAAAAATTTTGGACGATAACTCGGAAATTTCTGAAATTTAAATCGACTTTAGAGATAAAAAAAATAAATAAATGCAAAATCGCACGAAATCTCCAATTGGACATCAAATATTCATATTCTACCGGCGTACAAAATTTCGAAAAAAAAAGTAAAAAGTATTTAAAAAAAAAAAAAAGTAAAAAAAAAATCGAAAAAAAAAGTTAAAAAAAAATTAAAAAAACAAAAAGTAAAAAAAATTCGAAAAAAACAAAAAATCCTCACCGATAAATCCTATACTTCTTCCCAAAACGAATAGGCTGTTTATGGCTCCAATTTCGATGTATTCCTGTGCCTCTTCTCTCGTGAAGCTGCCGCTGTTTCTCAGCATATCAACGAAAGCGCAAGCGATAATACCATCGACGTTCAATATAAGATTAGGTTTCTTACTCGTTGTAATTTTCTCGACTTCGAGTGCATAATCAACGAGTGGTCGAGCAGGAAAATTTTCCAAAACAAATTCCTTTATGAGTTTAACTCTCATATCGGGATTATTGATAGATTTAACGCGATGTCCAATGCCCATTATAAGTTTCCCTTTCTTTCTCGTGTTGTTAACAAATTCTTGAGGATGAAGACCGGTGTCGTATGCCTCGGAGAACATTTTCGCAGCGCCATCGAGAGCGCCGCCGAAGCGATCGCCGATCGTTAATAAACCGGAGACGAGCGAAGATACCAAATCCTTTCCGGCGCGAGCGCAGACGATGGTATTGTGAGCTCCCGAAACGGCGGGTCCGTGATCGGCGGTGAGCATTAGCGACATTTCCAAAAATTTGCAATAAGTCAATGGTAAACAGCGTTGGAACCACAAAAGCGATACAACGCCGCCGATTCCAACGTTTTGTTTCAAAACTTCGGTAACCGGCATTCCGGCGTAAAGTAATTCCTGTCCGCGTTCGTCGCATATCGATGTCATGAACGACGCGGGTTTGCGGATCAATCCGAGTTCGCGGGCCCAATTATAATCCATAGGTACCGTTGGCGGTGGTACTTCGGGTTCGGGAACGACGATTCCTTGTCTGACGAGACCGCGATAAACGGTACCAATCAAATCGCCGAGATTATCGAAGCTTTCCGGTACGAAGGCACCGGCCGCTTTCAACGCGGCGTTTTTCGCCGAAGCGGTTTCCAAATTGCTGTGAGCTATCGAACCCGCGTGTCCGAACTGTACCTCTGACTTAAACATACTTGCGCACGTGCCGATGCACCATGCAACCAATGGTTTCGTTATCTTTCCGGATTTCAAAGCCTCGCAAACTTCGTACTCCTCGACACCGCCGACTTCACCCAAAAGTACTATCAGCTTCGCTTCCGCGTTATCCTGGTAACGCATTATGTGATCCATGAAAGTTGTGCCGGGATAACGATCGCCACCGATCGCTACACCCTCGAGAACGCCGTTCGACGCTTTTGATATTATGTTATTCAGCTCGTTGGACATACCACCGGAACGCGAGACGTATGCGACGCTGGAAAAAAAAATCATTTATCATTTATCATTTATCGTGTATCGTGTATCGTGTATCGTGTATCGTTTATCGTTTATCATTTATCATTTATCATTTATCATTTATCATTTATCATTTATCATTTATCATTTATCGTTTATCATTTATCATTTATCATTTATCATTTATCATTTATCATTTATCATTTATCATTTATCATTTATCATTTATCATTTATCATTTATCATTTATCAATTATCATTTATCATTTATCATTTATCATTTATCATTTATCGCGTGGATGCTGTCCAGCGAACAATTCTCATTGAAAAAAATTTCGAATGAATAGAAATTTATCGAAGATCTCTACTGTATTTATTTATTTTTTTTTACCTGCCGGGTCGGTAGAGTTTGCTGTGCAGAATATTATCCATCATTCCACCGGTATTGCCGATCTTGAAACATCCGGGTTTTACGCCACCAACGGTTGCCGGACCGATAATCGTAACGCCCTTTTCATTTGCCGAGAGAATCAATTTTCTCGTCATATTTTCCGGAATACCTTCGGCGATAATGGCGATAGTGCGTATTTGCGGAAATTGGAGAGTCTCTATGGTGCTTTCGTAGGCGGATCTTAAAGACGCGAAGGTAACCATTACGTCGGCATCGGGATGTTTAGTCATCGCGTCTTTCATCTGCTTGTAAACGGGAATGAGAACCTCTTTGTGTCCCCAGTAGAATTTTTGTTTGTGATCGCCGACGAAAGGATAAACAATCGCTGCGACTGATGGTACAGCGCGACGACAAACAAAATCAAAATCTAACATTCCTTGTACAGCGCGCGTTTGCATTCCCCATATTATCGAACGCGTCTGATCACTGAAAAGACGACGCGGTCCCGACGAATCGACGGAATCGGTTTTCTTGAACGGCGGAAGCTCTGGCGGTTCGGAAGACGACGATGGCCCGTGTGCCGACGGTGTCGTTGGTCCGACGTCTTGTCCCGAGGGAAGCAAAAAATTTGCCGTCGAAAATTCCTGGGCCTCCGGATCGGGAATCGGCTTTCTTCCCAATGCCATTCCGCATATAGCAGTCATATGCGTTTCCGGTCCAAATACGTGAACCGGAATACCGAGACGTCTACCGACTTCGCGGATTATTCTCAAACCTTCTTGATAATTGGGACCCGCGCGTCGCACGAATATTCGGATGTCGTGTTCCACCAGCTTTGGCTGAAACTCTTGAAGCGCCTTTACGATACCCTTGAAAGTTGCAGCGACATTTGTGAAATTTGCTATACCCCCGCCTATTATCAAAACTTTGCCGTCCGCGTGCTTTTCTTTTGTCATTAGACTCAGAATCGTTTTTGCGTATTCGTATGTCTGCTGTTCACTTGGCGCGCCGGAATATTCACCGTAATTCGCCAATTCCGAGGCACCGCCGAGATCGCAAATCGTATCGGAATATATCACCGATGCGCCTGTTGAAATAATTGAATCTATTAGTGTCTGATATACATTTTTAAAAATCGATAAGAATTGAGGACCGCGAAGTATTTTTGATAAGAAATTTTTTTTTTTTTTTTTTGCTGGACAATAAATTTTATCTCAGAAAAACTACACGGATAACTGAAAACCACGAATTGCAGGAAATCGGTAATCACTTTTTTTTTTTTTTCGCGATACAAGAAAAAATCGGTATTCGGTAAAAAAAAGCAAAATTATCTGTAAGTTAAGTTTTCAATGTTTTATAAGTATTTCTTTTCGTGAAAAAAGTTCTTCACTTTCGACTGATTTTTTTTAACAAATTTAAAGAAAAGAAAAATTCATTTTTAACGATTCTTTTGCTTGTTTTTCACTCGACTTTCGAATGATTTACTTTTGTATCATTTTCCTCAATAAAATATCAACGAAAAACGCCTTTCTTCGCGTTGTTAAAAATAGTTTAATAGAATTTTAATTAATTTCTCTATTTTTTTGGATTATCGGTTTGATGGATGCGATTTTTTTTCAGTTTATTCGCTATAGTTGTGAAAGGAATCGAGAAATTTAGACGCAATTGAGATTTTACCGCACAACGATTATTCTAAGAATAGTTTTTTCTTTTTTTTTTTTCTGCGACTCACCTCCACCGGCAACCATCGTCCATATCCTTCCACTCGGATTAAGAATAGTCAATTTAAGACTCGCGCCGGATTTAGCGTCGAGATCAGCTATGTAAGCTTCTTCCGGATAAGCGTCGCGACCGAAGGGAGGCGGATAATCGATTTCTCCCCAATCGGGACGGCAGATAAAATCTGCTGTGGTGTCGAGTTTCGCCGCGAGATCCAATATGTAAATTGCCTCATCGGTAACAACCAACGGATTTATCTCCAAATATGTGAAGTAAAGATCCACGTAAAGTTTGTACAAAGCTTCGATGAATTTTGCGATAACGCTGCAAAAAAAAATTCATTTTTATTCATTAATTTCTCACAAATTACCTTTTTTTTCGTCTCATCGATTAATTATTAGAAAAAAAAAAAAAAAAATTCTCATGAGAAATATATATAAATCATCTTAAGTATAGACATCGCATCAAAATTTCTAAAATCTCTAAAATCTACAGATTTCATTGAAAATTCTAAATTTTAAAGTCCGCAAGAAATTTTTTTCGAAGAAACTTTGCATTTAAAAAGCTCCGCAAAATATTTTTTTTACATAAATAATGTATATATAAATCTTACGGTTTCTTGTCGTCTGCTACGTTTATCAGTAACTTTTCCGTTAGAGTTGTACTATCGGGTAAATCGGTGCCGACCGGCACTTCGAGTTTCAGCGCTTTAGCGTCAACATCGCCGATATCTACGCCGCCTTGATGATGAAACAGTATTGTGTCTGCTTTGCGATGAGAATAGATGCATACGTACGCCTCTTCTTCCTAAAAAAAAAAAAAAAAAAAAAAATCCGATTATTATTAATTTTTATTTTATTATATTATATTATATTATATTATTTTTATTATATTATATATTACGTTGTTATTAACATTATCAGTATCAATTTTTTTTTTTTTTTTTTCGTATTACCGGCGCGTGAGGTACGAAAGGTTCGATGATAAAGTTCCTCAGTTTTCCAGTTGCCTTTTCGACTTTCTGCTCCTTATTCATGCGTTCCATTACCCATTCTTTGACGGTATCGAAATCGGCATTAACTTTTATTAATCCGAGTTTTCCACGTCTCTTTATCAATTGATCGGGTTTTACGACAAGTTTGTCGGTCCGTAGCCACGGATGATCGGCGACGATAGTCGTCCAATTGGTGTTCTCGTCGATAGCAACAAAGCGGCATTTCGCTGCATTTGTACCGATAACGAGTTTTCTGTTAATGAGATCTTTGCCGGTGGCCTCGCGAATCGCTTTGGCTGACATCTTTAAATCCTCGAGTTTCGGTTAATATCTGAAAAAATAACCGACAAACAGTGAGAACAACGATTGTCGACAATTTTTCGTTAAACTTCCATTTGTTTCGTTATCTTATCGATGACACGGAGGCGGAGCGGCGGCGACAAATGTTTTCAACGTCTTCGCTGACGACTCTGTTAACTTCGCGAAGCACCGAACGAATTCGACGTTAAATATCGATTTATCGAACTTTGTGATAAAATAAAAATAGAAAAACTTGAAGATTCGCATTCGCAATTGCAGAATAAAGAAATTTCGTCTTTGGAAACATTTTTTTACGGTGCATAGATCTCGAGTTACGAGCGTTCGAGTGTATCGACCAATGAACGATACGCGACAGACGGCGCCATCGGTAGTCGCGTTCTCTCATTGGTCGGAAACTTTGAACTCTCGTAGCTCGAAGACTATACATCGCACGGAGTTTTTGCAAAGGAAAAAATGTGTTTTTACGTATCGCAAAACGAAATACGACTCTCATTTGCCGATTTTTTTTTTTTTTTTTTTTTTTTTTTCATACACATCGTTATCTCCGACGCGAATCGCTTCGACATCGTAAAAAATCGGTCAACGCTATTAGAATATAAGTGTCTATTCGAGGGTCGAGAAGAGACAACCGTCTGGTATACCGGGTGAAAACCGGTTTTTCGAAATCGTTCTGATATTACGATTTATACACGAGAGAGAGTTTTGTTATTAGTAAAAGCAATCCGACTGCATTCCGGCGCCCGAAAATCACGACTGTGTCTCGTGTATCGCGACGACAAGAGAAAGTTTCCATCGGCTTTTTTGTTTTTTTTTTTTTTTTTTCAGCTTTATCGATCGATACTTATCGCGATTTCGAGTGCGCGATTCTCTAAGATAAAATCGACGGCATCGTCCATTGTTCGGCGACTAATTCATCTCGCAAAGTCGACGTATGCATAGTTCGCGAAACGTGACTCGGAGAACGCGATCTTTAAGATCGCAATTCCACGAAAAAAAAAAAAAAAAAAATTCTACACTCATTTTTTGCTCGGAACTCTGTTTCCGAGCGATCGATGTTATCGGCGAATCGCGCTGCCGCAGCATCAAAAAAAAAAAAAAAAAAAAAAAAAATGAAAAAAAAAACAACACGAATCCTCTTTCGCGATCAACAAATTAAGAATTCATGCGAACGATGATAATTGTAACGAATAACCGTATCACGCTACGTTTGCTAACGCTTTCCAATTGGAAGCGCGAGGCACTCGTGGTGCTCGCGCGCACTCCTGCGTATGCGGAATTCGCGACGAATGTAATTGACAAACTCGTACGTTGGATCGCACGATACGCGCGCGCGTCACCACTAGAGCTCAAGGTCAGCGTTTGCAGAAACACGAAAAAAAAAATAAAAAAAAACGGAACTCGGCATTCAAAGCGAAGAAATGGAAAAAAAGAGATTCTTACAGATGTAATAATCGCAACGAGAATCGTTGCGAGACGTCGCGATATCAGGGGTCAGTGAGTAACTTGTGTAATACACGGGAACGCAGGGGGGCAGGTGCTGTATTACGGAATAAACTTCGACTCCGTAGTTAGTCTGTTGCCGTCGAACAAAAGTTAATAAAAGTTCCGTGCGTCTCGTATCCTCTCACTTTCACCGGCTGTGTGCTCTCGCGAGACTTTCACGACGCCGCGACGAATGCAAAGCGTTAATTAATGAAATACGCGGCAACAGTCGATTCTATAGCTTCGTCGATATTTATCGAAATTATCATTTCCTTCGATCGAATAATAACGGAAATAACCGTAAATTCTCGTAAAAAAAAAAAAAAAAGAAATATTAATAGAGAAAATAATTATTACTCAGTATATCTCGAAATAATAATTACTACGAGTTATTATTATTTTTTTATTAGTAACGCATTATCATCGAATCGAGAAAAATCAATGAATACCGGGTGCACAGTTCACTGACCCCTCCCTCCCCCTCCCTTCTTCATACTTTCAGTTCTCGAAGGCGGGAAATCGATGTTTTTTTAAACATCGATAACTTCGCGCGCGAAGTTATTTTTTTTTTATTATTGCAAGTGACGCTAATTAATACACTTCGCGTATTATTTCTCGTATTGGTGAATAAAAAATGGCGAATCTCAACGATAATAATAATAATTGTAATATTGATGCATTTAAATAATCGATAATAATTTTACTACATTATTTACGCACTTCGATAATTGGGAATTGATAATTAACTGCTTGACAAATATTGAAAAAAAAAAGAAAAAAAAAGAAATTAATTTTTATCACTTCGCGCGCTTCGCTCTTCAGTGTTTATTCAATAATAATAATAGCGATGATAATACTGACAATAATAATGATAATAATAATAATAATAATGCTTCAAATACCAATAATGTAAGATGAATAGAAGGCCGCGCGGGTAAGAGGACGCTACTCGCGACACGGACGGAGGCCGACTGAGCGCTCATCGAATTGACAACGAGTTCTCATATGTAACTCTAACACGCGGTTCTCGCGCGATATATCCCACCAACATATCGTACGATATTCTTTCCGTCTCTGTCGCTCTCTTTCTCTATTCCGCCTCCTTTTTATTTATTCTTCTATATATATATATATATATATATAATTTTTTTTTTTCTATTATCCATTGACGCGCCGATAAACACGTTTCGTACGTTTCTCGCTAACGCGCGATTCCCACTTACGATTATAACGGTTTCGGCATTTATTCGCATTCGCGCAAATTTTGTAACCGCGATAAATACCAAACCGACAAAAAACAATGACGATTTACATTTCAACGAGTAACGAAAATTTTACGAAATTTTTCATCACCTTTGTTGGTTTTTTTTTTTTTTTTTCATTATCAGAAATGATAAGTATTTCGATATTTTTAGTCATTAACGACGAGGAGACGATTTGTCGTTGTTACGAAAAAAAATCGAAATAAGCGAAAAAAATAATTATGCATTTTTTTTTTTTTTTTTTTGAAAAAAATTATTTTACTTTCGTATTTTTGATTGTGAAAAAAAAAAATTATTTTTCACTTTTTTTTTTTTTTTGCCACGCGACGAATCGTTGGAGAAGACGGAACGACGAGTATCGCGAGGATTAACTGCAATCTCTCGTAAATTTATCGAGTAACCGTTAACCCTTGCAAATACTTTGTACATAGGCAATGAATAATTTAGTATCACAAGTCACAATCGTGTGTTACTTCATAATTGATTCCGATTGATCGTGATTGCATGCGGTCAGTAGTCGGGAGAGGGGGGTGACGTATTAGAGTTCAAACTCCCCCCCCCCCCTCTCGTACCCTCGGTCATCGAGGTTCATGCAACCCCGTGATTGTTACGTGACACTCGGTCATTTGCTGGGCACGTGAATTTTTTTTTCTGTTCTTCTATCGGCACGTGTCGGCAGCCTGAACTTTCGTCGTAAAACTCGCGTTCGCGAAAAAAAGAAAAAAAAAAAAAATTAACTTTCAATAAGTTTCCATAGATTTTTCGTTCGACAAATTGTCAATTTTTTTTTTTTTTTTTTTCTCTGTTAACCAAACTTAGACGTGGAAAAGCTGGTTGACGGACTTCGAAATGAAAACGTGTTTGACGAACTTCGCTAGCGCGACTAATTTCCATTGCGTCATTGGCTCGAGCTCTTGCGATCGCGTACGCGAGAGGGGAAGGGGAGGGGGAGGCGAACAGCAAACCGTGCGAGAAACTCGTGAGTTCATTAAAAATTTTAATTTTCAGTTATCTACGAATGTAAGCGTTGGCTTTAAACTGTCCGCGTAATCGTGTTCAATACACGACTCCGAAGACCTTTCGATTCTGTAAACATAACCGCGTAAAGCCGTGCAGTTTTTTCTCGTCAATATTATTGATACCATCGGAAGATCTGCTACTATCAATATCGTGTACGGAATTTATAACGCGAAAAGCATTTGCCTCTTTGGGATTGAAACGAATAGAGCGGAAAAGAGAGGGGATACGAGGAGAAGAGACGACTTTGACACATCGAAGAACATAACCTTGAACTCGAAGCCGCGCTGCAGCGAAAGCGATAAGACAAATTCGTCACTTTCACATTCGGGAGGGAAAGGGAAGAAGTGTCTCGCAAAAATTGGTGAAATTTAAACTGCACGCGCGGGTAAACAGGTCGAACGAAATAATGAAAAAAAAAAAAAAAAAATTTCAATACTTCGATAAGTTCAGTTTTGTGGCGAAAAACAAAATTTCAATACATCGATAAGTTCAGTTTTGTGGCGAAAAAAAAATTTTTAACCGGAACTCGATAAATTTTTTTTTTTTTTCGTCAATTTTGTTGTATTAAAGAGTGAAAAAAAAAATGTAAAGTTTCAAAATGTCGAGGTTATTTTTGCAAAAATATGTTGCTATTGGTTCATATGGAAATGAAAAACATCGGTAGCCTTTTGAATGCGACAGTAAAAATAGTTTTTTTTTTCTCACCGATGACCCTCTTAAGGATATTCGTGACAAAGAGGCGAGAGAGCAACGAAAAAGTTGAATGCATACTTCAATATGTGAAAGAGAAACGTAAGTGTGAGTGACAAAGAAACCGAACGCCACGTGTCTTTCGCTCGAAGTTGGAACATCTCGCAAACGAGATCGCGGAATATTCGTAAAATTTTGACAGAAAAAATCTCCAAGTTTTTCGTTTTTCATTCGGGTTACTAAAAAAAAAAGTTTAACTTTCATTTTCGTTAACCGAATTTTTGTTAACTATCGGGGAACGCGTTTGTACGATTAGTTAATAAAATTCATCGAATCATTCGGCGAAATTAGCATTAGCCGTTGTCACGACAAAACCACGTAACGGAACTTAGACTGTGTGCACCTTCAACGCTAGAGAGGCCTCGGCCTCGAAACGGGTCAAACAAATTCTTTGAGAGGAAAAAAAAAAAAAAAAAAAAAAAAAAAAAACGAGGAAGCGCCAACCACTCGTACAATTCTGTTCGTAATGGCAAACAGAAACGAGACTACAGCAACGCGTCTCGTTATCTTTTAGTTCGATGTAATAGTTAATAAACAATCAATCGATTTGTTATTTCATTTTTTTTCCGCACAATGAGAAAAAAATCTTTTTTTTTACGATAAAACGACGATACAGCCGATCGTGTCGTCAATATATTGTAAGTCACGATAATAAGACTATCGCACAACATTAGAGATATCGCGGGGGTAATACAGAGGCCGAGGATAATAGATGCGTAATGTTTTTCTTTCGAAGTATCGCGCGACTGCTTCCACGTTATTGCAAACTCAATGCTCAAGGCGAATTCTTCGAGAGCGAGAGTTGCGAAATCGGTCGAGCGTGAAATAAACGTATGTGTGCACAGCGTACACTACCGGGTTAACTATATACGTAACATTGTAATATCGCATTGCTATTATTATTGAAATCGTAAATAACTTATCAGATTCTAATCGACCGTTTATTGAACACAATTTTTTTATTATTAAATCATTCGCGAGTTTCAGGGGTTCGTAAAAAAAAAAAAAAAATCTCGATAAATCGAAGTGAACATCGATTTATTCGTATTTTCGGCCGCCCGCTGGTTCCGAGAATCTACCGGATTTTTCGTCCTTATTCAATATTTAATACGGAAACGCGCGTAAAAAAAAAATTCCAGTACCGGCCTTGAATTATTCATGAGCGTAATGATCAATGCGTTACCGGTGACTCGTAAACAATTAACGCACGTGAAACTCTCTTTCGTGTTAACATTACTTCGTACATATATCCGTATGAATTAATGTACAACTGAATTTTAACGGGATATTGAGATAAATATTTGTCTCTATGATATTTATATATATATATACGATTCAATGGACAATAAAAACAATTTAGAAATTTTCCTTTCGAAAGCTTCGTCGCCGGACGCCTCTCTCGCGCAATCAATGACGAACCGTTGGTAACAATAGGGAGCTATATTTGCGAATAGGTTATGTACGCTGGTAATATCAGCGATGTTTGCGAACTTCTTCACAGATAGCAATCAAACGTCGCGATGCGAAATCGTTGACAAGTGGATCATTGATTTAAATCGCGAATGAATTAAAACGCGTGCATTTGAGAACACCGACAATCGCGTCGTCGAAATTTTACGTGCGTCAGAAGGGTAGTTGAGAATTTTGCTCGTGAGCAAAAATTCGCGATCTCGAGAATATCATGCGGAATAAAATTCTCATCGTTCGAAATATACATCGAATTTTCGCATAGAATAAATTTCTTTTTTTTCGTCGTTCAGATAAATTGTGAATAAATAATCTATTCGACTCACGTATCCTTGCGAAGTGTGTTTTCTTGTTTTTTTTTCCTTTCTATCGGAGAACCGACGGGATTATGGCCCTCCGGGGTTAAACGTATTCTCGGTCTGGAGAGTCAGCACAGCAACGTCGCTCAGTGTATCCGTCCGACACTGACGCACGCGCGGAAAAAACTGATTTTTGAAGCCGGGATGGTTCTCTACTCGCCCTCGAGCTCTCAACTGAGCCGAAGAAATTCCCTAAATTTCGCATTATCGACCCCCGCAGGGGGGATACGAGCTGTCGATTCGCAGCATTGTCATTGGTCAATGTTTCGACGACTATGCATGACGATTACGACTAACGAAACGAGAATCGAATTTTCGCCCCGTCGCGACGTCGATCGATCGCGAAGAGCCGTATAATGAAAGAAAATATCGCCGCGGGGCACAGGACTTTGAAATCGTCGGCATATGCCGACGTAGGGAATTAAATTTCTCTTGTATACTTACGAATTGCCTCGTGACGTCATAACGGTATACGTCACATCGTACGATATCGAATTATCTTACATTGAGCTATTGTACGCTCGGGGATCGAGCCATTCACCGCACAATACTTACTTTTCGCTGAAAATATTTTGTGAATGAAATGAAAGGAAAAAAAATTTAAAAATAATGAAATTTTTTTCGGAAGAAAATTTCATGGATTCGTCACGAAAAATTTCAATGTTGTATTCGTTTTATTTATTTACAAGAGGATAAACTATCTGTAGAATGTTTTAAGTATTGTTGAAAAATATTCGTTGGTCCGCCTTGCAAAACCATTTTTTTCTTTTTTTCTTTTTTTTTTTGTGTACGAAACGCGATGTAGATATTGCAAATGTGCCCCGTGTAGTAAAAATTCTCGTGTCGGCCGAAATCGTGGGATCCCTTCGGGAAAAAGGGTTGCAGTCGTTTTTTTTTTTTTTTTTTTTTTTTTTTTTTTTTCTATAAGTCACTGGACAATCGTCAACTCGATGGCTTCGTCGTATTTCTCATGAATTAAAAAAAAAAAACAAATAATTGTTAAATTATATCTAAATTATCTCTCAGTCATCCGAATCTTAATTTTTCGATGTATTTTAGATTATATCTTTTTCGCGGGTTTTTGAGAAATCGTAATTAAGTTTGAAAAAAAAAAAAAAAAATATCGGAGGAACGTGAGAAATAAGTTAATCGTTTAACACTCGCGGAGATGAAAGCCATTCTTTGAAAACAATTTTCTCACTGAGCGTCAAAATGTTAAATATCTTTTAACAATTTTTCGTTTTTTTTTTTTTTTTTTTTTTTTTTTTTTTCATATTTGCTGTCGATCAGTAATAAGTTATTTCCACTCTGCTGTCTGACGTCGATACGATATCGGGCGGTAAAATTGATAAAAGATATAAAAAAAATTCAAACTCTTCCTTCGCGTTTCGCGATCGCGTCGTGAACGCTTTCGATAACGCTGTAGATATATGGACGTTCCATTGGATTGACTTTAAGCATCGATAGTATCAGATTCGCCATATCCTGAAATAAAATCACAAAAAAATACGATTAGGATAAACGAAAAGAATTTTTTTTTTGTTTGTACAGTAAAACTTCAATTAACCGGGAAAAACGCATCAACCGGATAGCAGATTAACTGTGCAGATATTTTTTACTCTTTCCAACGCGTACGGCAATTAACGTGATGAAAATTTCGCGTAATTCGAATCGATAATTCCAAAAAGCAACGGACTAACGATTTGAATTCTACTGAACAATTTTGAACGATACGGCGAAAGCGCATCGATATATTACACTTTCGGAAAATTAAATAGCAAATCTTTCAAAATTTGATTAAAAAAAAAAAACAATAAGATGTAAAGGATTCTGAGAAAACGATTTGCCGTTGAAAACTTCGTTAACGGCGATTTTTTTTTTTTTACTTTCCGATTTTTCGTTTTTTTTTTTTTCGGCTTTATGCCGATTTTTTTCGGGGATTCTACATAATAAAATCGTATTATGATGGATTTCGGATTATCCGAAGTTTTTAGGTATCCGTTCTGCTTTTCCGAAATAATCGAAGTTTTATTGTACTACTAAAGTTTACGAATTCACCTCGTCGTATGGTGTATTTGTGGGAAAAGTTACATTGGCGCTCATTACGGCGAGAGCAACGCTGTCGCCGCGTTCGTAAACCGCGTCGAACGGTGACTTGAAGTAACATAAAGCGTACAAAATGCAACCGAGAGCCTGAAAACAATAGAATCGATTGGAATTAATACACAAAAAAAAGTATCGAATAATAATTACAAAAATCGGCAAAAATCGATAAATTTCACGTAAAAAATGTATACATCACTTTGAAAAAAAATCGATCGATTTCGCGTGACAAATGTATCGACCGCTTTTAAAAATAATCGATCGATTTTCCGTTAAAAATTCGATAATTTCGAAAAAAAAAAATTTATTAATTTTTCATTAAAAAATCGTCAATGTCTCAAAAAAAAATCGATTACACATAAAATTTTTTTTAAATGATTTACTTACCCATATATCTGTTCTCTCGTCAACCATGCAGTAACTCTCAACATTGAATAATTCCGGTGCTCTGTAAGGCATGGAACATCTTTCAGCCGCAACGTCTTGCAGCGTCTGTGCCGCTTGCGCTCCGTAAACTTTGACTCTCGCTGGTGCAACGGATCCTGCAATAGTAATTTTTCAGTTATTCTGAATCTCATTTATAACTCATTTTTTTTTTTTTTCGGAATTATTTCCGAAAAAAAAAAATATATATATATATTTCTCACCTAAATCCATTATCACCGGTGTGTAACCATCTCCCAGTACAATATTTGCAGTTTTTAGATCCCTGTGAGCCAATGGCTCCGGTTTAACTTCGTGAAATGCCTTAACGCCTTCGCATATTTGCAAAAATATATTCAACACCTCAAGCGGCGAGAAATGATCGTTGTTTTTTGCGCGCCGCTCCAATTCGGTGGCCAAAGTTCCTTTCTGCAATTATTCTCTCCTTCGTTCATGAATTTTTTTTTTTTTTTTTTTTTCTCATCTATCGAAGGAAAATACAAATTTTGTGCGCTTCTGACGTTTCGACGAGAATTGATACGAAAACTTACATGGTAATAGGGAAGAACAAGTAGTACTTCGCTGGTAGCGTTGACCACGGGATCTGCCGTTCCCTTGTGTGTAGAATCGATGCATTCAATCACATTGGGATGTTTCAACATGGAATGATATTCTATCTCTTTGACCGCTAGTCTCTGATCATCCAAACCGTGGCATACTATCTTTTTTATTGCGTACCTCTGGCGAGTCTGAATTTCTTCCACCAGAGATACTGTGCTGAAACCTCTGTTCGAAAAGGCGAAAATATAATTTTCGTAAATTTTCGTAATATTTCGATTATATTCGAGATAATAGAACGATGTTCGGTGCCCTTGAAATTATCGATGTGTGAATAACGACGAAAATTTACGCGAATAACGCCCGTAAAAAGACCATTTATTTAATTTTATGTTTATTTCGTTCGTTTACAGATTGTTTAATATTATTGTTGGTAATAGAAACATTAATTCGATTGGACTCACCCGTCGCCGAGATGCTCTCGAACAACATATTTCCTCCCGTTCACAGTGATCGTTTCTTTGGCGCAAATACAACCCATTTTGAGAATCAAACTGAGACCAAGACTATTCATACTTTATTTTATCGCTCCGCGAATCGTCGGTTAAATAAATTATAATGTTTCAAAGTATAAACGTAAAATATAACGACTATACAAGTTTTTTGTAACTCAAGTCAATCGCACAAACGTCATTTTTGTGTCAACATTGCATGTTGAGGTTAAGGGGTTAAAACATCGCGGCGGCAGCGTTTTTCGCAGATGGAGCTGTCGGTCAATCAGCTGGTTAGCATCAAATAAAAAAAAAAGCATCTGCGTCAAAAATGGAAATTCTTTTCTCGATCAAAATTTCAATATCTCACTAAAATAAAAATTAAAAAAATACAATGACTTCTCGAAGAATAAATCTGTTGCCTCTAAAGAGCCGGGAAATTGACTGTCCTCCCTGTGAACCTATTTCTAAAGGCGACAATTCTTGGCTGAGCCTGTCGACTGGCATCAAAGTAAAATAAAAATAATCCACAAGTTCTCAGTCTATATGTATAAATCGCGTTGTTACAGAAAAATAAAATATTTTCTTTTCCCTTGCAAAACGAAATAGGCGACTTATTGGCTGGCATTCTTCGCGGTCAGTGCAATTTGCATTTTATTTCCGAACGATACCGAGAATGAAATCATCGACGATCAGTGGATGAATTTACGTGGCAGAATACAAACCGACGATCTTTATCGACTGTTCGATCCAAACGCGTATTCGCAGTAATAAAAGTGAATATTTTTTTTCGATAATTTAATTTTTATTTTGATAACAAATAATGCGGCGATCGAAATTTGTATCGAGCGGTCGACTCGGAGCCGCTGCATTGACTCTGGTGGTAATTATCTGCGACGTTACTCAGTATGCCAGCTGACGCCGGCCACGAAAGTGGGTAGTGTCATCGATGTCAAAAACATTAGTATCCTAGCAAGTAATTCAAGTTAAAAAACCAATAAACATCGTAAGATTTCGGAAGTGCGGAGCTCCGGATGGCTTTTTAAAGGATTTAGAATAACTTAACACGATGTCCGTGGATAACGATTACTTCGAAGATTACGAGGATCAATTGCCTCAGGATCTCGAAGACGATGTCGTACAGGAGGTACTCAAGAGCGGTACGGATCTACGACAGTATTCTCGACAGATCGAAAAAGAACTCAAAGAAGTCGAAAACAAATCGATACAGGATTACATAAAGGAGAGTCAGAACATAGCGAGTCTGCACAATCAGATCGCGGCATGTGACAATATACTCGAGGTATGTGGGAACCATTACGTGTTTGTATTGCTTAGAGTGGTACTTAGAGTTATAGGTAAACTGTAGTAACTCTTTGATCGACGGGAATCTAACAATCAAAAAATTAAATATCCCTGAAGTGCTATTGTAATAACGAATAAGTTCCTTAACGCCGCGTAAAAAAAAAAAAAATAAGTTTTGGAGTTCCTCGAAATTTCGCAATAATAAACACGAACATCGTCTGCATCATTTCTGCATAATGTTAAATTACTTTCCTTTGTCATTAATAATCACGAAAAAAATCATTAACAATCGTAAATCTATTTTTTTAACGAAATAGCGCGATGTATAATCATTTGCATAATCTAAAAAAAATTATCTCGCGAAATTTATCAAAATAAGTTTTTTTTTACTCTTTTTCGTGTTTTGTCGCATAGAACGCGATGGATATCTCGATTTTTTCGATATCCTATCGCGATGCAAAAACATCGTATAAAAAATATGGAAAAACGCAACATTTCGAAAAAATGAGTCGAAATAAAAAAAAAATTATCAAATTGGAGTCAAACGGTTTTTCCACTGTTCCGCGTGTCTCTATTATTATTATTATTTTTATTATAAGAAAATTTGCAGAGAATGGAGTCGATGCTTCTGGGTTTTCAAACGGATCTCGGAAGCATCAGCACAGAGATATTAAATCTTCAAAGAAAATCCGTGTCGATGAGTCAGCAGTTGTCGAATCGTCAGATGATACGCGGGCCGTTGAGCCAATTTATCGAGGATATGACGGTTTCCGAAGCTCTGATAAAGTACGTTAAAAAAATCGTAAATAAACGCCGAAAAACCGAAAAATAACGTTCGATTGGCGTTTTTTACAGTGGAATAATGGAAATTTCGGTAACGGAGAAAGAATTTCTCGTACAACTGCAGATACTGAATCACAAGATAAGTTTCGTTAAGGAACAAAGTTTCAAAGAGGCAAAATCGTGTCTCGACGTAAAGGACATAGTCGACAAATTAAAAGTAAAAGCGATGTCGAAAATTCGTACGTATCTTTTGGAGCAGATATACAAATTTCGTAAACCAATGACGAACTATCAAGTGCCGCAAAACAATATGTTGAAATACAAATTTTTCTTCGAATTCGTTCTCGCGAACGAGAGAAACGTAGCGGAAGAAATATGCGGCGAATACGTCGATACGATGAGCAAAATTTATTACTCGTACTTCAAATCTTATTCTTCGCGACTCGCGAAACTTAAGGTAAAAGAAAATATTGCATAAAATAAAATTTTGTCGAATTTGCGTGAAAAAAAAAAAAAAAAAAAAAAATTTCGATGTTTTTCTTTTTTTTTTTTTTCGCAGTTTGAAGAAAGCGCCTCGAAAGACGATTTAATGGGAGTCGAGGATACCGCGGGACGTGGAATTTTTCACAAAACTTCGTTGCGTCACAGAGGAACAGTTTTCTCGATCGGTACGAGAGGCGAAGTTCTCGGATCGCAACTCGAAGCGCCGATAATCGTTCCCCACACAGCTTCGAAGACAAGAGTAATCAAATGATTTCCATTTAATTCATTACTGATCCATGTGATACTTCTGATTTTTCAAGTTTTATCCTTTTCCAAGGATCTTAAACCTTTGCCCACAGAATTAATCATTTTGTTTTTCATTCTTTTTCTTCACAGTATCACTACGAAGCACTATTCCGAAGCGAACAATACGCGTTGGTCGATAATGCGTGCCGCGAGTATCTGTTTCTCACGGAATTCTTCAAAGTTCGCGGCGCTCAGGCAATGGATATATTCAATCAGGTAACACAAAAAGAAAAAATCTTCGGCATTCGTCACTATCACGAAAAAAAAAAAGAAGTTTTTTCAAAATTTTTTTTTTTTCATTTAAAAAAAAAAGTTTTTTCACAATTTTTTTTTTTTCATTTAAAAAAAAAAGTTTTTTCACAATTTTTTTTTTTTTACTATTCGAACTTTTATTTTTTCGCAGGTGATGGGCAGCACTCTGAGTTTAATGTTGAAAAATCTTCAACACTTCGTCGACGATTGCTACGACACGATCGCTCTGTTTCTCTGCGTTCATCTCGTGATGCGTTATCAAATGACTTGTCACAAGAGAGCTGTACCTGCGCTCGACAAGTATTGGGATAATCTTACGTCGATTATCTGGCCGCGGTGCGTAAATAATCCCCGCGAATCGCTGCATTTCCCGAAATTTGTTTTCAACTAATTTTTTTTTTTTTTTTCTCGATTTTCCTTACAGATTTGAAGGAGTCTTTGGACTGAATATTCAGAGTATAAAGGACTGCGATCCATTGAAATTCAACAAGGAAACCGGACCTCATTACGTTAGTAACAGAAAAACTTGATAACGCAATTTGTTTTTTTCTCAAATTACAAAACAACGTTATCGCGAATCATTCGTGTGATCTTTGGTTGTTATTAACATTGTCAATTAATTTTCACAGATAACACGAAGATACGCAGAATTCAGTGCAGCAATGGTAGGCGTCGGTGAGGGTTTTCCATGCGAACGCGCGACGCAACTACTCGCGCAGTTGCGCGAAGCCGTTCAGTGCTTTTTGCTACGTATGGCAGCAATATTTCCTCACAGAACGCAACAGCTTGTTTTTCTCATAAATAATTACGATCTCGTACTCGGCGTATTGATGGTAATGTCGCAAAAAAAAAAGAAAAAAAAAAATTTCGAAAAAAAATAAATTTTTTTTTTCGAAATTTTTTTTTTTTTTTATCGACAAAACATATTTAAAATTGTAATATTTTAGGAACGTACGAGAGACAATTCCAAGGAAGCGGAGAGTTTTCGCGAGCAGCTGAACGCCCGATCGTCCGAATACGTCGAAGAAGTTCTCAGTCCGCACTTCGGCGGTATAATACAATTAGTCAAAGAATCGGAAGCTTTGATAGAAAAAGGTCTGCTGGACGATCTGAAGCGTCAGGAAAGCCGTTCTCTCGATCTCGTGCAGTCGTTTACCAACAATTGGAAACGTTCTCTCGAAGATATAAACGGCGAGGTATTGCGCTCCTTTCCGAATCTCGTCCTCGGCGCTGCGCTCGTGCAGCGCGCGATGACTCAACTCGTTCAATATTATCATAGACTTCACAAGATATTGCCGGCGAACGCGCGCGTCCAATTAACGAACATACATCACATTATGGTGGAAATTAAAAAATATAAAACTAACTATTGAAACGAATGGATATTATTTATACTGCATAATTGTACTCTCATTCATTCCCATTTGACGAATCGAAATCTCGACGCTTCAATGAATTTTTTTTTTTTTACAATGATTCGTCCATTGATTGAAAATTTTATTTTATGAAATATTCAGGAAATATTCATAAAAAAAAAAAATTACACGTAAAATTTACACAATTTTTTTTTTTTTTTTTTTTTTTTTTCATTTTTGAATTGTATTTATTTTTTCCTTTTTTTCTTGAGGTTTTTTTCTGAATTTTTGTATAAAAAGTTTATATTTAAATGAAAAATTTGAATGACTCTCACGTTATCATTCGATGCACGATTCACCCGATAAGGAATAAAAATTTAAAAAAATAAATAAAAACACAAATAATAATCTGTACATTTGTTTATGTAAATTAATGAAGAATATACATAGATACTTTTAAAAACTAATTAAAGTCGTTGAACCATTTTTTCGTTTTTTTTTTTTTTTTTTTTTCTATACAAAAATTTGAGTTAAACTCGTCTCGATATTTTTTTCTCTCGTTTGCTTGTCCGCAACATTTCTTTTATTTTTTTATTTATTTATTTTTTCACGTGCAACAATAGCACGCGATTGTTGATAAATTAGTAAAATGTTAGTCGAAGTTTTGCTCATCAATAGATGATAAAAATACAAAACTTTAATAAAGAACGAGAAAAAAAAAATAAAATAATACCTTTTATCAACTCCGCAATTATTTTTACAACTCTCGTCTATAGCGCCTATGGCATTTTTCGCGTTTAAACATTTCGTTTTTTCGTCTATAAGAACCACTTTTTTTTTTTTTTTTGGCAGTTTAAATATCGTATCGTCGTTTAGATCTTCGAGCGTTGAGTTCAAAGAATGCCGTCTATCGCGTGTATCACTCCGTTCGTCGCTGGAACGTTGTGCGTTACTACTTGCGCCTCGTTCACTCGTACGCGTCCTGAAAAACGAGAAACAATAAGAATCACATATTTTGAAAGGAGAAAAAAAAAAAAAAAAAAAAAAAAAATAGAATTGCAAGGGGCGAATGTAGCGCCGCGCAGGAGGGTGAAAAACCTCCACACATGGAAATCGCGTTCCGAGGAAAGAATTTATCGTCGAGACGAATAAATTATTCGTTCCGAAGGGGCGAAAGGAAAACTATAAGATCGCCGACCCTTTCCACCTTCGCGGGTAATAACGGCTTTACACGCCGCAAATTATACGTTCGCAACTTATACCGGAAGTGAAACTTCGTGTTTTTTTTTTTTTTCTTATCATTCATTTGATATTTGATCGAAAGCGTTTTAGACAAATTCCCCGTCAATTTATCGACAATTTACACGCCGCGAAACGCTACAAATACGCGGAGAACAGCCGATCGCAATATGAATATATAGGAGAATTTCCGCGTTGGCGAAACTATCAATTGAGATAAAACATTAAAAAAAAGAGAAAAAAAAATGAAAAAAAATAGGGAATTGTCGAGATACATGTGGTACACGAGTACGAGTCTGAAATTCGTCGGACTTTGGCCCCTTTCGCCGGACCGATATGGAAAAGTATCGAATCTCAAAGAAACAATTAATTTTTTTTATTTCGTTGTCGTTGCGCTTAGTATGATTTTGCAAGCGTTTCAAATGCTTGCGAATTGTTGGATTAATTACACGAACTTCGAATCCGCTGCCGAAAGTATCGGCCCAATGGCAAGTGAATAAATAGATCGCAATTTAGAATTTGTCACGACGAAAAAAAAAAAAAAAAAAAAATTCGAAAAAAAGATCGAAAGTGGAGTTGTTAATTTTTCGTGAATTTTGTGTTTGAAAAAAAAAAAAATGAATTATCGGTTTTTGATTTACGACCGATAAAATAATAATAAAATAAATTCCCTTATGAATATCCAATTTTTTAGATCGCTAATATATTTTTTTTTAAAACGTGAAAACTGACGATTTATTTTTTGGAACTCAACGTTTCTAATTTAAAAATCACTGATTTCGAAAAATTAGAATATGAAAAAAAAAAAAAAAAAATTTAACCCAAATTTTGTGATTTTTTATCATTTTTCCGACTTAAAGAAAAAAAGCAATTATCGAAGTATTGAAAATACAGATATCTGATTACTCATCGAAATTTATGAACCGTTAGCGCGTTACGTAGCGATCGATTAAGTAATTTACATCGTTTTATCGTCAAAATAACGTTTTTTCAGATGGCATTGGTAACTTCTTTCGGAAAAATGTGTATCTATCGTCGTCAACGAGAACGACTAACGCGTCTTGTAATGTCGTTGGAGAATTGTTTGCGCGAAGGACCGTCCGGAGTACTTAATAATCTCGAGACTTACGCGCGAATCGGTAGTTTTGCTTGCGGTTCGTTACTCGGCGTTTCATGGATTCTCACCGTCGCATATCTCGGCGCTCCGCTTATCGAGAGCCGAAGAAATTTACCATTCGTCTCTTGGTATCCATTCGATTACGAGAATTCTACGATACTTTACACTTTGGCTTACAGTCACGAAGTCGTGTTAACGTGTCTCGGGTGCTGCGCGATGTCCACGGAAATTACATTCGTATGGTTCATATGCCATTGCTGCGCGAAACTCAAAGATCTTCGCGAAAAACTCGTTAATATACACGAAAAAAATAACAACGACGATGCGACCAGTAATGTCGGATTAAAATTATCTTCCTTCGTGAAGTTGCATTGCGATGTATTGAGGTTTGTAATCATTTTAGTTTAATATAAATTTTTTTTTCGAATTTTAGATTTTTTTTTTGTTTTATGATTTTTATTTTTATTTTTGAATTTTAGTATTTTCGATTTTTTTTTTTTGGAATTTTAGATTTTTTTTTTGTTTTATGATTTTTATTTTCATTTTAGATTTTTGAATTTTCGTATCTTCGATTTTTTTTTTGTTTTATGATTTTTATTTTAGATTTTTGAATTTTAGTATTTTCGATTTTTATTTTATTTTTTTTCTATTCGCGATTTTTCGTACGTATTGTTTTCTCGCGTATGCGGAGTAAAAAAAATCGTTGTAGTTTTCGTACAGAGAGATCGATGAGATAAATTTCGTCTACACATACATTGTCTTCGTACTGTTTTTCGCTGCTGTGATAGCGATTTGCTGCGCCGGTCTCCAAGTCACCAGCGTATGTTTAATTGTTCCGAAACTATTTAACAAAATACCACCTATTTTTCTAATAAATAAAAAAATATCGATATCGGCTATTGCACGTTGAATATTCGATCGCAATTACTATTTCGCCGATAAAAGTTCATTATTATTGTGAATTACTTTTTTATAAAGAACTCTGCGGCTTCGACAAGTTGGACGATACTATTTCTCGTACTTGCAATGTACTATGCGGAGCAATTGCTGTTTTATTATCTACCCGGCGAGATACTTGCGGGAGAGGCGAGTATTGTTCTCGGAATACTGTTAAACGCTAATTTTTCATTGTAATTTTGTTGTTTTTTTTTTTGTTTTTCAGTCAATGGCTATCGCTTTCGCCGCGTATGCCAGCGGCTGGGAATCTTTTCGTATCGAAGATCGACGGATCGTCAGTCTTATGATAATGCGCTCTCACGTGCCTCCGAGGCTTCTAGTTGGACAACTGAGTCCCCTTCGCCTTGAGAATTATAGCGCTGTGAGTAAAAAAAAAGAAAAATCGAATATAAAATAAAAAAATCTTTAGTAATAGACATCGCGTCGAAATTTAATTAAAAAATAAATGTCTCATATTATGATCCGTTTGCGATTTCATAAAAGACGATAAGCGAATTTAAGATTCTAAATTTCGAAACCCCGGAAAAGCGCATTACGCGCAGTTACGCTTTTTCAGGATATTTAACTTTTTTTTTCACTTAATTTCCAAAAAGTCCGTAATAATTTTTGTATCAATGTAAATTTTTTAAATTCAATTTCTCGATGAGTTCTAAATTCCGGAAGAGCTGTAATGCTTCTTGTAATAAATTTAAAAAAATTCCTTAACTTCCCGAAGAGTCGTAAAACGTTTCAACGAAACTTTCCCCTTTTTTTAGAAAATTCCCAGAATAGTCATAAAGTTTTTTTATTTTCGCTTTTCATTCAAAATCTTTGCTAAAGATATTTTCGCATACCGTTTCGTTTTTTTTTTTTTTTATTTTTTTTTTCAATTTATCTTAACTTTGTTTTTCAGTTCTTGACGACTACCGGATCGTATTTTACATCCATCCGCGCGGTTGCCGACGCCTGAGACAAGTTGTATATTACGAATGAAAAATCCAATTGTTACGTTGTTAAAGTTGAATAGAAAATACTTTATAATGGACGACTATGAATCGTGTATACGATACGGAACGATGGATGAGAAAAACAGTTTGAAAAATTGCGCTTCTTATTTATACTCGAAGAGCGCGTGCCGCGAGTCTCGAAGGCGCCTTTCCAATGCGCGTTTTTGTTTTCTCTTCCATTATTTTCTTCACCGGTGCCGACACTCACTCTTCAGCCCCATTACGGGTTCAACTGTTACGAGAGTTTCGATTTGCTACCCGACAAATGACAAAATTGGTGTCATTTGGAACCGATTTCCGAGAAGTTTAGTTCGGCCGCCCAATCACGTCGAATTGTCAATTTCGAAAGAAACATTCGCTTCGAATGCCTAACGGAGAAATCTCGAAAAAAAAAAAAAAAAAAAAAAAAAAAAAAAAAAAAAAAGTTTAACTATAATAACAAAAAAAAAGTAACAATTTTAAAATCCGGAATCGTCCTGAAAATTCAACTTTCATCCTCTTCTTCTCTTTTTTTTTTTTTTTTTTTTTTTTTTAACGCGATTTTTAACTTACCGCCGTTTTTATGGATGCTAATCGTCGTCTGAGGTCTCAGCGTGTCTCGTTGATGATAATACCTCATTCCACCGGTGTACAATGTCGTCGGTATAACGTGACGAGAAATAATATCTTTCGCAGCCTCCGGGCCATCAGTTTCGCTCCAAACGGCTCTTCCGTTTTGCGTTGCGGCATTAGCGAAAGCCGCGTCGGTCGGTGCGAAGACCGTGAATGTTTTCGTACCTTTGCGCACCGAAAGAAGAAAATAAATAGCAAAACATTAATGAAGTATTTATTCCTTGGAATCGAAGCCATTTATTTCGACTCTCGTTAAAGTTAATTTTCTTCTTTTTTTTTTTTTCTTCTTTTTTTCTTCGTCGTTTTTTTTTTCTTTTTTTTTTTCTTTGCATAAACTTTGGCGTCCTACTTTCACCGTGAAGCATACGTATCGTTTCAGTTGAATAATAACAATGATAATGTTAATGGGATAAGTGGAACTGTCGAATTAACGACAGAAACGGCTTATTTTCCTCGTAGCGAAGATAATAATCCGAACGGTGTGCGCGGGGCGTCGAGAGTCGAACAATAGGGGAAGTCGAATTATTTGTCAAAACTCACCGGCGAGCGTTTCCTCGAGTCCTGAGGCGTGTAGAATCTTCAGAAATGTACCGAAACGTCTTTCCCGATCGGCTTGAAGCGTCTGCGAGAGATCGCCGACCGGTAAGGGAAACATTACCCTGTCGATCGCGTGCGCGATACCCTGAGGTATTTCGATGTCTCGTTTGTTAGGCGCAACTTTTGCGCCATTTATCGTTGTGACCTTAAAATACATTTTTTTATCAATTTCTATTACTTTTATCGGTAAAATCGGTAGAATTTTGAATATAAAGAACGATATCGGACCTTAACGTCGTTCCATTCGTGATCGTGCATATCGTACACGTTAACGCGCAACTGAGTGCCGGCGAGACTAACGCCGGTCATCTCATCCTGAAGCGAATCGATTCTGAAAGCTCCGGGAATTACGTGGTGAAGCAATAGCTGTAAGGAACATATTTTCGACGTTTCAAGGTTCGGAAAATCATTTTTTTTAACGCGCGGAAGAGTAGTTTAAGGAGATATTAAAAGTAAATCTGCGATAAAAAAAAATTAAAAAAAAAAGAAAATTTTTTTGGAAAGTGGAAATGAAGGATATGTTGGATACGCAATGGTAACATCGATATATGGAGCCGTAAGAAATTCTGTGCCTTAAATATATCGCATATATATCGTTTATACGTATCGCAGATAAATTTCAGAATATATAGGATATGTGTATCCGATACACGAGACGCAAGAAGTTTTGCTGCAATATTGCGATTAACCGCGAGCTGTTTAACCGGACAACGGATTATCCTTAACTGCATTTCTTCACTCCTTCCAACGTGTGCAGCAAGTAGGCTAATGATAATTTCACGACCGACAAATTGATAATTCAAAAAACGATAAAAAAATCGATTTAAATTTAAATTATGTTGAATACCCGCGGAGCGAAAAACGAAAAGCGAAAAACGACGAAAAATAAAGAATTATTTTAAAAAACGGTTTCTAAGGTATCGAAAACTTTTTTTTTCCTCTGAATTATTATTATTTTTTTTTTTTACTCCGAAAAATAAAATTTGCCTTACGATCGATTTCCGATGATCCGCGATATACGACGATACCGTTTGCTTCGAATAATCGAAATTGCAGCTTTGATTCTCTATATACTTCGTGAATATCCCGTTTCCCATTAATTTAGAATGTCTGCAGAGACGAAAGTAAAGATAAAAGATATCTGATTTTTTTTTCCGAAGGATAACAAACAGAGATGTCGAAATAGGAGTCCGAAGTGTGGATAATGAATGCCGAGAAACATTCCGAAAGATGGATAAAGGATATCCGATTAGGATAATGAAGGAGAAGATAAATAATCGAAAATTGCAAAAGCCGAAGCTGATTGCCGTGAATTTAACTTACGCCACTCAGAAGGCGTGGATTTTCACGGAACTTTTGTTCAGCCTTCTCGGGGCCGCCGAGCTGAACGAGAAGCGTCCTGAATGCCTTGTCGGTCGGTACGAATATCGTATAAGGACCTGAAATAAATTTTTTTTTTTTCACATTCAGCATCGTTAAGAAACGAAGGAAATAATCGCGTCGTCTTAATCAACTCGACAATCGAATAAAAATTATAAGTCCATAAAAAGAATCGATGCCATCCGCGATATATCGTTCATTATCGCAGGCAAACGATCGAAACTTTCTCACGGAACCAATACGCTCTCTCGGGACGCTATACAATTGTGTTGCAACGTTCGTTCGATGTTTACAAAGTATAATTTTTGCTTTATTTTCCATTAATGCTTAGCGCTCGTAGTAAAAGTTTGTCGAACGTGAGAAACGCGAAGAATCGATGTATTGTACTTTTTTTTTTTTTTTTTTTTTTTTTTTTTTTTTTTTTTTTTTTAATGCGATTTATGCGGTTAATGTAAAATATAACTTACCGGTTTCATTGAGAACGTTATCCAAACCCGATTGACGGAGATATTTAGCCATTGCGTAGAGTCCCTCGCGTCTCAACAAATTCGTCATTCCTTCCTGTGTTCCGATGGAATTCGGCGTACTGCTGTCCAAGAAACTCGAAGTTGTGGTTCCGATGTTGAATTCGTCGAGAATCAAATTTTCGGATGCTGCGCCCGAAGTTCCGGTGTAAGTTGTTCCGGAAGCTCCGCCCGATGTTCCGCTGTAAGTTGTTCCGGAAGCTGCGACAGCGGAACCGCTGTATGTTGAGGCGGAAGTTCTCGTTGAACCGCTTGGATTGTTCGATGTAAAGTGGACGTAAGAAGAAGGCGATTGCGGCGGAAAGAATGTCGTTGAATAAGTCGGTGCGCTTGTCGTGCTGAATATTTCGATCATTGGGGACATCGTGAAGATTGTTGGATCGCGAGGAGTACTGGAAATTGTGTATCTCGACGATGTATCCTCGTAACGCGAACTCTGGGAACTCTGGGAATTCGGAGTCGTGAATCTCGAAGATGTGTCTTCGTAACGGGAACTCTGGGAATTCGGAGTCGTGAATCTCGAAGATGTGTCTTCGTAACGGGAACTCTGGGAATTCGGAGTCGTGAATCTCGAAGATGTGTCTTCGTAACGGGAACTCTGGGAATTCGGAGTCGTGAATCTCGAAGATGTGTCTTCGTAACGGGAACTCTGGGAATTCGGAGTCGTGTATCGCGACGACGTGTCCTCGTAACGGGAACTCTGGGAATTCGGAGTCGTGAATCTCGAAGATGTGTCTTCGTAACGGGAACTCTGGGAATTCGGAGTCGTGTATCGCGACGACGTATCCTCGTATCGCGAACTCTGGGAATCCGAAGTCGTGTATCTCGACGATGTGTCCTGATAACGGGAACTCGGATTCCTTGGTGTACTCGACGGTTGGAAGTTTGACAATGAATTGTATATATGAGAACTCGTTGTCGATGCGGAGGTCACATAGTTGTCGGGTTGCGATACCGAATTCGGCGACACGGTGACGTAAGGGAAAAATTCACCGGATAATGAGCTGAAATTATGCGATAATTAATTTTAGAAATTTTTAATATTCAATGATATTGATTTTCTATAAAAATTAATTTTCAATGCTTAAGGGGAGTGTATCGCTACAGTCCCAGCGACAGTGAGATTTCGAGTGAATTTCGAATATTTTTCAATGAAATAAAAATCTGAAAAAAATCAACTATACAAAAGATTCTAAAAAGATTAATTTTGTATAATAATAATGCCAAAAATTTATTAACAAATGAGTAAAAAAAAATTATTCAAAAAATCATTCGGTAAACGAATTTTTTTTTTTCGCAGAAATTGATCCGTTAATTTTTCGAAATACATACAAATTTTTTTCGATTTTTTTCTAATCTGTAAGATACATTTTTTCCAGATATTTATTCCATCGGGAAGTCTTCAAAATTCTCTCCGAATCTCCCTTTCGGCAGGAAATGTAGAATATCCGGTAAAAAATGTCTGGAAATCCGAAAAAAAAAAAAAAAAAAAAAAAATCAGGAATTTTGGTTGAAATCTTAAAATTCATTCTTACGTTTCCCTGTCCTTGGAAGTCGATGGAATTCCAGTATACTTTAGAGTAGTCGGTCTAAAAGTGGTCGGTGCAGTCGGCGGCCGGGTGCCTTCGGTAGTTTTAGCGCTGTTAACAACGGTGGTATCGGTGTTGCTGACGACATTGAGATTCGAAGCCGCGGGATTTAGTGCCGCAGAGTTTCTCGGTGGTAACTTCAGTTCACCTTTCTTGATTCGTTCAACGATCGAATCAACGTCAGCGCCATTTTCTTTTCCACCGTTTCCCTTGACCCCCTGAACCTTGTAACTTCCGTCTGCCTGTTCTTCCAAAACGACGAAAGTCACTTTTTTTCCGGGTTGATTTTGGATCGGTGATTTGCCGACGTCCTCCAACTTCCCATCGTCTTTGTGTCTCAAGACTTCAAAATCAGCGCCGGGCGGTAGAACGCCTTTCGTCAATTCGTCAAGAATCGATTTAGCCGGTCTGATGGTCGTCGTCGATGGTGACGATTCAAGCGCTTGAGTTACCGTTTGAAATTGACTCGCGCCATCGTTAGGAACGATAGACGAAAGTCCATTGGGCGCCTGAATGACCTGAAGCTTTTTGCCATTCGGCAAAACGAGATCTCGCGTCGTAACGTTTCTCGTCTGATCCTCGCCGCTCTGCGAGAGCGCGAGTTTCAGTTGTTTCAAGAGAACATCCCTTTCGGATGCGGATGACGAGGACGTCGACGCGCTTGACGAGTATTGACTCGACTTGTCTTTCGGTGAGGTATTCGGCTTTTCCGTCTGATAAATGATCTTTATCTGCGGCTTATTCTTGCCGGTTGCCGTCAGCAATTGCGGCTGTTGCGCCTGAATGAGCGACAAAAGATCTTTAGGTATATCCTGTCCGGTGCCGAATTCCTCAACGTGTTCCTCGCGATGTTTCGCGGTCGTTTTAGGAATGGCGATCGTTGATGGTTTGCTTGTCGTTGTAGTGAATTTTTTCTGATGGGTAGCTATCGCTTTGAGAAAAAGATCGCTCTCCGCGGGTGTTATACGTCGGGCAGTTGGTGAGGACAATAGGAGAGGAGAAGAGGTCGACGTAACGTAAGATACGGGTCTCGACGTTGAAGGAGGCGCTGTGGACGTTGGACGGGCGGTTGATGTCAATTGGGCGATCTGTTGGAGTCGCAATAATTCCTGTTGGCGCTTTATCTCCGCCTGTTCGAGGATCAACTGCTCGCGTTGTTTCTTCAAAAGTTCCAATTGCCTTTGCTTCTCGTAGTACTCATCCAGCTGCAACTTCGGCTGCTGATCGAAGATGTTTTGGAAGCTTCCGAATTGCTGATTGCTAAGAGTCGACGGGAATTGCTGTTGTCGCAACTGCGGTTGGTATCTTTGACTTTGCGCGGTCTGAAGGAACGGTCGCGTGTCGGCTTTCTGTTGCTGTTGTTGTTGCTGCTGCTGCTTTATACGATCGACGCGATACTTTGCCAGCGATGAGAAACCCGATTGCTCGGTGACTTCGGAACTCTTCGAGGATATTTGACGACTCAAACCCGGAAATGAAATCAATTGGGAGGCCGATATATCTTGATGCGGAAGATTGTAACGTCGCTGATGTTGCTGAACATCGCTTAGTATCTGTTGTTGCTGCGAACTCGAGAGACGAGGACGCTGGTCGGGCGGTAGTCGTGACTGAAACTGCTGAAGAGCAATTCTCTTCTTAAGCAACACGTAGTCGTTTTTTTTTTTTTTTTTTTTTTTTTTTAGCTTTTTTGTTTCATGTTTTTGAAGAATTTCTTCGTTAATTGCCGTCTTCTGGATTAATTAAGCGTGTAATATTAATGTTAGTACGCGAAATTTCATGCAGATCACGATACTCCGAAGCAATTAGACGGCAGACATTATAATTCCGGGGTGTTTCGCGAACTTAGGAGACACAGAATTGAATTATGAGTATTGCGCAAAGGTGAGTTACTATACGATTCTTGTGGAACATCATTTCCGGGATAAACGAAAGCAAATGAGCGGCAATTCGTTCGAATGGAATTTAATAGCTATCGAGAATAGTTTTTTTTTTTTTTTTTTTTTCCATATACCGAAACGTTGAAATATATAATTTCAATAATGCAACGTCTTTGTTGCGAAGCGTATAAAAGTGCGACGATGTTCGAGATAAATGGTAGTAAATTCGCGGAACGTTCCGTTTCAGACACGAAACCAAGCGAGAGAATTATAACAGTGGTTTTCTCTTGGACGCTATTGAAATTGTCGACGACTCGTCGTGGAGGTAGCGTGAAATTCATATCTAAACTGCGTGGCGCTTTTACGGAGCGATTTTAAAGTCGCTGTTAGGCCTTTTCTCGACTCTATCAAATTTAAAAGGCAAAAATTCTTATAAATAAATACGCAAATTTTTGCTTCTCAAATTCATTTTATAAATTTACATTTACTTTAAAAAAAAAAAAAAAAAAAAAAAAAAAAAGAGAAAATTTCGCTGTTCGGATTTCTCGATCGAAAATTTCAAGGGAAATTTAAAAAGCGTGAAAATTATGTATCTTTGTACACAAACTTTTGCTGATAATTGAAAAATAATTTTTTTTTAAATTTTGCTAAAAAACGCAAATTTTTCGTAAAAAAAAAAAAAAAAAAAAAAAGACGAAAGAATTTTTTTTTTCCTGCGCTTAGTTTCGAAATATCTTACAAATTCTTCACGCCAACAGCTCGAAGCTTGGAAACGACTTTTCTTTCTTTCATTTTCATTTAAATCAATGCCCGAACCAAGGAAGTTATCATCTCGATTGCGAGTGCATATCGTTCATAAGATGCCTCATTAGTCATCACGAGCTCCTCGATATATATATAACGTTGCGTAACTTCTCGATGTACGCGAAGTTCTCGCTAACATTAAAGTGGAAAGCTGGCCACTTAGATTGTAGCCAAGTAGGCTGAATCAAACTGCTCCCCTCGTGCGTGCTATTGAGTTCGTATTACAGTCGAGAATAATTGCCCGCAAACGCGATTTAATGAATAACATCCTGGAATATGAAATACTTCGCGGAATATGCGTTCTTTTTTTTTTTTCTAAACTATTTACATAGGTGGTGAGAACGATAGTACGGAATAGAAGGAAGTAAAAGTTATATAGATAGCGGCCATTTTTTTTTATTTCCTTTCGCAATCGATTGCATCGACACCGAGTGCGTAAAAAAACGATTATAGAATTTTTTTTTAATTTTTCAATGCTAAATACGCGCAAATTTTCCATTTTTTTTTTTTTTTCCATCAATTTCGACTCAGTTGTCCGCTGATCCATTTTTTTCGCGTTTATTCAATTCTCGCGGACCTTTCTCGCGGCATTTCGACGTGGATAATTGGCGAGTGAGAGCCTTAAAGGCCCCCGGGGGGCTAACATAGCGGTAGCCACAGGTGAAGTCTCGAGATACAGAATTCTCAGACGAAAGAGATTCACTTTTACACGGGTGCAGGAGCGCTCGCCTCGGCGGTCATCGTCGCGTTCCCGTTACTCCCCTCACTCGCCGCCCCTCGCTGCTGTTCGTATGTATGTGGCAATACCTTTCGTTTTATTTTTAAGTGAAAGGATGACCGGCACTGCCGTGAGCCACGACGCCGGTTCGAGACTTTAGAATGTGTTTAGATTATCGGATTTGCGGTGGTATACACCGCGGAGAAGATGACCGGCGAACGCGAGTACACGAGAAAAACGTTGGCGCAGAGGCGAGCGGCGCACTCGTTAAACTTTCAGAGAGCAGAGACTGACTTTCTTCAATTCCAATCTCTCGAGAGGCCTTCGCTCGAGGAAAGGACTGTGGATAATCCGACTCCATATATATATATATATACATATATATATATATAAAATACATACGTGTGTATGTGCGATGGGAACCCATTTTTTTTTGTTTGCCATGCGACGCCACACGACCGGTAAATTAATGGCCAATTTTGAGTTATTCGTCGTTTCAAGAAGCCACTTTTACTTATTGGTCGTATGAATATCGTTTATGAAGTTATGACGTATACTGCGACTCGTGTGACGAAAGAGACGGGGGTTTCTACCGTTTATGGAGTTGCGGATGATGTAAAAGACGACTTGGGGATCGAAGTATCTCATGTACGCGATACGTGATAAAATTATCTCGTCGTCGTGTGGTCCGGACATCGAGAACCGAGTAATTTGCAATCTTCCGTTGGAAAAAAACCAGAGATCGATGTAAATCGCGTCCCCGATTTTTGGCACGCGAATCAATTACCGATCGCTACTCCTCTTGGAGTCGATAAATTTTTTTTTTTTTTTCACACTATACGCGACGATGCTAACCGTTTTATATACTTTTTTATTGTATTTTTACGTATATTGCGTCTATAAGTTCGATGACACAATATTTCGTAACATTTTGCTGTTTTTTTTTTTTTATAAAAATCGGAATAATTCTCTTCAACAAAAAGTAAGAAAATAATTAAAATTTTATTATTCATTATTTATTTATAGAGAATTTTTTAAGGTTTAACGAAATTTCTCGAAAATTTCCAGATTTCCCGATTTTTCACAACTATCGAAAATCGATATTTTTTTTTTTTTTAAGTTTACCAAACCGCAAAAAAATTGTTAGCCGATTTTATTTGCAGATCGAGTCTCGTTAAGGTTATGCAAAACTTGAATCAGCTACCGGTTGAATCTCATTTTTGACAAATAGTTTGAATCTTAAACCCTCTCGTTGCCACTCGTCCGTAGGCGGCAGAGATATTAATTTCTACTTCTTCACGGGGGCACTTGACCCAAATACGAAAAACCTACGCATCCTCCTTAAATTTCTCTACTCATCTCTTTAATAATAAAATTTGTTATTTTTTCACTTTTCTTTTTTTTTTTTTTTTTTTTAAAGATATTGTTATTGCTATAGTGTCACCGATATTCTTTAGACTTTGCAGCGTGAAAATAGCGGAAGAGCGATAAATAAACTCGGAGTCGGAAATACGATGGCACACTACACGCTGTGAGTTGCGATCGGCGCTCATTCGTTTATTCGTCGTCGGAGAAACTGCCTTCAGGGGTCAACGGGAAGAGGACTTTCGGTTTCACTTGACGGTATAAACGAGTGAGAAAGCAGCTTCGCCGGGATTTTGTTGTTGTCGTTGTTGGCGTTCGACGCGAATGGTTAAAGGGAAATAGGATGTTCGTACCGAAGATTCCTCTCGCAGGTAACAAGCGAGAGAAGGCGCCGGCGCGGAATCGAACGGAGAGCAGATGGTTCAATGGACTGTACACCACCGCGGAGCCGGTAGTCGCGCGTGGGATCGTAATCGTTAAGACCGGATGAAGCCACGTGGAGAAAGTAAATCGGCTGGTCGCGAGGGCACATCCTTCACCTTCGCCGACACGAGACCATTGTCGCCGGCAAACGCGCGCCTTTTTTACGCGTTACGACCTCAAAACTTGTAAAAATATCGCTCTCCCGTACTTTTGTAATACACTTTTTTTTTTTAATCCTGAGAATGAAAATGCGCATCGAAGCATTGCTTTGCATAATTTTTTACCGAAAGCATAGTTCCGGAGTTACGACTGCGTTACGTATCACTGCTTTTCTTTTTCTTTTTCTTTTTTTTTTTTTTTTTTTTTTTTCCACAGTGATCTCATTGGTTGATTACTTCGGCAACTGAATTTTAGAAAACAATGCGTCACACGACGTTTTTCCAGAGGGAAAGTTTGTTCGGTCCGCACATCTCGAATATAAGTTTTAACGGCTTTTTCTTTACGATATTTTCATCCGCATTTTTCGAATCCGCGAATTTCCTCGGCGAGGGAATCAAAAATATTACGAAATGTGATTTTCGAATGAAAATTAATGAGGAGGTTATGTAAAAAAAAAATTATTTCGAAATTTTTTTTTTTCCGACGAATTGTTGTTATTTAATCGCGAAAAGGGATTTTTAATCGAGAAAATTGACGACTCATTTTTTTTTTTTTCGGAATTGAACAACTCGCGTATTTATATATCAGCCGAGTAAATTCCATATTCATTAGAGCAGAAGCCGTGCGAGCAGATTGCGCTTACGATTGAATGGAAATAAGTGTCTTCCTCGTTGTTCGCTTATGGAGCGTATAATCAGAACAGAAGTCCGTCTCTCTTTCGCTCGCAAAGACTCATTCGCGTGCCTTATGAAACGAGGAGAAAAGATTCCTCGTCGTTGAGATGCACGGACGTTATTTCAAATTTACTGGAGGAAAGACGCAAAAAAAAAAAAAAAAAAAAAGACCGACGCATACACGTGTCGACACATATTTGGTTTCGCGTTTACACTCGTTAATTATTACTCGTTATAACAGTTCCCTTTTAGAGAGCGAAACTCGTACGAACGCCGGAGTAATAACTCTTCGCAATCATCTTTAAGGCTTCGAAGTATTTCTTAAGCCCATATGACAATTATTACTTTTGAAACAACGATTAAAAAAAAAAAAAAAAAAAATCATTCATCAATGTGTAAATAATTATTACCGACAGTTTTCCCAAAAATTCGGGATTTATGAATGTAACAATACTGTCATTACGTCTTTTAGCATTTTTTTTTTTTTTTTTTTTTTTTTTTTTTTTATCGAATGCCCACCGGCAACGATTCGATAGTCGAACAAAAGATCGTAAATCCCGTTGAAATGCGGTCTATAATAATTGGTTACAAAAGTCCAAACGTTTGTCTACAATTCCGGGTAATAATTCGAAACGGGGAAAAAATTGTGTCGCGCGGAGTTAATTGTCTCCGTTTTGACGAGAGGCGTAAAGTCGGAAGGGGCATTCAAGCGGATGACCAATGGTTGATCAGTTCCACTTGTGCGATTGACATAAAAATCGGTGTATTGAATATAAATTGTGGTATGTATAGGATATTTATTTCGCGAAATCCCACACTCGTCATGATCTCCTTTCACTCTCGTCCCGCGCGCCTCTCCCGCGCGAAAGAGGGACTCGTGAGGTTTGTGAGAAAATCGCAACTTCACTTAACTCGGCTTCAACGTTTCTCTGCGTTCTCTATGCATTACATGGTTTTTTTTTTTTTTTTTTTCGTTTTTACGAGAGAGGAACGTTTGTACTCTCGTAAATCGCGGCAAGAATGCATCTCGTTAAGATTAAATGCTAAAATCGTAAGCGATGCAACGAAGACGAAGAGACGTTCGTATCGCACGAATGACTTCCGATTCTTCCGCAAACTTTTCCTATTCAACAGGCAGATACTTTTACTTGAAACCGAATTTGAATTCAAGCAGAAAATCCGTTTGAAGTTCCATTTGAAAATTCGGGAGAATACGGCGTAAAGAAAAATACGAAAAAAATTTCGAAAGCAATTTTCTTGCGATAAAACACCACGAAAATAGATTTCATAAGTTTATTCTCGCGATCCGGAAATAAATAAAGTAACAATGAATAAATTAAGTAAAAAATAATGAAAATGCAACGCGGAAGATAAAAACTCGTAGATTTTTCGAAATTTTTTTTTTTTTTTTGTGATAAAAGCATAAAAAATGATTTCATGCAATTCGGAGACGAAGTAAAAAATAAAAAAATTAATTGAATAAAAAATTTAAAAAAACGGAACAGAAAAAATCAACACATGTAGATTTTTCGAAAAAAAAAAAAAAAAAAATTCTATGTTTTTTATTATAAAAAAACGTAATAAACGAGTTGAAAAAATATTTTTCTCGTGATTCCGGTGTTGAATAAAAAAATCGTCGCCTTGTCCTCTCGCGCGCGAGAGCGCAACAATGTTTTCTCCTTTCTACGATTTTTCGCATGACGCGTTTTTTTTTTTTTCCCAGCGTTACATGTTTCCGTCGCCTTTCGGTTCATTCATCGCGCCGTAAAGAATTAAACTGCTCCCATCGCGAATTCCCGGAACGATTATTACATCCGAACTTCTTGTATCCCAATTGCGACACACAATATAACTAAGAATTATCAACAAAAATTAACAACCGGAAATACCCGGATACCCGTGAAGCGGAAAGCTTCAACGATCTCTCAATTTAACGTACAATTGCTTCTCCGCGGTATAACCGGAAATCTCGTGTCGCGATTGCTATATCTTCATTTTTAGATCTACAATATCCGTTTTATTTCTCTCCCTAAGTCTCTCCCTCGGGGCCTTTCTTTTCTCCTCAAAGTACCTACTAATATTACTACTCTCCGCAAAGTTGTAATACCGCTTATTAACATTTTCGGCTCTCACGCTTTCCGGTTCCTGGTACCGTCAATGCCGATTCGCGGCATATCCGGGAAACACTTTCGTATTAATTTGTACACTCGTACCTCGCGCTTTCGGAAGAACCGAAATAAACGAAATAAAAAAATAATGGAAATTAAATTAAATGGTATTAACACATCGCCTACTCATTTGTTTTTTTTTTTAATCAGCGTTTCCAAAGGTACTTTATGATAAAGTTAGTTATTTAATTTTTAGCTTTTTGAAAGAACGATTTTTATAAATGCCGATAAAAAAAAATGAGGAATCGTCGCGTAGATTTCATTTGCATTTTTTTTTTGGTGATTCGATCCAATCGTCAATATGACGCGAAATAATTGCAGAGATTATCATGCATTTCGATATTTTTGATAAAATTCAAAATCGTTAGCAAAAATAAAAAAAAAAAAATTATTTTACGGATTATACTGAAATTTCAAAGATTAAAATTTTTTTGTAACGGACACGCAATCGATTTGATAAAATTCGGTAACTGTAGTTTGACTTTATTAAAAATTCGTATAAAATATTATTTCGATACTTCGTAATTTGGTCGATTCGCATAAAATTTGAAAAAAATCGGCTGTTCTTACAAAATTTAATAGGGATCACCGAAAAAGTTATCGAGAGCGAAGAATAAAAAAATTTGGATGCGAAAAAAAAAAAAAAATTGCATAAATTTCACTAAAATTTGGAAGACATAATGAGTATTGAAGTTTTCTCGAGTTATATTCGTTTACATCGACGCTTCGATGTCTCTGTTGAAAATTGAAAAGGTACAGTCGTGCAGTCAGTGGATACAGTGGTGAATTACAACGCCGGGGGTTCCGAAATTGGCAACTTAATTGTTGCGGAAGATCGTTTAAATTAGATACCGTCGACATTTTTATTTGTCGTGTTATTAAAATTTTGTAATAAACTAACAATTACGCGATTTCGGTTGCGTTTGCGCTTTCGCGGTTTCGTTGGGTGTGTCTATCTTGTTAATACAACGGATTATTCTGATTGGCTATTTAAAAGTGATTTCGGAGTTTCGATATATTTATCTCGCATTTCGATATATTTATCTCGTATTTCGATATATTAGAATTTCGATATATTTATCTCGTATTTCGATATATTAGAATTTCGATATATTTATCTCGTATTTCGATATATTAGAATTTCGATATATTTATCTCGTATTTCGATATATTAGAATTACGATATATCTAATCCTTTTTTTTTTTTAACGAGAAGTTTTCATTGAATAGTTCGAAAGATACGAACCCAATAGTAAGGTGTTCGAGATACTGAGGTGTTATTATTATTGTTTTGTATATACAGGTGGAATAATCGACTTTATATAGTGTGAAATGTGTAGGAAAGTAGCTGCGGCATATTCACCCACTGACTGAATGACTCTTAACCCTCCCTATTCAATTTTCCTTCCGTCTTACATCGTCCGCAACGGCTAACGGCTCCTCTGACCTCTTTTAATATCATATCTCATCCTCTAATTGCGGGATTTCTCTTCATCCCGTTTGAATCGAGGATTTTGCACGACGATCGCTCGAAGGCACTCGCAACTGCGAATTCGTGGGATTAGAAAATTTGGCCGAAGGGGATTTCGGAGTAAATCGGTTGCAGATTAATAAAAAAAACGTGCCGTAGCATCATATATTATATATCTCAAGACAATTAGTAAACCGGCAGCGAAATTTCAACGAAAGTACGAGAAAAAAATGTATGAAAAAAAAAAAAAAAAAAAAAAAAAATTGCCTTTAATTCGCCCGTTTGCGTCCGAACAATGTGATTCATTTCGTTTCTACGACAGTCTATACTGACCTACAGCAACTGTCGTTCCATTAAGGAAGCGCTCAAGTAACGGCGTGTAGCAAATGCATAAATCGGCTCCATAAAAGCATTTTGCGTATAAAAAAATTTAAACGTCAATCAAATCTATTAAAATCTATTAAAAAACTCATTTTACCAAATAAAAATGTATAAAAAAAAAAAAAAATTCAATTCCAAATAAATTCGATATAAATTGCTTTTCCTTCGATAAAAATTCTATTCTCATTCATTTTTATCGTCACAAATACGAAAACCAATAAATATTGACGAATAACAATCCCGGAATCCTTCTTAAAGCCTTTAAGCGCAACGAAAAACAAAAAGAAAACCAATAAAAATGATCAATTAGCTTACCGGTCGAAGATGCGCTTCAGCCGAATTCGACAAAATTGCCGGTTCGGCGTCCCCAACGGTTAAATCACATAATTGCAACAACACGCCGGTCCACACGAGGCACACAAGTTCTTTCCGTCTCATTTTTTTTTCTCTTTTTTTCTTCGTAACACTTGAAAAAAAAAAATAAAATAAAAAAATAAAAAAACTTCGAGAAAAAAAAAAAATACACTGCTGATACTCGTATCGAAGTTCTTTCTCCGTGTCTTAGAGACACTTATTTTCGAGCGAACAGTCGAGAGAAGATTTCGTGATTATGCGAGAGTGAGACTCGCAATGGGGGGACTTTCGAGTCTGGGAACGGGGTTGCGACTGACACGAGATCGGAAAAGGCGCGAGAGTTTTACTCGCTGCGTTCACCAGAACAGAGCAGCAGCAGGGAGAAGATATTCGTACCGCGGTAGTCTCTCGTACGTTAAGGTAAACGCAGCGAAGTGGGAGATCCGACGTCCGAGAAGACAATCCTCGACGCTCACCACGCGAGTGAACGTTAATCGCACGTCTATACGCTCACTTCTTCCCACAGATCCCCTATCGTCGTTGCCACAGATCCTACTTTTTTTTTTGTCCCGATATCTCAATTAAAAACTTACGGTGACGCGCGGTATACGTATATAAAAAATTAATATATTACATTATCCGCGGGATAACGAAGCGGAGAATGCATTTGCGATCTTTTAGTATCGATATTTGTCAATTTCGGTGGTTTACGATGGTAAATATAACTCAATAACAGAGGAGAACTCATAGGTAGAAACTTGTGGAGGAAAATAAAGAAGCGATGAGCGGTTGCATCAGTTGCCACAGTCGCCATGCAGCGTGTAAAACAGATACGCGCGCATTTTGCTCCAAATCGACGCTAACGTTATGTTCGCTACGCTCTCGTAGCGCATAATTGGAAAGTCTATCGCAGTTTTGCAGGAGGATAGAGGGATTTTACCGGCTCTGTGTTGTACGAGAGGACGAATAGTCTTCTCGTTGTTTTGAACCGCTAGCGTACAGAGAAGACGCCTCGCTTTTCGCGAACTCCTTTACCGCTGTCGAGCGTTACGCTGATTGCCTTTGCAACATCCGAGATGCGCGCCACAAGTCCACAAATTGTCTCGAGGCAATTATTGCCCACCGGCTTATTCTATACTCTTCGCGGACACGAAGACTATACTTCTTCGTGGTGTTATCACGAGACACGAAAAAAATAAAATATATATACGAAAAAATTTAAATTATTTAACCACAGAGATGCGTATATTCGTTGGCATCGGATGCGGTCGCCGCGTACGGCAATGGCCTCCATTCTCCCGCATTAATATTTAGGAGGATACAAATTGCACGCATTTTTTTTTTTTTTTTTTTTTTTTTTTTTTTCGGTTTGGTAATTTTTGTAACGGAACAATATTAAGGATACGGGGATTGAAGATGACGCAGAGGTCGGAGAGTTCGATAATTAGGAGTTGAGGATTAACTTTCTTTTCGAACTTTTCGTTTTTTCTAATTCATCACTTTCTATCAGAGGAGCCGCACGAGACTTTCGTTGTGTATCGGAAGTTATTTACCGATAAATTTCGTCGATGAAAACTTCAATTGGCTTTTGACTCGAAAATCTCTTATTTTGAATGGTTATTAATTTATTACTCGATAATTCCCGGGAATTTTCGAGATTTTCAGAAAAAAAAAAAAAGGTAAACATTTTACCAAACGGATCGCATAAGCTACACATCGATTAACCATTTTTTTTTTTTTTTACTATTTCGCGACACAAATTTAATTTGTTACGCTTAATTAATTTTCGCGTTCGAAATTAAAAAGGAAGTGTCTGTTGTCACCTAAAAGTCGATATAAAAGAGTCGCAAAAATTTTATTTCGCTAATTACTATTTTCCTTATTATATACGCAAATTTTTGCATAACTATTATAGACGATACGCGCTAAATACGCATAAAGATAATAAGACTTTGCGGGACTTTAATGTTTTTCGTGATGTTAACTAACGCAACAACGCGCCTAACGGACATTTCTCGTTATAGTTGACTAACTACTCGTCGTAATTTGACTAATAATATTCCGCTTTAGTAAACACAGCTGCAGTTCAATTAATTTCGTAATTTTGTCTTTTTTTCTTAGAAACAAATTTAATGCGGTAAATTCGTAAAGTATCTATCGAAAAAAATAAAATATTTTCATTCGTTAAAATCGAATTAATATAAACAACTTGAATTCACGAAAGTAATGTAAAAAAAAATAAAAAAAAAAAATTCCCGTTAATTTGTCTCGTAAATTCGAGTTGATACTCCGCGAAGTCATTGTAAGACATTTTTTTTTACCACATAAAGAAGGACCTCGTTAATTGAGATTCACCTTCGTTCCCACGAGTTCCTCGTCTATACGATGTGTACAAACGATTTTTGAAGTCTTTATACTCAATTGACGTTACAGTACCGCGAGGACTACGAGCGACTCGATGTACTCGAGTCATATAATCCCCTTTAGTAACCCCAATCAAAGATTTGTGACGTAATGTTTTCCGAAAAGAAAAAAAAAAAAAACTTTTTACGTTCTCACGATCGGTAATATAAAATTTAAAAAATTAATATTTATTCGTCAATCTAACGCTCCAAAATTTTTTTCATATTTTGTATTTAATTTTTTTCATTTTTCGTATTTCTGTAAGTATCTGAAAGTTTTTATGGAAAATTAAGAATTCGATTGGTTAATTTCACACGACGTTTTAAAAAATTTTCAAATAGTCATAAATCACGAAATCGATTCGTTTGTTTCGTCCATTTGCCTCTAATATCGTAAAAAAAAAAAAAATTCCAATGTGTCGTAAACACATTTTACAGTTTTCTAAGTTTCGGGACATTAACAGCGAAATCGTATCGCGATACCAAAGTGCAAAAAAAAAAAAATCGAAGTTTCGACGGAATAGTTGATATGATTTCAACTGCAAATGCTTCTCTTTACTTTTTACGCTCAATTTTTTTTTCGTTTTTATATTCCGCGATATATTTACCGAACTCTCGTAACATCTGTATCTCTTCGCAGTCCGGATAATCGTCGGGGTTTCCGAGTATCAAACGTTTTTTTTTTTTTTTCAATATCCTAACATTCGCCCGATAGACTAATTATATCGTGAAAAATCTTACGCTCACCGACTTCCGCCGACTCTCGTACCTTATAGAGAGAAATTAACCACTCGCTGTGTGTCCTTTTTTCCCATATAAGACAGAAGATTCGTTATATTCTCTTCTCCTTACCACACGTGATTTCCGTTGTCAGATTCACCTGTCGCGTCCTTTTCGCGTACAGCGTAACGCCGCATCTCCGTCTCGTTATATAATTCCTTCGCGTATCGCAAACACCTCAGACATCGCGAGACGCGTGCAGAACAATTGCCATTTTTTCTTAATTGGTTCGCTGGATGCACGCATGTCGCGTATCTCATTGTTAAAACTCCGAGAAAAGAAGAGAAAAGACGAAAAAAAAAAAAAAAAAAAGAAAATTGAATAAACAGACGATATGAATGAATTGCGCGCGCGTTTGCGGCAATGAGACGCGATGAATCGCGAATTGGACTTTGATACGACGAATATAATACGCAATAATCGATAAAAATAATGCACACCGTCTCGCGGAAGCGCCGAGAAGCCGCGGCGCGATGAAAGAGAAAGGATTACGAAGACAGGATATCGTCGAGAGCCTTTCACCGATTGTGGGAAACGCTATCAAAAACTTCGGGGAAGTTGGCACGTCCTTGTACCTTCGATTAAATATCCGCGCTTCGCCGCTCAAATTCTTTTTCACACGACTGCGACGTCGATTGTGTTCGATAGAAAAAAAAAAAAAAAAAAAAAAAATAATGAAGTTACATCAGCGCGTATATTTATTGAGTACAACAACCGCAGGTGATAAAAATGTACAATTATTTGTTAAACGTAATCAGTTTTACCTGTTAAGAAAGATTCTCCTCGAGATTCTTATAAGTTTAATTCCATTTCATTGCCCATTGTCGTAAATTTTTTGCACCGGCGTTCGTTTCACATTATATTTTTCTGCGTTCTTACGTACCATCGTAAATGAGGGAAAATTATAATGAATAATAAAGTGATGGTTACGTTATTATATCGAATCCCGTTGTTCTCAACAATGGAGAGCGTAAAAATAATTACTTTAGGGGATCGAACAGTTTTTTTTTTTTTTTACGATATGCAAATAAAGGAATTTGTTGGTTTTTACTTTGAAAGTGAAGAAAAGATGATTTTTTGCGTTTTTTCTTTTCTTTCTTTTGCCGAAAGTAATGTTTTTTACAATTACAATTTTCACAATTTTTTTAATTTTCAAAACTTTCACAATTTTTTTAATTTTCAAAATTTTCACAATTTTTTTACTTTTTGAAATTTTCACAATTTTTTTAATTTTCAAAATTTTCACAATTTTTTTACTTTTCAAAATTTTCACAATTTTCTTAATTTTCAAAATTTGCAAAATTTTTTCGGAAAAAGAAAGAAAAAAAACCACAAAAAATCATATGAATTTTCAAAATTTTTTTAACTCCTTCGAAATTAATTCGGAATTAAACTGCATCCAAAGTTGATTCGCTGAATATCGATGGTGATATATACAAAAATCGATTTTCCGTAGTATAATGGAAGGGGAAAGACGCCGAGGGACTGCCGAATTCTATAGGTCGGTCCCCTTCCCAGTCGCAAACTTTTATTTTTTTTTTTTTGATCCTTCGTCTACCGGTGATTTTCGAACGTGACGACGATCACAATTATTCCGTTGCTTGTTCCATACGCACGAAAATAATTTATCATCGCACCGGTTTTATTCAATCGATCAATTAATTTAATATTTCTTTTCCGTGTTTAATATCGTATATAAAGAAAAATGCGGGAAATAGTGCATCTGCAAGTCGGACAATGCGGCAATCAAATAGGATCGAAAGTAAGTACTCACGCAGTTATTATTACGAACGGTGGAATGAAATTTTTTTTTTTTTTTTTTTTTTTTTTTCGAAAAATCTTTATATCGTTCTTTTCGATGTTTTGAAACACTAAAAACTCGCGTTGAAACGTTTTTTTTTTTTTTTTCGATAGTTTTGGAGTATAATATCAAATGAACACGGAATTAACGGCGACGGGCGATACGAGGGATCGACGAAAGAGCTGCAATTAGATCGAATCGGCGTTTATTACGCCGAAGCGGCAAGCGAAACGTACGTTCCGAGGGCCATTATGGTAGATCTGGAACCCGGTACTATGGACGCCGTGAGATCGGGTCTTTTCGGAAAAATATTTCGTCCCGACAATTTCGTCAACGCGCAGGGCGGTGCGGGAAACAATTGGGCAAAAGGGCACTACACCGATGGTGCGGAACTCGTCGATTCGGTGCTCGACGTCGCGCGAAAGGTTTGACTTCTCCGCAAAAACGTTTGTTTACATATCGACTGTTTCTGTTTCGCTTATTATCGGAATGTTCGGAGATCGTATGCTGCGGAGAGTCTCACGAATTTATAGAGGAAAATAACACGAAGCGAAATCCATGAATATTATTTCGACGAAAATTTCGTAAACCTGTAGCGCACTATATTACGCCCCCCCCCCCTCTCCCCTTCCCTTTCTTTGTTACGAAGTTTTATTTATCTATCGTCTGCTCTACGAAAAAAAAAAAAACTGACTGCTGATGTCGCTCTGCGAAATAACAATGTGACGACTATCGTGAAATTCTTCTTTATATTTCGCGAGAAATTTATTAAATTCCGATGCTTATTTAACAATAAAAACGATGCAGTTACAGTGTTTTCTAATCGATACATCGAAAAAAAGGAAAAAAAAAAAAATTCGGGATACGATTCGGAAATTTCTCGTTCACTTAAGATGAAACGATTTAACTTTCGCGATGCAAAGTAAAACGTTAAAATTTCGTAAATCGATCTTAAAAACGTTAATTAAATGTTATTATTCGTTATATTGGAAAATAATAAAATTGAAAAAATTTCGCTGCAGCGAAGTAAAATGTTGAAATTTCGTGAATCGATATTAAAAATGCGAAATATATGTTATTATTTATTATATTGAAGAATAATAGAATTTTCCGTACAGGAAGCGGAGGGTTGTGACTGTCTTCAGGGTTTCCAACTGTGCCATTCGCTGGGCGGTGGAACCGGATCCGGATGCGGAACGCTTCTTATATCGAAGCTTAAGGAAGAGTTTCCCGATAGGTAAACTTAATAACACCAATAGCGAGTTGAAATTAATTCACGCGAACGAAAAATAACGACTAACTTTTCGATTCAGAATTATGACGTCATTCAGCGTCGCGCCGAGTCCCAAAGTTTCAGATACCGTCGTTGAGCCCTATAACGCGACATTGTCGATTCATCAACTTCTCGAGAGCACCGACAACACATTTTGCATCGACAACGAGGCGCTTTACGATATTTGTCTGAATACTTTGAAACTCCCGCAACCGGCTTACAGCGATCTTAATCATCTCGTCTCCCTGACGATGTCCGGTAATGTTACGCAATATAACCGGAAATTCAACCAATTAGAGCGGAAAATAATTTTTCAAAAATTAAATTATCGTTTTTTTTACGAAAAAAAATAAATTAATTATCGTTTTTTTTACGAAAAAAAATTAATTAATTATCGTTTTTTTTACGAAAAAAAATTAATTAATTATCGTTTTTTTTACGAAAAAAAATTAATTAATTATCGTTTTTTTTACGAAAAAAAATTAATTAATTATCGTTTTTTTTACGAAAAAAAATTAATTAATTATCGTTTTTTTTACGAAAAAAAATTAATTAATTATCGTTTTTTTTACGAAAAAAAATTAATTAATTATCGTTTTTTTTACGAAAAAAAATTAATTAATTATCGTTTTTTAGGGGTTACGACGAGTCTCCGATTTCCCGGTCAATTGAACGCGGATTTGCGAAAACTCGCGGTAAACATGGTACCGTATCCAAGATTACATTTTTTCGTCTCGAGTTTCGCTCCTTTGACTGCAATCGCCAGCCAGCAATATCGGGCTCTATCGGTCGCGGAACTCACGCAGCAAATGTTCGATCCGAAAAACATGATGACTGCTTGCAATCCGAATCACGGAAAATATCTAACAGTCGCGACGATTTTTCGCGGCAAATTGTCGATGAAAGAAGTCGACGAGCATATTATGAACGTACAGAATAAAAATTCGGCGCATTTCGTCGAATGGATTCCCAATAACATTAAAACTGCCGTTTGCGACATCGCCCCGTGCGGTATGAAAATGTCGGGAACATTTATCGGCAATACTACTGCTATTCAGGAGCTTTTTAAACGTATTTCTGAACAGTACACAGCGATGTTTCGCCGTAAGGCTTTCCTGCATTGGTTAGTTATCATTTCGAGAGAAAACTTTTTTTTTTTTTTAATACGAAACTTTAGAGAGTTGATAATGATAATAATACATTTTTTTTATCGCGATTTCAGGTACACAGGAGAAGGAATGGATGAAATGGAATTTACCGAAGCGGAGTCTAATATGACTGATTTAATATCCGAATATCAACAGTATCAAGAGGCTGAGATAGATGATGAGCCGGTGGAAGAGAGCGACGCATTAGATGGTGTAGAATTTGATTAAGCATATTGCATATCCTTTAATAATGGCGCATTAACAGTGGCGATAGCGGGTATAGAGTATTTTTATAGTTATTAACATGTCGTGTCCCCAGTGGATTGTGATTTATAGATGTAATGAAACGATGTAATGTGATGTATAGGTGTTTTGTAAATGATTAAAAAATTAAACTATTGAGAAGCTGTTTCGCGATTACACGGAATAAAAACAACGCCGCAATAATCGCAAACCACTGTTTTTTCGTCGCGTGCTTTACATGTTATTTCGGGCTTTTCGATGGCCTATAAGAGAATTACATACGCGCTGTCATCCCTCGATCCAGTGTCATCGTAACAACGTTCCGGTGTCCCGTGTACAAACGCCTTTTCGAGGTTATGGCAGGAATCTTGTTGTATCGTTATTAGATTACGATTATTAGCCCTCGCCGTGCACGAATATGCGCAGAAGTGTCTGCGCATATCCGTGACGACACACACTCAAGGGAAAGCTAACCGAGTGAACATCGTCCGATAAGCGGAAATATACAAATTCTTCAAATCTTTTGTTTGACTCACGTCATTAATTGAGCAATAAGAAAAAAAATATTTCAAAAAAATTCCTCAAACCATTGTTCAATCGTATGAATTGTTAACAAAGCAGATAATCTTGATAGAAAACACAAAATAAATAAGCAAAATGAAATTTTGAAAGTTGTACACAGAGTGCACGAGAGTGGGATAATCGATTGTAGAGCTCGAGTTCGAGAATTATCTTTCAGTCACACCACGTCTGTCAGTGAGCAATATGGCGACGAAAATTCTACAGTCCAGAATGTTATTAGTCATCGGTCGATGTTTATGAGCGAATGTCAGCTGGACGTGAGAAAAAAAAAATAAAGCCACAAGAAACTCCGTGAAAGGTGATACGAGAAGTTGTTTCTTCGTGTGTATGTATACATTTAAATAAACGGTGACAAAATTTATATTCAACTGTAAACTGCGTCGCGGGTGTTATAAAGTTTTTTCCAGTGTGTTATACTGTGCAAAAGAAAAAAAAATATAAATGATGGGATTCTTCACAAATTCGTCGCCGTTCGACCAAGACGTCGGTGAGTCGTCGAACAATTATTATTCTTAATTCGTTCAATTTCCCAACATCGTCCCGAATGATTCATTCGAATATCACGTCAATTTCTTCTTTTTTTTTCCATCCAATCACTCGATCGTATCGCTCCACTAACTCGATTATAGCGTTCTACTTTTGCGACAATGAACGGAATTTCGCTGTTTTCGATCGATATTGTGTCAAAGATTATCGAAAAAAAGCCGAAAAAAAAAAAAAAAAAAGTCCACGGGAGGCGAGAAAATGTTGTTAGTCTTGTTATCTCCTTGTCTGACTAACAGACTAGTCGTTGCTTTTTCCCTACGACCTTTGACACCGATAACAAATATCTCGCGTCTCTACGATAATGTAGCATATTTTTTTTTCACCATCAACATTGTATCGAACATTGACGTCGCGTCGATAAACAAAAAAAATATATATATGTAAACAGAAAAGGCAACGAACGAGAAGAACACAGCTGAAGACTGGAGTCTGATAATGGATATTTGCGACAACGTAGGATCGTCGAGTCAAAATGCTAAAGACTGTTTGAGATCAATCGTCAAACGTCTCAACGCGCCTGACCCTCATATCGTCATGCAAGCGATAACGGTGAGTCTAATTTTTTTGAATTACCGATAAAAAACCAATTTTTTTTTTTTTTTTTTTTTTTTTTATCACATGAAAAATATTTTTCGTATCTACGCAGCTTTTGGACGCATGTTCAAGTAATTGCGGAAAGCCGTTTCACCTGGAAATAGCGTCGCGTGACTTTGAAGGCGAATTGAGAAAATTGATACAACGTTCGCAGCAGAGGATAGTAGAGAAACTTAAAGGATTGTTGAAAAAATGGGCGGAAGGAGATTTCAAGACGGATCCGCAGCTAAATCTCATACCGAGTCTCTATAATAAATTGAAAAGCGAAGGTCTCGATTTTTCGTCGGTCACGGAAACCGTGAGTCGGCAGGTAAACTACAACTTTGATAATTTTTACGATACAATTGTCACAAATTTTTATTAAATTTTTAATTTCTTTTATTTTTGCAGCCGAAACATGCAGCAGCTTCTCACGGCAGAGAGACGAGCGCTGTTGCGCCGTCGCAGGAAGAGGAGGATTTAGCGAAAGGTTAACATTTTATATATTTGGATAGATACGTTAATAAAGGTTTTCGGAATGTTAACGTTGAAAAATCTTAACGTTATGAACGTTATAAGGTTTGGTAAACGTTGTTAACGTTAAAAACGTTACGACGCTCGCGAAATAACGTTAACATTGTACGCTATAGTGTTTGTTATACGACGTTGAAAACGATAACGAAAATTTTAACGAAATTTATTAATTGTTAATCGTTAATTATTATGGTGATAAAAAAATTGATTTTCAGCGATTGAATTGTCGTTGAAGGAGAATAAACAGCACGCCGGATCGTCCCACAGTTCGCCGTCTTCGAAGAAGAGCTCAAGTCTGTATCCGAGTGTAAATCCGTCTGTAGCTACTGCCGCCGTTCCGGAGGGTCGAAAAGTTCGCGCGTTGTACGACTTCGAGGCGGCGGAGGATAATGAACTTAGTTTCTTCGCGGGGGATATAAGTAAGAATACAAATAAAGAATAATGAAAAAAAAAAACCCCGCAATACGACGGATAAGTATGTTTGCTTATATCTGTAAATTTTGCGTTAATTTTTTCAGTACACATATTGGACGATTCCGATGCAAACTGGTGGAAGGGAACAAAGAACAAAGCTGAGGGACTCTTTCCATCGAATTTCGTCACCGCTGATCTATCGGTCGAACCCGATCAATTCATTAGTAAGAAGTTTTACTTTTGGATTTTTTCCCGTTTGCTGCGATTTTTTTTATTTTTTATTTTTTGGTTGCGAAAGGATTAACCGATTCAAAAGGTCGAATTATCAATCACGAATACGGACTATAAGGATAGCTGTAACTTTAAATGTTTCAGAATTAGAACACGGAAACAAAAAATCGGTACAGTTCTCCGAAGAGGTTGAGGTGAAAACTGTTAAAAGAGAACCCGAGATAATTGAAGTCGAAATCGACGAAGCTAAGATCGATAGATTGTTGCATCTGTTGCACGAAGCTGATCCCCAATCGGATATGAATGATCCACCGGAAATGCTTGAATTGGAAGGTAAATTTGGTACTTTGACCGATTATTCAAATAACTTCGAAGGATTCAAAGAACTTTTTTAAGTTTTTCGAAGTATTCAAAGATTTTTTAAAGTTTTTCAAAGTATTCAAAGAACTTTTCAAAAATTTTCGAAGTATTCAATGAATTTTTAAAAAGTTTTTCGAAGTATTCAAAGAACTTTTTAAAAGTTTTTCAAAGTATTTAAAGAACTTTTTTAAGTTCTTCGAAGTATTCAAAGAGCTTTTTTAAGTTCTTCGAAGTATTCAAAGAACTTTTTAAAGTTTTTCAAAGTTTTCAAAGGACTTTTTCAATGTTCTTCGAAGTATTTAAAGAACTTTTTGAAGTTTTTCGAGACATTCAACGAAATTCTTAAAATTCTTCAAATAAATTTGTTTTTTTTTTTTTACGATTTGTAAAATGTAAAAAACTTACAGAGCAAGTAACGGCTATGGGACCTCTGATTGATGCCGCGTTGGAAAAAGTCGACAGGCGGCACGCGCAGCTAACACAACTGAGTTCCGATCTCGTCGACGCTCTAAATCTCTATCATACGCTTATGCGCGATCCGCCGCATCCCAGTCCGGCAACTTATACACTACCGAAGATCCCACCAACTCACATTTATCCTTATCCGACTCAGGGACAACCCGCGCCGGTAAGTAACGAACAACTTATCGATTAAGAAGGGTGTGTCGTTAAAGTTTTAGCTAAAAGTTAGAATCCAAACGAATTTCGAATACTTCTCCATGGAATAAAAATTTGAAAAAATCAACCATATGGAAGGTCCTAAGAATATTAATTTCGCATAATAATAATTCCGAAAAGTTATTAATAAAAATAAAAAAAAAAATTGCTTAACGTATCACCGGGAAATCACTTTTTTCTTTTTTGCAGAAATTGATCCGTTAATTTTTATGAGTTTTTTTTTCTTTTTTTTTTTTTTTGAAAAGTCAAAAAAATTAAAAATGAAAAAATGATGAAAAGTCACGAATTTTGGATACGAGTTCGCAGAAACACTGTGCATTATATTAAAAAATATTCCGGACAATCGATCGATAATATTCGCAAATATTAATCAAAAAATTTTCTAAAAACGATATTTCTAAAAATGATAAAAAAATTCGTAAAAAAATTCATATGTATTCGGAAAAGTTAACGAATCAATTTTCGCTAAAAAAAAAAAAAAGTTACGTTACCCGATGATTCGTTGAATAATTTTTTTTTTTTTTCTCTTTTTTTACGAAAACAAAACCTTTTCTCCGTTGAGGAAAAACGGAGTGCAAATAAAGTTACTAATTTTGAGAATAATTTTTTTTTTTTTTTTATAGATGTACAACGGAATGCCGGGTCATCCGCAGCCAGTTTACGGTGGAGCGCCGGGACCGCAGGGACATTATAATCCAAATATGACAGGAATGCCTCCACCGAACGATTATATGCCCGGCGTAGCGGGCGGAATGCCCAGTATGCCGTCAATGGCGCCGCATTATCACGTTCAACAGGGTCCCCATCAGCATCAACAACCGGGTCTGCCGCCGCAACATCCCCAATCGCATTCTCAGGGACCACCGATACATCCGGAGCAAAATATGGCCTATCAACAGCCGCAACCGTAAGTATACAAAACGAAACATACATACAAAAAAAAAAAAAAAAATTAACTGCAATCAACAATATTTACGCATTAACTCGGATCTATACGAATTATCATCGCTGTACGAAATTGATAAATAAATAATTTACTGCATGACAAATATTTAATTTGAAAATTTAGAAATCGCGCAAATCGCTTGGCGGATATAATTTTTTTTTTAATTCTTATTTTATTTTTTTTAACTAAATAAAAATAAAAAATATATATAACAAAATAAATGAATTATCGAACTGTACGAAGTATCATCGCTGTACGAAATTGATAAATAAATTATATACTGCATGACGAGAATTTTTTATCTGAAAAATTATGAATCGCAGAAATTCATTGGTAGATATTGAAATAATAGATTTTTTTTTGTATTTTATTTTATTTATTTATATATTTTTTAACGCTTTACGATAGTGAGATACAAATTGCATACTGCATGACGAATTCTTTATTTTAAAATCGATGAATCGCGTTTATCGATTTGCGGTTCTGGAAATAATAATTTTTTTAGTTATACATTTTTTTTTATAGAATTTCTAAAAAACTATTTTTTTTAAATTGTTTTGTAAAATGAAAAAAAAAAAAAAAAAAAAAAAAAAAACGATGAATTTAATGTGAAATTTCTCGTGGAATTGTTCGAACGCGCAGCAGATTTCAACCTCAAGGATTGCAGGGACCGTACGTGCAGACTGTACCTCCCGGTGTAACCCCAATGAATCATCAACAGCAGCAATACGCCCCGGCGAACGGTCAGCAAATGATGTGAGAAAAATTATAAAAAAAGAAACAAAAAATAATTTCATAAAAAACGAAAGAAAAAAACGTGAGAAAGAGAGAGAGAGAGTCACCGATGGATCTGCGACTCTATACTACGCCTCAGCTGTACAATATTACTATAAATATTATTATGAACTATTAATATCATAATTATTTAAACGAAACAAATACACATACAGACGGAAATACAAAAAATACGAAGAGAGAGAGAGAAGACAAGAATAACACGCAGAGTAGCCAAAGATTCGGATTGGTGACTTTCGTCGATTATTCCATTAATTGGAGTCGTCTGATTAACGAACAAAAAAAAATTTCAATCGATCAATAAAAAAAAGCAAAAAATAAAAAAAATAAATAAATAGCTAAAAGCAAAATATTCGAGAAAATCCTCGAGTCGCGGTAAAACGGAGAATTTTTTTTTTTTTATTTTTCTTCTATTACAACTTCTCGATAGCATATTACACATTCCCGTCGTCTCTTCGTTCGATCGAAAAACATAAATAAATAAACAAATAAATAAACGAATTAGTTAACATATTTAGATAATTGAATACTTCGAGAGGTCCGGATACGATTAGCGAGCATAATAACAATAATAATAACGTTATTTTTAAATTTTTATCGACAAAAAAAAAAAAGAGAAAAAAAATTGCGAAGTATTTTTTTTTTTTTTTTTCTATTCTGAAGGATCGTTTGCCGAAGGTAATATAACACTTGCGCCGTTTTACTTTCACCCGCGTATCGCGGGGGTTAAAATTTCAAATTTTTACTCCGAAAGATATAATAGTGGGATTCGTGAAATAATATTTTTTTCGAGAATTTCACGGCATTTCGTTTGCGAGATTTTTGACTCTCGAAAATTATGAAAAGATTTTTTTTTTTTTAAATCATTTCTCTTTTACAGATCGTTAATCGTCGTTCTGAAATTATTGTTTGTTGTACGATATTCAATCGTTTATTTAAATTCGCGATTTTTGTATCACAGTGCGATTCGTAATGATAAATACGGAGCTCTCCGCGCGCGTCTCGACGGCGACTAGTCTGTCCATTGTAAATAATCAACGATGTTCCGAGTCCGGCGGGCTAAATTTTCATTTTTTTCTTTTTTTCTTCCTTTTTTATTTCTATTTCGAAAAATTGAAAAATTAAAAAAAAAAAACAAAAAACTACGATACATCGTATTTTCATCCGTGAAATATAAAGATATTGTAATTGACATTGTACGCGTTGCGTTTGCCATTAAACTGTCATTGTTTACGTAAAAATTGTGCATTTTGTTATTCACGTCCCCAACCATTGCGCACATTTAAGGGCCGCAATAGCGGTACCGACGAGTCGATCGGATATTCGAAAATTTTAAAAATTGCGCTTTTCGTCGAAAATACTATCGCGACGTACGATACTTCTGAATTAAAGATTTCGTTCTTTATTTTGAAAAATATAAAAATTTTGACAAAAATTTTGGACTGAAAAAATTGTTAATCTCTAAACAGTGTAAAATAATTTTAACGGTTTAGGAAAATATCTCTAATAAAGTTGAGAAAAGGGAATAAAATAATTCGACTTTTCTTCGATTACATCGGAATTTTTTGCAAAATCGTTAAAATTATTTTAAACTTTTTTTAAATAAATTATTTTTCAGTCAAATTATTTATTCGCAAAATTTTGATTTTTTTTTTCATGCAATTTTTTTCTGTTTATTGTATACCGAATATTTTCCGTTTTTCGACGTCATTTTTCGATCTTATTAACGATTTTAGGCACAACGCTGATTAAAAAAATATATATATAACATTGAATTCCCAGAAAAATTTATTCACTTTACGCGAATAAATTAACGATATATTTTTACATAATTCTTTTCGACGTCAACTTTGTCATTTTCATCATTCGTCGAAATATGTTTCACGAATTCGCCGACAAATTTGTTACTTTTAGACTCTCAACGACCCGAAAGAGTTCGTTAACGTCGCATTGCGTTTTTTTTTCTTCATAAATGCATATCTCCGATAAATAGACGCGGAATTTTCGGCGTAAACAGAGTTATTTTTTTGTGTATCAATTGCCACATATATTTTCGAAACATAACCTAAAAATTCTTTAATTCGTATCGATCTTAATATGTGCCGAAAAACTCATATAAAAGGTTTCAAAAGGGTATATCAATTGCCACATATATTTTTGACACATAACCTAAAAATTCTTTAATTCGTATCGATCTTAATATGCGCCGAAAAACTCATAAAAAAGGTTTCCAAAAACTCCTTTAAATCATAATACCGCGATGTATTCGCGTGTACCGCGATGTATTCGCGTGTACCGCGAGGACTACCGTAACACCAGAATAGCGTAATCGTCGTTATAAAAGAGGAAAACAAAAAAAAAACCGTTTTCATCGATATTTATGAACAAATTATCTCACCGTTACGAGAATTATGTTAATCGATCCTTCGGCATATCCTGGCGAGTTGCGCGCGTCGCGAGACGACACGATCGACGTATCGAAACGAAGGGATGGAAAACGTTCGCGTAACATCGATCATTCGGTGTGCGAATACAATCTCATGAATTCCTGAATAAATCAATCATTTTTTTTATTTACTTAATATCCCTATAATCGCATCCTTTTCCAGTTGCATTCGCGTCTCTCATAGATATCGATGATACTGTTGACGCGAGAAAAAAAAAAAAAAAAAAAAAAATTGAATGACAACGAATTCTCGGTAATAATAATTGAATATCATTAGGATAAAGATAACGGATGCGGTTGTCTCGTCGACGTTGTAGGTGTGTTTTGCCTCTTCCACACCTCCGTAACTGTTCTGTCGATAACGATCGATTGTATAATACTAAACGGATGGTAAACGTTTTTCCTGCAACGTCTATCCGGAAATAACGACATAATATAACAGTTCGCGGTGCAACCGAAGCCTTGATATGCAAATTAAAAACATCGAAGCTTTTTTAATCGAAATCGATTTAAAATTGCGATCGATCGATCGCGAAATGCGTCGATTTGTAAAAAAAAAAAAAAAAATTCGATTCTTCATTGAGATTTATTCGTGGGATCGGACCTTCGCGGAGGATCGATGATTTTTAGAGGTGACCCGTCGTCTGAATTAATCCGAAACCCGACGAGGAAAGAGAGACAGGATGGAAGCGCGTTTATCCGCTCGCGACATCAAAATTCAATGTCACGCCTGATAGTTCTATTTATATATCCACGAGGCGAATCTCACGCCGGTTCTTCCGACGTTCACATTTTTTTAATATCTTCGACGGTTTCGAAAGCTTTTAAATAAGTTTATCGACAATGTAATGGGGCAGCAGAGTTACACGACGGAAAATCGGGAAAATCCTATTGGTATTAAATAGCTAAATGAGCGAATAATACGAAGAAGAAGACGATGATAAAGTTTTAATTGCTGCAGTGGGACGTTGATGAATGGATAGACGGTAAATTATGATGGAACACCTTCGCGATATAAATTTTTTATCTGTTTATCGCGCCTCTTGAATTTTATTAAAACATTATCGAGCCTCCGAAGCGCTTGAGAGACGCATTAATTACTTTAATTTGTATCTGTGTTTTTTTTTATAATCTGTCTATTCGATGTATCGTAAGTAACAACATTATTAATCGATTAATCGAAGAGCGCGAATAATTTCGAATTATTTTTGTTTGTCCATTCAATGTATCGTAATTATTGACGAGATTTTCACAGACATCGAGCGTCGCGGGAATATTTGAAATTACCGTTCGTCAATCACAAAAACATTGTTTTCGTACGGCGAATAAGTTTCGATGTATTTAACACGGAGATTTCGTTGAATCACTGAATTACACGGGTATCGTAATAATTAACGAAATTATCACAGATCGCGAGCGTCGCGCGAATATATCGAATGATCGTTTGTCAAAAACAAAAACATTGTTTTCGTACCGCGAATAAAATTCCGATGTATTTAACACGGAGATCTCGTTGAATCGACGAATTACACATGTATCGTAATAATTAACGAAATTATCACAAATCTCGAGCGGCCCGCGAATATTTCGAATGATCATTCGTCAAAAACAAAAACATTGTTTTCGTACGGCAAATACTTAAGGTCCGATATATTTTACCCGGAGATCTCGTTGAATCGCCGAATTACACACGTATCGTAATAATTAACGAAATTATCACACGCCTCGGGCGTCACGCGAATTCTTCGAATTACCGTTCGTCAAAAACAAAAACATTGTTTTTGTATGGCGATTAAGTTCCGATGTATTTTATTTACACGACGATCTCGTTAAATCCCCAAATTAAGTACACGACTGAGCGAACAAATCGCGAACGGTATGTATTGACTATTAATTTATCTCCGCTCCCGTTAAGAGGTTATGAAATCTTCATGAATAACCGCATCTTATTCGACACGTAAGAAGAATAATCGGTTCGAGTAACCGGATAAAACGTTCCCGGATTGCTCAATGCTCAATATCTAATACAGCATCCCACACACAACCACATCAGCATTGCTGAGAAGAAGAAGATTAAGAAGTACAGAAGAATAATAGGTAAAGGCTTCTTCGCTCACGTGAGAGTGCGATTACCCGTTCGACTCTCTTCGCTTGTTGCTCGCCTTGACGTCGTCTCACTCTTCTCGCTAAAGGAACGTTTACATACATATATATATATATTTCGTCGTCACGCAGAGCTCTCGCCCTCAACACGCGATATTCGCGGATATAATGCCGCCATCTTTTTTTTTTTTTTTTTTTTTTTCGGCAGTTAAAAACAGACGCGAATGGAAATCGCGGCAGGGTGTCGCGACCAAAGGAGAGGCATCCTCCTTGGGAATTGACAGTTTATGGGCGAGAAATGGATGAGTTACCCTTGAGCCACATTACACGGAACCGCGATGTGCTCGAGAACTTTCCGTCCTCTCGAGTCTCATCTTCTTTGCTCGAGTTCGTTGTTTTTTTTTTTCTTTTTTCATTCTTACGATTACCCTATATGGAGCCCCGAGAATCGTTGGCGGATTTTTCTTGCAGTATGTTTTTGTTATTTCGATTATTATACTACGCGAAATAATTTGCTGTTCGATTACTATTTCGCGGAACGGTTGATTGGTTACTGATCGATTTTAAAATTTGAGCGTTTTGAGGAAGTTGAACGTTTCGACGGTTTTTCCATTTACGTCGGACTTCACGAAATTCATTAATTGAAATCGAAAGTCTGTAAAATGCCAATGTTGACGATGCGACATCGCGACGGAGGGTAGAGTGGGGCAAAATGAAGCGACTCGAATGATTCGATTCGATGAAGTGATTCGATTTAATTTATTATGATAGACGACTATTTTTTTAAGGATTTTTATAACACAACATTTTTATCAATTACACGCGTTTGGTGCGTTCAATAAGGAAAATGGGGCAAAATGGACCACCGATCGAGAAATTATTATCAACCCGTAGAAAATCGTAGACGCATCGCAAAAATATTTTTAAAACACAAATTAAATCAACAGAATCGATTTGGCGCATCTCGACGGCAAAAATGGGGCAAAATGGACTTTTATTTTAGATCGCAAGGAAAATTTGTAGCTTTTCCAAATTTCATTGCATTACGAAACATTTCCATTTTGCCCCATTATTCGTACATTTCGGAAAGTTTCACATTACCCCACTGGTCCATTTGGCCCCACGTTTCCCCTCCGCTGATTTCTGCTCTCATCTCGTAAGAATTTAGATCAACCTTCGCGAACGACTAAGATAGAAACTTCAAAAAAATATAAATAATGAGTCGGTCGCTGCGACAATGGAAAAATTATCTTTGCGGTGATCCGCGAGTGCGTATATCTCTCTCTCTCTCGCTGAACAGTATTCCTCGAAGTTCATTAGAACGACGACCGAAGGCTCGAAGGGTGTTTGACCGAAGCCACAGGCCGCAAAACACGAAACAATAACACAAAAAAAAAAAAACGAGCACAGGGATAAGATAACATTATAACCTAAAAAACTTCAGCGTTTTCCTTTGACATTATTCGAACTCGAGCTTTCAATCGGAATGGCAACGACGTAATTTCAATTTCTACAATACGTATGTATGCGCAAAGCGCACGAGCGCGTCATCCGGCGGAACGAGATCTCCGAGAAATCTCTCGACGGTTCTTTCGACCGTCTGCAACACAACGTTAGTGTTGATACGAAAGAATGCCGCTGAGAATTATAATTCGCAGGCATTGTTTCACCCGGTACGCGAATACAATGAGATAATAGTGAGAAAATATATGACTCTCGTGGTGCTACACGTATATAGCTCACGAGACGAGAAATCATCCAGCGCGTTAGATCCGCTTTCATCTTTGTATTTCTTCGTGTATCCCAACGATGTTATTACAACGATGTTAGACGTATGCAATTAAGACGGATATTATAATTTTGTCACTTTCTCGTCACCGATGAAGTAAGCTGTTTCGGACATTAAAAAAAAAACGTATCGCAATAATATTGAAAAATAAAAAAAAATTCTAAAGATTCGAAACAAAAATTTAGTGACAATTGCGTAATTAGACAATCAGTTGTGCGATTAGATCGATGCGATCGATCGAAGTAAATCGACGCCAATAATATTTTGGAGAACAAATGATCGCGATGTATTTTTTTTTTTTTTTTTTAGAAAATTAGATTTTGATTTGAATTGATTTTTAGTTTTGATTCAATTTTTTTTAAATATTTGTTTTCGATTTTTTTTTTTTTTTTTTCGAATGATTTCTTTATTATTTTTTTATTCCTTTCATGATTTGGGATAAAAATAAAGAATAATTGGTTTATTGTACAATTAGATGAGATAATTCATTGACTTTTTGGCGCTACAATCGATGTTTTTCTATTCCTGAATCGATGGACCAAAGACGGGGAAAGGGCGGGGGCTGCGGGACGAAGGAGGGGGAAGGGAACGTATCGATGTTGCTGCGATTACGGATGCAGTTACGAAGGATAGATCATTACGAAGATCATGACGAAGTTAAGGGGCGTCGAGGCGCCGATATTCGTGAAAGTCCCGAAGGCGTTGTGCAACGATGAGGAATATACCGATAGATACGTGTATTTACAACGCTCGAAAAATACCAATGAAATTTGATTAATCGACGATTAAAAACTCCGTGTACATCCGCGAGACGTGCGATCTATTATTTTTTTTTTTTTTTTTTTTTTTCGTTTCATTGACTTTCGTTTTAGGTGAGGATCTCATCACTCGAGGATCTTTATGAAGACGAGAGGGTGGGAGGTAAAAGCGAATAAATCGAGAAGATTCAATGCGGATATGAACAACGAAACGGGCAAAATAAAAAAATTCGCCAAACATTTGCTTTTTTTTCCGATAAAATTTTCGAGTTTTCTTTCAATATAATAACAATTATATATCAATCAAATTCATTTTTTCATTTTGATAACACGAGAAAAACAGATATTTCCAAAAAAAATTTTGAATATTTTTTTTCTAATTCTATTTTGATTTTTTTGGTAGTTTTTGTTTTTTACAAATTTTTTTTTTTTTTTTTCGCAAATTATGTCTATAGCACGTAAAAAAAGTATTCCTACCTTTCCGTCGGAGATACGATGCAAATTGCTCGGAAATCTATGCAGAAAATTCTCTGCTCTCGAATAGTGTTCTGTTGCCGAAAATATCGCGTAGTCGTGTAGTTAAGCAGTTAAATTCTATCATACGTAATCTTAATATGTCTTTAAGGCTCCGAATTGATTCTATGCATAGATATATGTTAATTATTAACGAAAAAAAAAAATTAATATATACGGCGTATACATCGCGTATATTTAGCGTAAAGTTGAACTTGAAACCGCCTGTAGGTGGAAATAAATAGGTGAAACACCTGTTGAGTTCGAGACTATGGATGGTTTCACCTGTCACGCGTGGGATTAAGGCAGCTGAAGATTATTGACGTTAGGGTCCGGTTCTACCTTAACATACACATTCTTGTGTTACCGTATACACGCGTAGACTCCGCGAGGCATGGTCACGGTCTCTGGAGTTTGACAAGTTGAATTCCTACGGCTATACGCCCGTAAAGATTGGATTTACTAATGTTTTGATGGGGTTGTAGATACGAATGCGAGGAAATTTTTCAGATTAATCTAAATAAGATTTTTTTTTTTTTTTTTTTTTTTTTTTTTTTTCGTCGGGATTTTTAACAGATCGAAACTTCGAGATCAATCTTTCGCTTTTTATTTAAAGGGGAAGCGGATTGATATAAACTTCGAGATCAATCTATGGCTTTTTATTTAAGGGGAATCCGAGTGATATAAATGTCGAGATTAATCTATCGATTTTTATTTAAGGGGAATCCGAGTGATATAAATGTCGAGATTAATCTATCGATTTTTATTGAAAGGGAATCCGAATCATGTAAATTTAGAAATTAATCTATCGCTTTATATCCAAAGAGTATGCAAATGTATGGAATCTGGAGATTTATCTATCGATTTTTATTTGAAGGATCCGTGAATAATTGATATTTCGAGATTTATCGATCGTTTTTTACTTGAAGGATCCGTGAATAATTGAAAACTTGAGAAAAATGTATCGGTTTTTTTATTCACGGAGTACGCGAATAATTGAAATTTCGGGATAAATCAATCGATTTTTATTCACGAAATACGCGAAAAATTGAAATTTCGAGATAAATCTATCGATTTTTATTCACGAAATACGCGAAAAATTGAAATTTCGAGATAAATCAATCGATTTTTATTCACGAAGTACGCGAAATAATTGAAATTTTGAGATAAATCAATCGATTTTTATTCACGAAGTACGTGAATAATTGAAATTTCGAAATTAATTTATCCCTTTTTTTTAAGGGATCCTACAACTTTGAAATTTCGAAATTATTATAAAACCCGTTATGTTTCAAGGGGTACAAAATTCCGAAAGTTGTTCTAAACAGGTATTCATTTTTTTTAGGGTAGAAAAAAGATTGAAAAAATGTTGTGCGCAGGGAAGATGCGGGCGATCGAGGTCGCGAGCCCCCGAAGAATCAGGGGCCGCTCGTTAGCGCCCGTTAGCATCTCTTTCCCATATCTCATCTTCATCCTCCTGTTGCTTACATAATTCTCCACCGAGAAACGCAGCATCGCGCGTGTATTCTTTTTATTTTATTTTTTTTTCTACATCCTCTTCTTTTCTCGTCTTGTGGTACCTTCGTGATCGGTCGTTCGTGTCAACTCAGCGATACCGACACCGGGAATCGTAGATAAATGTGTATTTGTAAAAAAACTCAACGAAGGCTGCGATAAGGTCGGGAAAAAAAAAATTAAAAAAAAAAATCGAAAAAAAAAATAAAAATCGATTTCGAGTTTTTTTTTTTTTGTAAAAAAAAAAAAAATTATATTCCTCACACATCGCTGTGTCGATAACGATGACAAATCTTCGCTGACGATCGATCTCTCGATTTACTACGATCGGCAAACCCCCCTAATTAGCAATAATTCCTCGAAGCTCGTTACGTTTAAGGTCGTTCGATCGTCGATCGTCTACCGAGGCGGAGTATAGGATCGTTCCTTCCAAGTACCTACCTACCTACCTACCTACCTACCTCACCGATCACGAGGCACAGGCAGAAGAGTCGAATGCGCGTGGGGTGGGAAACGGAGATACTTAAGGCCCCCAACACTTGGGGGGCCCCATTCGAATGGTGGGGGTATACCTTTTCTATATAACCGTCAACGAAGCCGAGCGTCTCTCCATATCCTGTCAGTGTTTCGATCTTTTTGTTAATCCGTATTCCCGACTTTGAAAATACCGCGCGACAAGGTGAGTTAAAAAAGTTGTAAAATTAAAAAAAAAAAAAAAAAAAAAAAAAAAGAAAATTCTCGTCGTTCTACGAATCGTCGAAACGATAAGTGCTGAAGTGCAATTTTTACAGTGATTCGGACAATGTATTTTTCGTTTTTCATTATATAAATAATGTTTATTTTTTTTTCATTATTATTATAAAAAAAAAAAAAAAAAAAATTATTTTTTTTTTTTTGGAAACGCGATGGAAAAAAAAAATGAGGACTTTGAATTTCAGATGATGCTGGTGCCGCTGGCCATTGTGGTCGTCTTAGCGGCGGTCGTGAGCGCCGAACCCGCTATCAACGAGGCGAGACCTCACAGCAATCGTCCGGGAAGATTCTTGTCACTGCCTGTGCCCCAGAAGTGTGCCAACCGTGAGTGACGATTTTTATAAATTTTTTGCTCGAAAAAAAAAAAAAAAAAAAAAAGAAAAAAAAAATTCCACAATGCAGTCGATCTATTTGAGATTCGAAGTTTTTATGCAATGGACTGTGTGCGATGTATTTTAATGATAAACAAGAGGTATTCGAGAGCATCCGAACTTTCTTTAGGTCAAAGCCGACTATATTTTCGGCGTTCCCCATCGCGACCTCGAGAAACCACTTTCACGTTCCGCGCGATCCAAAATAAATCTTACCACGCAAATTCGTAAATCGACGTTATTGTATCGAAAGAATAATGAAAAAAAAAAAAAAAAAAAAAAAAAAAAATGTTTTGACTAAAGTTCGTAAAATTTGCGTCGGATAAAAGTAAAAGGATTATGACCTTTCCGCTGCTGTTTACTGTATTAATTCATTTTTTTTTTTTTTTTTTTTTTTTTCTTCGCTCGAGAGAGTTACAAGAGCGATGACTTCATCGTGGATATTTTAGCGTTTCCTGGATTGAGTTATTTATTGTCCTAATGGAAACGAACCGGATTCGTTCTTACGATCGAGAAGACACTCTCCTCTCGGCGCTTCGCGAGGATAATGTTTCAAATCGTTGGTAGTTACAACGGCGGTTTTATTTATTAAACGCGAGAGAAGGCAGAGAGAAGGCACAAGCGGGTCGTGGGAGTCGTCGTTGCGCGGTGAAACAAGCAATGTCGCAATTATCCCAACGATCTTCGGGTTCGTGAGATTATACAATAATCCCGAATGCATTTCATTTGACTCGCTACGGTGTCAGTGGCAAATCAACGTTACATCTCTTTACAAACATATAATATTGTATTTATCTGTTGCACGTGAGAGAAAGTGGTCGTAATTATGTAAAGACATAGAAGTTAAGGGATTATTCGATTTTTTCTTCTTTGTTACGATGTCGATAACTCGATTACGCGTTAATGAAAAAGAGTTAAAAATTTGGTAGAAAATCGAAGCTAATGACTATAGAAATTGTTGAAATTATTAATAGCTTTCGTTTTATCGAAGTTTTTGATAGTTTTACGGAAATTGCATTTTTTTTTTTTTTTTTTCGATAACCGGAAGTCAGTTTTACTCGATTTAAAAAAATCTGATAATAAAACGGGAAAAAAATAGAAAATTATACAAATTTATTAAATTCCGAATCGGAGTCGACGAATGACTTTATGGCGATTTTAGTAGCAAAATTTCCATGTTTTGTTCGTCGAGTCGACGAGTTTTCCCGTCGATTTTTGCAGCGAAATTTTAACTTTTTATTGTGTGGATTTCCGTAGTCGTGATAACTTCGTAACGAATTAACGAAACGGGCAAAAACTTATTGAAGACTCGAAAAAAACAATTGCAAATGTTGACTGTTACGCTTCGTCGCGTTGATGCGATTTTACGTCGATTTTTGCAGTAGAATTTCAATTTTTTTACTGTTTGGATGTCTGTAATTGCGATAACTTCGTAACGAATTACCAAAACGAACTAAAATTTCTTACAGACTTAAAAGAACGTTTCCGAAAGTTGACTATTAAGTTTTAATAAGATTCGTCGAGTCGTTTAGATTTTACGTCGATTTTTGCAGCAAATTTCCAACTTTTTTTACTGTTTAATTGTCCGTAATTGCGATAACTTCGTAACGAATTACCGAAACGAGCTAAAATTTCTTACAGACTTAGCGAAACATCTGCGAAAGTCGATTATTAAGTTTCAATAAGATTCATCAAGTAGATGAGAAGTTACGTCCTCTTTTCCAAAATTTCAATTTTTTTAAAACTCTTTAGATCGCCGAAATCGCGATAACTTCGTAACAAATTGCCAAAAAGATCCAAAATTTCTCTCAGACTTAAAAAAACGTTTCCAAATCATCCCTACAAAATTTCAATACGATTCATCGAGTGGAATACATTTTTCCCCGATGTCCAGTAACTTTTTCAATTTTTTTACTCTTCCGATCCCCGCAATCGTTTCAACTTCGTCCGCTCGTAGCAATAACTATAAACGTTGTCTCCCACAATTTTTGGAGGCGTTTCATCGAGTGATTTCGCGAACTCTCGTGTATTTACCGATCGCGAGACAGAGATGAGATGTTTTTTTTTTTGCATACGCTAAAAGTGGCACACGAAGACGAACGGTTTTGTAGTTATCTCGTGACGGGATGGGTATCTCGAAAAGAGATATTTCGCAATGTAACGAGACATGACATTTTAGGCTTCGGGGGTAAGGAAGAGGGACGACGTACACGATGATGGGAGGGCAAAGAGGGCAACAGCCTTTTGTAAGCTCGTCGTATTGTCGGCTGATCGGCTGTCCGATCGGGTCGGACGTTTCTGTGTTGCGACATCGAAGCATCCAATATATCCAACGTATCCAGCGGCCGCTCGGGATCGTGGCAAACAGCCTTAACTCTCATTAACTATGAAACGAACATACCTCTTCCATTTGCACGTTTTCTTGCGTAATTATACGAGACGAATAAGTATTACGAATTAAATAGCGATAGGAGAATCGTCCCCCCGATCCTTTCTCTCGAATACATAAAGTTACGGGGCGGTGCAGTGAAAGCAGTTTCGATAGTTTCTACGGCTTAAGGTTCATTTTTTTTTTTTTTTTTTTAACTTTGCAACAACTTTGTCACAATATTTTCTTTCCGTTGAACACTCGATGATCCCGAATGCACGCGGAAAAAAATATTCATATACGGTGTAACGCGGCACTCGTGAGATATATATTTATGGCTGAATAATTACGTTGAACTCTCAGTAGTACGTGAGACCACAACGCGAAAAAAAAAGAAAAAAAAAAAAAAAAAAAAAAAAGTTTCACCTTCGCGGTCTCTCTTCTCGTCGCCGCGTCGTGTACCTGTCGTATTCCTCTGTGTAATCAACACAACACCCGAGGCGAAGGCTTTCCTTTTCAATTGTCGAGTTCTTTCACATAGAAACGCGCGTCTCGAGCAGAGATTCATCTCACTTATTATTCTTACTATCGTCCGCACGGTGCTTGCGGTACGTTGTTATTAGATATAAAATTAATTTTTTTTTTTTTTCTTTTTTTTTTTTTTTTTTTTTTCGGCGACCGGATATCCGCGATCGCGATTAAGTCAAATCGGAGCAGCGAGAGTTTGAAATTCGATCGAATTTGGAGATTGTTAGTCGAGTTATTTATTGTGGGATTTTTAGAGGGCAAAAAAATGATTTTTTTTTTTTTTTTTTTTTCGGGACGGAGATCGCGATAAATCGTACCGAAACCGGAATTCAATTAGCCGCCGGTTTCGCGACTAATCCGGCGATCGGTGTCGATTTTTTTTTTTTTTATAGGAATTAAGGCATAAAAAATTCAATTTAATCCCTTAACATTATAAAGGCTTTCGATAGTTTTTTTTTTTTTTTTTTTTCGATTATTATTTATTTATTTCGGGACGATAAAAATCGGCATTTTTGTTCTCCTATATTTTTCGGACTAATCGTCACATCGGGCGCTCCGTTCCTCGTGTTACGTGTAAAGACGCGAATTACGAAATTCACCGATTGAGAAACGCGGACAGTGTGACCATTGCGAGAGTAAGAAAGATTTTAATCAGTTCGAAACGTGGAATAAATCAATGGAGAAGGCGTTTTGTGGGGGTAACTGTGGAGTCGTACCATTCAACGCGGTTGATGTCATTAAGATCTTTTTTTTTTTCTTTTTTTTTTTTTTTCTCTCCAAATTAATATTATGCATACGAAGACCACGGATCGCTCGTTATTTCGTAGCAAATAATATTCGTTGCGAAATAATGACGAAGAAGACGTCGTTAATGTTTCTTCGATAGCGAACACGTGAAGAAACCGCACGAGCGAACGAACACCGAGGGGCCCACTGATCGCGTGAATTTATTATGTACCATAACGTTCGTATAAATCACGAAAATACTTCGTGTGTTTCAAGAATCGATGTTATTTCTCAGATAACGAGAAAAAAAGAAAAAAAAAAATTAAGATAAAAGTAAAAACACGAATACCATCATACATGACGAGAATTTATCGCTGTCGTGCTGAATCGACGGTTGCTTGCGACAAAGTAAAATCGAAGTCGAGAGAAAGAAAAAAAAGGAAGAAACAGAAAGCTAAACCGGCGTGTCCGCCTCACGTGCATCGCGAATCTCAATTTTTTTTCGTTTAAACATCGTAATTTTCGAGAATTTTTTCTAATTTCGTTTAAACATCGTAATTTTCGAGAATTTTTTCTAATTTCGTTTAAACATCGTAATTTTCGAGAATTTTAATTTTTTCGTTTAAACATCGTAATTTTCGAGAATTTTTTTATTTTCGTTTAAACATCGTAATTTTAGAGAATTTTATTTTTTCGTTTAAACATCATAATTTTCAAGAATTTTAATTTTTTCGTTTAAACATCGTAATTTTCGAGAATTTTATTTTTTCGTTTAAACATCGTAATTTTCGAGAATTTTTATTTTTTCGTTTAAACATCATAATTTTCAAGAATTTTTTTTTTTCGTTTAAACATCATAATTTTCAAGGATTTTTTTTTTTCGTTTAAACATCGTAATTTTCGAGAATTTTAATTTTTTCGTTTAAACATCGTAATTTTCGAGAATTTTTTTCCCCTTTAAACATCGTAATTTTTCGAGAATTTTTTTTTGTGTTAAATTGATGAAAAAAAAAAAAAAAAACACAAAATTGTTGATATTAACAACAGAATAATAATGTTCCGAGACTGGGGACTTTCTACTCTCGATTATTCTGTGTGGCTTTCCTGTTCGCTTGCTGCATCGAGGCCCCGAGGCACCGGTAAAAGCGGTGGGCTCGTTGATCATGCCGCATGTAGAAGCGATTTCTTAATGGGGAAGCAACATCAGCGACTACGGGGGACGCGCCTTAACGCACACATATATAGATATATACAAATATATATATAGATGTATATATGTATATAAAAGTGTAAGCGACAAGAGAGACCGAGAGTCGGTTCCCGACGTACAAAAGTTTCGGTGTTTCTCGGGTGTGTAACACTTTCACGTGAAATAGCTGCGCCACTGCAGGTGCTCCGTGAAATGTGATCGAAGCGTCGGGTCAACATGTTGAATGGACCATTGAATAATTATTATTTTAACTCTCTTTACGCGACATGACACACAAATAACGACATTAATAAGTATATTATCCTTTTTAGAATCAAAAATATAAATAAAAAAAAAAAAAAAAAAAGTTACGCGGATCGCGGGGGCGTTTTTCAGAATTTTTTTTTTTTAACTCATTTTATCGGCTCAACAAAAATATTGTAAGGATAATAAATTATTCGTCGCATGTAAAATCATAGATTTGTTAACTACAAAAAATAATTCAATTTTTCAGAAAATTGTATCGAGTCGTTAAAATTTTACGACGCTATTAGTTTAAAAAAAAAAGGACTTTAGATTTTTTTTTTTTTGCTATAAAGCAGCGAAACAGTCGTAAAATTTCGGATTCTCGACTTCACCTTTGCTATTCAATTTGAAGGAAATTCATAGGCTGATTTGCATTTAACGCGAATTACCGAACAACGTGATCGGCAACCAATTTCTGTCGGATTCGCAGGCGCACACCTCATCCGGCCAAAGATAGTGTCGCCGGTTTTGCATTTTTTGTTTTGTTTTGTTTTTTTTTTTTTTTTTTTTTTTTTTTTTTTCGTTTTTTTTGTTACGTCGTTTCAGGAGCCGAAGGCTCGGCGAATTCTTTCGCAATCGATCGGTCAAACGCCTCCGAAGAGTCACGCGAGACACAGTAGCAGCGGTTAAATCGCTCGACGCTCGACGATTATCGAATCGACGGGATCCCCGCGATCGATCTTTCGCGCCTTTACGATCGCGTCACGTATTACATAGACGGTAAAAGAAGATATTCCGCTATTCTACTTAATGCCGTTAATGCCTTCGCGTCGGAGTCTCCGGGACCGATGACATTTCGCCGGGGAATGACGGACTAATGACACTCGTGCGAACCTTCTCTCTCGCAAGCAATTACCAATCTCGATTCCTCAACGAGCCTTAGCACTCCTCGCGAGAAATACTTAACAATCTTTTTCCCTCCCTTTCCCTTCCCCATTCCATACGTTTATCCTCGTCGCGAGAATCCTATAGATCGCGTTAAATCGAAAACAAAAAATTCATTCTCGTCGTTATTTCGCGAAAAAAAAAAAAAAAAAAAAAAAAACACAGGTAGCCGCAAAAAAAAAAAAAAAAAAAAAAAAAGGAAAAAAAAATGAATATCTCTGATTGACGATCGTAAGCTATTTGCCAAATGCCAAGAGTTCAGGAAACTTAATTCGTACGACTATCGTCATTAGCATAGAGCAATTGCGCGATGACTCTTTTTAAATCTCGTCAAACGTTTATATCGCGACTTTTCGCGATTGTGAAAGTTGCGCAATAAGGAATAATCAAATGGTGTCGAGAAGTTACGATGTTTATAGCGAATTTATGTGTATATATTACATTTTTTTTTTATTTTTTATTTTTTTTTTTTATCGTTTTGCAGGACCAAAGGAGTTCAATTTCAAGGGCCGCAACTATTTCTACAGCGGTCACGTGCCCGCGCACGCCAGTCAGAAGGTCGATTGGCTCGACGCTCGTAACATATGCAGAGAGTATTGCATGGATCTCGTGTCCATCGAGACTCAGGAAGAAAATAATATGATCTTCAGACTTATTCAGCAAAGTGAGTGGAAAAAAAAAAATTGATATCGATAAATTACCGATTTTTTTTTTTTGTTTTATTTAAAATTTTTATATTAATTATTAAAATCGTAAGTCGCAAAAAAAAAACAACCGATTTAAAAATTTTTTATATTGCTATAGATTTTTACTATTAAAATCATAAATCGCAAAAAAAAAAACAACCGATTTAATAAAATTAACGTTTTCGCGTCTTATTTTCGATATTTTTTCGTTTGTCTGCTAACGATTTTTATTATTAAAATTGTAAGCCACAGAAAAAAAAAATTCAATTCAATCAAATTTAAGTTTTCGCGAATTATTTGCGATATTTTTTCGTTCCATCGCTATAAATTTTGTCGATTATTAGCGAATTTTGTGGGCATAAAGTTTCTTCGTAAATACGAAAAAAAATGCATCGATAAAATTCGTACGATTGAAAACTCTATGAACCGCGAGACACGGGACGACGAGTTCGATTTGAACGTTAGAAACGAACGGAACAACGAATCGTATGTAGAGAAGAGACGCCTAAGGGCGATATGCTCGATAATCTGACTGTTAGAAAGTTTATGTTCGTTAAATAACAGGTTGCTACTACATGCGCGGGGGGTGCGGAGGGTATCGACTGACTCTCTGTGACGATCGTTAGCATAGTAGGCCACTGGAATGGAATACCAAAGGATATTTCGCAACTTTTTTTTTTTTTTTTTTTTTTTTTTTTTTTTAACGCGTGTGTAGTGCGCGTCGCGTCGTTTCGCTCGAAGAGTATCCGCGCGTATAATATGCACTCAGAGAAATTTAAATTTGACGCTCTCGGGTTTCGAGTAATTTATTTTACATCGCGATAAAGTAGAAACATCAATTATTCGTGACTTTAATTAACAATCATTAGTTATTTATTGTTGTTGTTGTTAGTAATAATTAAAGATAGGAAAGGGGAAGTCAAGAGGTCAGAGTGCGATAATTAGAGATCGGAGACATAATCGGCCAATTATCCGATGTATAAAGGTGACGAGAGTCGCGATGGTTGCGAGAGGATAAGCAATGAACGCGCGCGCGCGATCGCCTCTCGGCTTACATACTAAAAGTGGGTTGAGGCTAAACAGTCGTAGCATCGTTTTTACATAATCGTACGCGCGAGATTCTTCGATCTCTCCAATCGATTTTTCATTCATACTGAATGTACGAAGATTTCTTTTAATTTTTTTCTTTTTTTTTTTCATTATTATTTTACGTGACGATCGCGTGTTTTTATTTATTAAGGGGATATATCCGAAGTTTTTAAAACTTCGAAAACGATCCGAAGTTATCGATTTTTCAGTCGATTCGTCCGATTCATCTTCGCGCGTTAATTGCATTTTTTTCGATTTTTATTTTCGTATGACGATCGCTTTTTTTTTTTTTTTAAGGGGATATATCCGGAGTTTTTAGAATTTCGAAAACGATCCGAAGTTATCGATTTTTCAGTCAATTCGTTCGATTCATCTTCGCGCGTTAATCGCCTTTTTTCCGCTTTTTATTTTCGTATGACGATCGCTTCTTTTTTTTTTTTTTAAGGGGATATATCCGGAGTTTTTAGAACTTCGAAAACGATCCGAAGTTATCGATTTTTCAGTCAATTCGTTCGATTCATCTTCACGCGTTAATCGCCATTTTCCGCTTTTTATTTTCATATGACGATCACTAGTTTTTTTTTTTTTTTTTTTAAGGGGATATATCCGGAGTTTTTAGAACTTCGAAAACGATCCGAAGTTATCGATTTCGAAGTCAATTCGTTCGATTCATTTTCGCTCGTTAATCGCCATTTTTTCGTTTTCGTAATAACGCGATCAATGTTTGCCAATTTCAGACGACGTACCTTACATCTGGACGTCCGGACGTCTCTGCGACTTCAAGGGTTGCGAGAACCGCCGCGATCTCGAGCCAAAAGCTCTGTACGGATGGTTCTGGTCGGCGAATCGCGAGAAGATGGCACCGACGAATCAGGCGCCCAACGGTTGGGGATACAATCCGTGGTCTCAGACCGGACACAAGAAGACTCGTCAGCCCGATAACGCCGAATTCGACATCAACGGTACAACTGAAGCGTGTCTTTCGGTTCTCAACAACGTTTACAACGACGGAATCGCATGGCACGACGTCGCTTGCTATCACGAGAAGCCTTTCGTATGCGAGGATTCCGAAGAACTTCTCAACTACGTCGCCAGTACCAATCGCGGAATTCGTCTCTAATTTTTTTTCCGTTCTCCTCAAAAATTTTCCTCCTTCTCGCCATTTGTCCCTTCGGAAAAAAAAAAACAAAGAAAAATGAAAAAAAAAAAAAAAAAGGAAATCAAACGATTGATCCCAAAAAAATTGCGATTTCGCAATTTTTTTTTTTTTTTTTCTTACCACTCTTTATCCCTTCTTTTCTATATTCGTAATTTTACAATGTTATTGATGATTTAACGCGATTAATTAATTATGTACACGTATTTATTGATAAAAAATTCCTGTGCATTTCTCTCTGTACATTTTTTTTTTTTTGTTTTTTTTGTTGCGTATAATACGAAAACGCGAAAAACCACGAAAATACGCGAACACTTACACACACACAGGCGTAATTATCATTTACACACACATATACACGGATAACACGAAACAATGAGAACAAAAAGTTGAAAAAATATGATAAAATGATGAAAAAAAAAAAAAAAAAAAAAATCGTTATTGTGTCGTCGATATTGACTTTTTTTTCTTACTGATGTCTACGCTGCTCGACCATTCTTCGTCCGAATCCTCGGTATCCTTACGCTTCTTTTTGCTTCGCGTCATTTTTAACTCTTCCGTCGTTAGTCTTCCGAGACGCGTGTTTTTGCGAATTATTCGCTTACGCGGCAATTTCGTCGGATCTATACGCAGAAATATCGCAAAAATTAGAAGATACTTTGGAGACTCGGAAAAGGAAAGAATTTTCGAGAATATTATACTTACGATCCTCCGGAATATTCATTTGTTTTCTGAGGACCGCTCTGACCTGACGATTTATTATCTCGCGACACTGATCGCTGAATCCGCTCGGCAGCCAACCGCGTTTTTCGTCGCACTTAACGCCCGGCAAATGTTTCGGTAACTTCGCCAACATCTCCTGTATCTCGTCGACGTGAACGTCGCAATACTGAGATCATAAAAAATTGATTATTTAGTTTGTTTATTTTTTTCAAAATTCTTTAATTTTTTAATATTTTTTCAAACAATTGCCGTTGTCGTATTTTATCCCAAATTCACCGATATTTTTAAAAAAGAAATTCGGGGATTCAAAAACATGAGAATGAAGTTTCCCCGAAATGTGTTGTAAATTCGAAAAAATAGAGAATTTCACATTATTTCTTCATAATATCAGATTTTTCATAATAATAGATTTTTTATATCGTTTTTGACGATTTTTAGATATCAATATATTCGCAAAAAGAAAGAATTAACCGAATTTTAAAATATTGCAGGCGATTGTGAATTAAAAATAAAAAATCTGATTATTTCCGATCGGAACCGATTTCTTCAGCTTTACACATTTTTTTGGATTTTATAAGCTAATTATCTAAATTATCGTGACGATAAAAAAAGAGGATTAAAAAAAAGGGGATTTCTTAACAAATGTGCAATTTTTTTTACCTGATAAAACATTTGTCGTGACGGAGGAACGATGCCGTCGCGATAGATATAAACGTTTTCGTCTAATCGTCGATCTTTTTTCTGACAATCACTCTCGTCCTGCATACTCGTTAAAATCGTTGTTCGCGGTCTCATTCCCGATGCCGATTTGTACGGCAGCGTGTACTCGGAAGATGTACGTTTGCACATTACAGCCGTTTCCAAACCATCTGCAATAAAACGCGGAAATTGCGTTACGATAGTGTAAAAAAAAAAAAAGAAAAAAAGAAAATGTTGAAAAAAGATCGCAGGGGACTGCGAAACGATGTTTTTTCGAAAAGAAAATAACAATTGGAATCATTGAAACCTGAAATTAAGAAAAGAAAAGAAAAAAAACGAAAAGAAAAGAAACTGAAATTAAGAATACTAACGCATAGCTTTGAGTCTGTAGTCGAGAGTCTGATACTTCTTCGCATGAGGATCTCTGCGCGGATCGTAACCGAGTTTTACCCACATAATTCTCCACGGACCATTCATGAAGTAGTAAGCGACGGACGGCAGAAGAAACTTAAGTTGTTCGCCCGTAAAATTCGTGATACACATAAGTGCATTTTTCGACCATATGGGACGTTCTTCGAATATCTTTCTTATGCGATCGAGTTGAGGTTTTTGAAGAAATTTAATTTTCATCGCTGTCTCGATACCGGCCGGCGGTTCAGTCGGCGTTTCCGGTGTCGTGAATTGAATGAAATTCGAAAAACCCGCGCGACGCTTTCGCGTTTTTCCAATTACATTTTCGGGCCCTTTGTCGCTTTCGGTTTTTAAACTGTACTGCTGTACGCTATCCATACGACTGAATGCCGGCGGTGGAAGGAAATACGGTACTTTATTTTTTAACCAACGATACGACGGTATTTCCGCCGGATATATCGAATCGTAGATACACTCGTCGATCTTCGGATCCGTTATACTCTTCGTTATCGGCAAATATTGAAAATCGCAGAGATCTGAAAAATATGTAAAAATTTTAATAAATTTTATTTCTTTTTAATATTAAATAATGATAATAATAACATAAAAAATATTAGAGAATACAATATATACAACACAATAATAATAATAATAGTTTTTATTATTATTAATATGTTTCGTTTTTTATATGTTAATTCAAAATATATTATTAAAAAAGTAATAATTACTCTGAAATGTGAATTCCGTCTCAACTCGTCCCAAAACTCTCACTTTTGGTATTTCATAATTTTCATCCTGCGACAAGTCATCCCAATTTTTCTTTCCCTCTCCATCTCCGACTTTGATGTCACGTTTCTCGGAAAATGGAATTTCTCTCTCTACTATCGGCGGCTCTTCATTGCTTTTGATGTCCTGAGATTTGACGTTACAGTCTTTTGCGACTCTTTTGCTCGACTCGTCGACATTTGTTTTTTTCTCAAGAGTATTAGCGGCAGTTTTTGCCGCGTTACCCACTCCTTTGCCAAGATTGCCGAAGAGTTCGTTGAGTTTGTCGATATCATAGGGACCTTTGTATTCTAATTTTTCAATACTTTTGATTTCTCGTATTCTATCGGCTCGGCGTTTTTTCACTCGAATGCGCAGAAGAAAACCGGCGCCGTGATTTCTGTCACCACATGTCGGCTTGCAGTAGCCGTCATCGGGACGAAATCGAAGTTCTAACCTACGATTCGACGTACTCACCGCTGTGGACATCGCGCCGAGGCCACCGAGAGTTTCGATCGCTTTTTCGGGATTTTCGACAACACCGGGATATCTGACGCACAGAAGTTTCTTGTCGAAACGATGACCTCCCGGCAATATCGGTCCCGTGTATTCGTGTTCCGATTCCGTTTCGTTCGCGTCGACCTTAGAATAACATTTTTGAAGATTTAACTCGCGCAATTCAAGAAGAAAAGAAATTAAATACGACGCGCGTACAATGAGAAATTTCTTACATCTTCTTCGTCTTTATTAGCATCGTAGCCGTCGAAGGATTCATCGCTGTCGATGTCTTCCTGATAGTCTTTGATGTTGAAATCGTCGTCTTTGTCGTCCTCGTGATCCGTCACATTGTCATCGTCGCTTTTGTCCATTTTTTCAAGTTTAAACAAAAGTGTATTGCACGATCGGATGGCTCGTTGGATTGTGCGAATAATAATTAAACCGGTATTTGAGGTTAGAATAACGCGGCGCGCATGTATCGTGAGTATCCCCGTCGTGCCGAAGAACAGACTGAAATATTTTTGAATTCATTGGCTAAATTCTTGTGGAACCGACATTCGTGTACGCCATTGGTTGTTTGCTAGTAAGCATCGAGTTCACTAGTTTTCGCGCGGCCAAACCGTCAGTCCGATCCCCAAGTCCGGTGGAAGAAGGGGTTACCCGTTTTTGTTTTAACCTTTTCGTTTCGGGATTTTCGTGTTGCGTAGTCGCGTGGTCGCGGCGGGAAGAGAGTTAAGCAAGCAGAAAGTATAATTAGTATTCGGGTCTTGACGCAGTCTCTGACGACCACGATGGTGTCGGTTTTTCATCATGATTATGACGATAAACAACTCTATTTTCCTCGAATAAAAGTGAGGTGATGCAGCGATCTAGAATGACGATGGGGACACCGCTTACAGGTACGTGAAATCACGAAGCTTTTGCTTCGGAATTGTAATAAAATTTGCGCTACACTTTTACGTTTTACGTTCGTAAGATCCATCGATGTTTGTTAATGCGATCTATTCCGTCGCCATTTTGTGCAAAGTTCGCGGCGTTAAATATAGTACACCTGTACACCTGTAGTATACTTTACATGCAACGAACTCGAACGTGTACTCGTAAACTACTCAAGTTTATAGGCCCAATTGTCGTGTTATCTACGATTCTTATCACAGTTGTACAATATCCAAAGATTGTACACAAAACTTATCGAGTGATGTAAGAATCGTTAGTATATCTAACGTCGACTACTATACAATTCAAAACCTTATCTCAAACGAATTACAGTATTAACGTAGTATCGTTCTGTATTTGTCGTACACGCGGCGTTTTGTCAGACACACAAAAAAACACGCGTACTTTGCATTTTACGAGCGTTCGTAACGCGGAAGAACATTACAAGTGAATTTTTTAAAAGTACTTCTGAATTCAACGTGTACATTTTTCAAGTGTATACCTGGGAATTTTTCGAAAGTCATCGATGCCTATTCAGCAATTCAATGACGCGCGTCATTGAATGACTCGAAATTTCCGACCCACTCGTTAATATGCCGAATGCGGATGTAGGCTCCGCGCGTCATGCGATAAAAATTTAAAAAACGAAAAGAAAAAAGTTGCGTCACACGGAATCATCCGGTAGAAATAAATTAACTCGTATTCACGTTTCAAGTAAATATATTTGTCATGTTTTAATTATCGCAATGTATTATTATTGCACATCGGAAACAATGTAGAGTTTTGCGCGCGTAATTTTGCAACACTTTAACTCTACAATATATATATATCTGTTGTATCTTTTTCTGCGCGATCGAACATTTTTATTATATTTTTTTTGTACAATATGATAGAATAATTTCTGTTTTTATTTTTTTTTATTTATTTTTTTTGTACTAAATTAAATTCGTCAATGAACGGATATAGCCTGAACCAATTCTTCCGGTTTTTGTACACCTTTCGGTATATTGAGGCTATCGAAAACATCCAACGTGTCCCGTACGAATTTATCCATCATGAGACGCGTGTGTCTCGGTGTCGGCGCTAATCGTAATTTTTCCCCGCCCTTCGCGACGGTCGGATAATTTATCGCTTGTACGTAGTGACCCTTTTCACGTATAAGCGTATCGGCGATTTGGCTGCAGAGCAATGGATCTCCTATCTGTTTGAACATATAAAAAAAAATTAATTAAAAAATTATCAAAAAATTACAAAAAAATACATCGATGATTTTTTCACGAAAAATCGATTTATTTCGCTAAAAAAAATTATCAAAAAATTAAAAAAAAATACATCGATGATTTTTCCACGAAAAATCGATTTCTATCGCTAAAAAAAAAAAGAAAAAAGATTACAAAAAAATACATCGATGATTTTTTCACGACAAATCGATTTATTTCGCTAAAAAAAAAAAGAAAAAAATGTATAAAAAAATACATCGATTATTTTTCCACGAAAAATCGATTTATTTCGCTAAAAAAAAAGAAAAAAAATTATAAAAAAATACATCGATGATTTTTGCACGAAAAATCGATTTATTTCGTTAAAAAAAAAAAAAAAAAAAAAAAACAACTCACCTTAATCGGAATGATATGAGAGGGCGTTTGTTCGATCGGTAATCCAGCGGCAGTGAGAACGGACTTCATATAGGCGACATTTTCTTGATGAGTAGTTCTCAGTGAGCGTCCCTCGTCGGATGCGAGAATTTCGACGGCGGCAAGTGCTCCGTAAAGCACAGTTGGTGGCAGTGAAGTAGTAAAAATAAAGCCGGCCGCGTAGCTTCTAATCATATCGACGAGTTTCGAGGTGCCGACGATATATCCGCCGACATTGCCGAAAGCTTTACCAAGAGTACCGGAAATTATATCCATTTTATCGAGAACCCAATCTCTTTCGCCAATACCCGCGCCGGTGTATCCGTACAAACCGACGGCGTGTACCTCGTCGATAAAAGTCAAAGCGCCGTATTTATGCGCAATATCGCAAAATTCTTTCAACGGACATATAGTACCGTTCATGGAATGTACCGTTTCGAAAGCAACGATTTTCGGAACATTACGATCGACGCTACTAAGCAATTCTTCCAAATGTCTCGGATCGTTGTGACGAAATATGTGTTTCGGAACGCCGCTGTTACGGATTCCCTGTATCATCGACGCGTGATTACCGGCGTCCGAAAATATATGACAATTCGGCAAACTCTTCGCGAGCGTAAATAACGTCGAATCGTTTGCTACGAAACAGGAAGTGAATAAAAGACCGGCTTCCTTCTGATGCAACGTTGCTAAACGCTTTTCCAACATCTCGTGACCCATAGAATTGCCCGATATGTTTCTCGTGCCTCCGGCGCCGGCGCCAAATTTCTCCAAAGCCTTTCGAACGGATCCGGTCACTTCGGGATGACGCGACATTCCCAAATAATCGTTTGAACACCAAACGGTTATTGGCTTTTCGCCCCACGAGTATTCGACGGCCGATGGAAAATCCTCCGCGAGACGATTTACTTTTTTGAAGATTCTGTACGAATGATCCTCTTTTTTCTTCATTATCTGCTTGTGGAAGAAATCTTCGTAAGGAAAATTCGACTCGGCGGTGGGGACCTTTCCGAGATTAATAACGTCCTCTTCCACCGCCACACTGGCCTCCTTAACGGCGTCTTTCTCCTTCGAAAGAAACGGACATTTGTTCGCCACAGGCGATGATTTACTCTCAGAGTCCACCACCGTCGTCGTCTGGTCGGCGAGAGTACTCGATAGTCGCGACATTACCGGACAATGCTGACGATAATTCATCAACGATGCACCGTAATTTCGAACGTAATTCGCCGATAGGCGAGTCAGGAATGGACACGGCATCGTTAGTTCCGATTTATTTTTACCTGAAAAAAAATATTAAAAATATTAGCGATGTATTTGAAAAAAAAAAAAAAAAAAAATTGGTTCATTAATTTTTTTAAATAAAAACGATATTACGAAAATGGGGAAAAAACAATATTACGAGGATTCCAATATAACAAATCATGTTTTCGAAAAAAAAAAAAAAAAAAAAATTGGTTCATTAATTTTTTTAAATAAAAACGATATTACGAAAATGGGAAAGAAAACAATATTACGAGGATTCGAATATAAAAAATCGTTTTGCATAAAAAAATATATATTAGCGATTTATTCGAAAAAAAAAAAATTGATTCAGTGATTTTTTAAATAAAAACGATATTACAAAAATGCGAATGGAAACAAAATTACGATTCGAAAAAAAAAAAAAAAAAATTGGTTCATTGATTTTTTTAAATAAAAACGATATTACGAAAATGTGAGTGAAAGCAATATTACGAGGAATTCGAATATAAAAAATCGTTTTGTATAAAATAAAAAAAAATATTATTGATTTTTTTTTTTTTTTTTTTTTTATTCGTTCGAAGTTATTTTTCTCGGAAACACATTCGGGATAATGATTCGAGAATCGTTCGTTCCCCCCATTCATGAAGATCGATGGAAAGTAAAATTGACTTTTCGATACTCGCGGTTGTTGCTTAATGTCGAACGATATGTTACGTAAAACACGGTTAGTCGTGGAATTTTGTTCGCGAGCAAAGATTGTGGAACAGCGGGCTGAGGTCACGAGAAAAGTGAGAGCTCGCGAATGAAATTTCGAACGATGTATTTTTTATTTATTTTTTTTCCTGTTCAACGACTTGTCCTGATTACGATAAATTCCTTACCTTTCGCGACGTTCGCTAATTGGTAACTCGCTTGACGCACGCCTCGTCGAATGAGCTGCAAACAGAAACGAATAACGAGTTTTCGTTGACCGTACGAGTGTTGCTATGAAGGACTGTGAAGTAGCCGTTGCGAGTGGACAAATGTATTCGACCGTCGAATGGGGGGGAAAATATCGACGAAAGCGGAATGATAGACGCGCGACGTTTAACGTGCAACGAGAACCGTTTCGCTCGGCAGCTACTGCACGACTGGCGTCTGACCGCTACGCTTGCAGACGAAGTCGACTCGCTCGGTGGCGAGAGAGAGTCTCAGCCGCGCGCGCGGCAGGTCGTCGTAAAAAAAAAAAAAAAAAAAAAGTCGAACGATTCGAGAACTCGAAGGCCTCTAACCTCTCCTCGCGCTTTTCGCCGGAAATAAAAAAGTGGGACATCATTCCAATTCTCCGATGAGAATACGTATTTTTTAAAAATTAATTAATCAACTGATATTATCTCCGTCGGTAGGCAATGTCTCCATATAATTTTATCGATCTGTTCCACATCCGCAATGTTATCGCGTTATCAGCTGATTCGGTTTGATACGATAATATTCCGTTGACGCGCGTTTCAGTTTTCGGTTTTTAAATGTTTAAATAACTTTGACGATAATTATTGCTACGGATGCGGTAATATTTTAATAATAAATAATTTTTGAAAAAATGTATTTTTTTTTTGAAAAAAAAAAAAAAAAAAACACGATTTAGTTTTTGGTTTTTAACGATATAAAAAACATTCGTGATAATTATTTCTACGAATGCCGCAATATTTCGATTATAAATGAAATTTTTTTTTTTTTTTTTTTTTTTTTCTTAATGCAAAAAGAATAGTGTCACGTAGAATTGATTGGAGGAATAGTTTCAATATGACTTATGATCGCATTTGATCCGTACGCCACTGATTCGCAATCGATCGAATTTCATAGATATATCGATGCCAAATGGAGGCGAATTCACGGGACTTTACAATTTGATTTCGCAACAATACGCTCTCGCGAGACCTCGACCCGCAATCTAGAAAATGGAGTACAATAATCGATTCATTCACATGTGAACTCTATTCTCGTAGAGCCGTTGATCTCGAAAGATTTCATATTATCGATCTATTTAACTGTTCAAATGGGTGCACGTGCACCGTGTATGACATTCGCGTTAAACGAATTTCTTAACATTTTTTTATCGATCCGACCGAATAACTATCGATTTATCAATATTTACCATTTTGGTGACGAAATTTTTTCGTTTTTATTATCCAAATCGGAAATTACACTATTCGCGTGTAAAAATCGAACTAATCGGAGTTATATGCACTATAGAACTTGACGAGTGACCGACGAAACAACGACTAGTGTTTCGTCGTGAGATGTATCGATATTTAATGTCTACGAGGCGATAGAACAGGGGAAGTACTTTAGTATAAAATATTCCGCAACCTCAGTATCCCGTTCGGTAGGCAACGCGAAACATCGCATCGCTAAATCGACGATAACAAAACTTAACCTTGTCGTTCTTTATTCTGCATATTCAAAAGCCAAAATGGCGGCGTCACCGGTCGCTTCGCGATCGTAAAACATCGCGGGAACTCCCAGCTGCGTGTGCAATTAAAATTTTCTCCGTATTCCGTTATTACGACAACCACTTCGATAATTGTATCTCAATCGCAGTTATAACCGTTTATTTTACGATTATTCGTCTCGAAAACGATACACTTCAATAAATTAGAGTTCTCGTTATTAATTGAGATATTTCATTATTATTCTCGGAAAAAATGATAAATTAGGTTATGATAATTATTTCGAAGCAATTAAATTAGTTCCGTACTATATATATATAAGCCGTATCACCGAAAAATGGAATTTCCTCGCTGTTCATCACAGATAAGCCGAACGTTACGATGTTTTCTCGTTAATAAAAAAAAATTAAAGAAAAATTCCCCTTTGATTATTGCGTTTGTTTGACGTATCAATGTTTCCTCGTTAAAAAAAATCCAAGAAAAGTTCCCCTTCGATTATTGCGTTTTTATCTAACAATGCAACCGGAAGTTCAACGCGAGTCGGGATCGCGGCGACCTTTATACATTTTTTTTTTTTTTTTTCCAAATGTCAGTCACTTGACCTTCACGTAGGATATCTATTTCTATATCATCTTTTTAACGATTTGAGATATAAATGTCTCTTCAAAGGATCGAAGGGGTGTTGCGCCACTGTTATCGTTTCTTAAATAAACTGACAAATCATTCGTCGCTTCAAGTTTCTCACAGTCGATTATATTATTTATTCTGTAAACGCAAAAAATGAGATCGTAACAACCCGCGGGATTCGGCGTCGGTGGCGCCATCTCTAAAGACCGCGAACGGTACCGTTGACACCTACAGTCGGTAACAATGCGAGAAACCGTGAAAACGGAAAGTTCGCGAACGCGCCGCCGGTCGGCGCTCCTTAAATATTTCGAATTGACAGATCAATACGAGTGAATTGCGCGGGAATGCGCCGGAGTCAAATTAACCCTCGCGGACTCCTTGATATTCTTCAATAACATTTTTTAATTTTTTTTTTCGAATTTTTCGATCGTATGATCTCCGAAACAAAAAAAAATGCAAAAAAACGTTATATTAATAAACGCCATTTTTTTTTTCTCTCGAATCGTCGATTATCAACTCTATCGACAACATCGATTCATTGATCTCCCGATTAAACCCCATTAACCATAAATCGCAATAACGATACTTTCTCTGTTGCGAAAAATTGTTGTACCGATATAACGATATGAAGGAAAAATGCATGGAATAAAAAAAACGAAACGAGGCTACAAGCGTAACGAGGCCTATCGACGTCCGACCCTTCGGCGTCGGCGCGTTGGTCATGTAATTCCTCCGATGCGTCCCCCCCTCCCTTTCTTCATGCGAGAACCCCCCGCGGCTCGTCTATTGCGGATCTCAGGAGTCAGAATCCACGAAGCGAGTTGCCTGGTATTCAGTGTCATACGATCTCCCGCATCCAGTTCATTGTTTTATCTTTTACACGACTGAGAAAACACTCTTACGCTTCACTGTGCTGCGACGACGAGACTTGAGGGGCTGAATAACGCGACAAGAGAACGAAGTGGAGATTCCAAGGATTCTCCGGCTCTGTCAATCTTCGCTGTCAGCGTTGTCAATTCGTAGTGAGTTTCCTTCCTCCTCCATTGCATTAAATAAAACATCGAAAAAAAAAAAAAAAAAAAAAAAAAAAAAAAAATGTCGATTCAAAATTTTTTTATTTCGATCTTTTTTCTACAATTTTTTTTTTTTTTTTTCTATTATTGTTTTGTTACGTTCGATATTACTGATCCACTTGCTATTTGCAAGACTTGCGTCACACCGGCCCGACAGCTGGCCATTCAGAGGCATAACGTAGAATCTGCGTCACGCGTCGAGTACCTCGATCGATAGGCCTCTTTTGTTGTTTTCCCTCCGAATGAGACGAAAAACTGCGTTGGTTTATCCCATTTTTCGCGAAACCCACGGAAAAAAAAAAAAAAAAAAAAAAAAAAAACTTAAACTTACGAAAATTTTTTACGAATCTTCGATTTCGAATGATTCACTTTCACACGCAAAGTTTTCGATTGCGGGGCTTGGCAATCCTTCGTCGAAAGTGTTTAAAGGTCCATGACCTCGGGTTGCGTTGTGACCTCCGAAAGGACGATTCTCAATGTCGCGAGAGTCGCTTCGTCGTTGTATCGTTCGAAGCAAAATAAAAAGGGGAGGATTTTCAGTAGTTAAAGTCAACGATAGTCAGGCAAAACATCGAATTACGATTTTTTTTTTTCCTCGACACAAAATTATTAACTCGTTTCATTTTTCACTGATAATTCGTTATCAGATGACTAATTATCTTGTGTTCGACAAATTTCGATTCGTAATTTTTTTTTTTTTTTTTCGTATTATTTTAATCCGCAACGGCGACGAGTAAACAGATTCTATGAAGAAATTTCTCGATCTATTTCTCGCGGGTTATAGTTCAATTGGCTTTATTGGCTCTGAAGGTGGTATTCATCGTGCGGTTTATAAAGCATAACGAATCTTAAGCATAACTACGCACGACGGCTGCGTATAGCGAGTCTCTCGATAGTCAAAGTTTAAATTTGCTCCGGAAAGTTCATTCGCATCGTTCGCAGCGAGATAAAGGAGGAGAGCCGCGTGAATAAGGCGGACGTAAGCGAATTGATAAGAATACACGTGTTTTATGCATCGAACGTCATTTATTCTCGGGGAATGGATATAACCGTTTATTTCGTCGTGTTAAGGGATATCGACACGTTCGTTTCGCGATGTATCGAACTTCCGATAAAA